>JAZGLO010004935.1:0-30966 GCA_036873155.1 Biomphalaria sudanica | reverse complement strand
TATATATATATATATGTTTATCCAATTGAAGGACGTTTAATTAATTTCTTTTAAACTCTTTCAGTGCGAATTATTTGATAGAAAAAAAAAGAGTTTTTCATCATTACTCGCTGAGGTATCGCCGCACTGAAAGAGTTAAACTTAATCTGAATGCATAATTAAGATATTTCCCTAGCGACTTAAATGTATTTCACATTTCTTTATTATTTACATATTTGTATTATGTCCCTTAGTTGAATAGCTCTACACTGCTCCCTGTCACGAGATCAGCTGCACAATGTAAAATCTATTTCAATTCGAGGTTTAGCTACTCGTAATACTGATCTATACTTACGTGCGACAATAAATCATAACCTGTAGGTCACAGGAAAATAAGTTTTAAAGTTTATTTAGATCTCTCTTCTCCAAGTCTTCCCTTAACCAAATCTTTCTTTCCTTATTCTGTTTTGAAGTAACGTCTGTATTATATAGGATAAGATAAACATCGTCTCATGTTTATTGAAAGTATTTTTGTGCGTATATGTTGTGTGTGTGTATTTTTAAACTCTCTTTGTAATCTTGTTTTTTTTTTTTTTTGTTGTTGTTTAGCAGGTTATCCTAAGTGTTACTAACATTAGATTAGGGACTATCTCTAGATTTCTAGTTACTAAAGGAAGAAAATATTTATCAGCCAACTTTATCTCTTATAAACAAAGACAATGAAGATGTACTTTTATTTTAGTTATTTTGTATTTAGGATCTAACCTATACATGAAAATCTTTTCATGAATTCTAGATATCTAGATATAATAAGCCTAGGCTCTATATTATTGTTAAAAATGAATCAACTTACAAGCAAAATAGGAAAAAAAAATTGTATTAAAATAAACAAAACATCTCTCTCTTGATACTGCAAGATTTATCTACCTTTTCTACATAAAAGTTAATTAACTGTCACTAGTAAATCAACTATTTGTTGTTGTTGTTTTTTAAAAATCAATTCCTGTATTGTCATCGACAAAGAATAATCGTGCAAAGTTTCAATTTGATCAGAGAACAAGAAACGGAAGAAATATCGAGTACAAAACTTGTTCCAGTCAGTTGATATTTCGAAAACGTTTATCCCTTGATTTTATTTGCAGCTTTGGATTCGTACAAACTTATCTTATTTTTCGTTTAAGATTTCGACTAGAAAAGATTTGAAAGTAAAAAAAAAAGATGTTTGCGTAATCATTTAATGATATCTCCGGACGTAACACAAAATATAATAATTGCAAAGAATAAATATCTCCTTTTTGGCGTATGGGAAATACTGTTTGTACTGATTGTCAGGTTCTTGCGTTTTATTGTATCTATCATAGTTTTAATTCAATGTGTGTTATTGTTATTCTTTATCTGAACTTATAATATTTTGGTCCAAGTTCAGCCTGACAAGCACACCACACACATACAGTTGTACTAAATTACTAAACTCAGTGTATGATGTTAAATAACAATAAACATTTATTAAAGTGACATATTTACAAATGAACTGATGTATGATGAATGATAATAATAATATCAATATCCATAAATATATGTATAATATCTCTAATCCAATATGATATAGTTATTTTCTTTGTGATATATCAATGATCAATTATTTGAACAATATCATTACCTCAACATATTCATCATAAGTTGTTCAAACATTCTTTCAACGCAACAACTGGGAATTCACATAGATATAGTCTGTAAATCCAATACTGTTCACTGACGATAATTCCAAAAAGTTCACAATTCACACTGCAACATCAGGTCTGACCAAGGCAACCCGCAATCTGGAATCTTGAACCTCAGACTCATGAAAAAGTCAACTTGAACACCAAACGACTAATTGACATTAGTGAGGTGAAGACCTCAGTCCTGTAGACTGTAGACCTAAAGTTGTACTCTCAATATAGAAGATTGAGACTGGATAAACAAGTCTTGACACCAAGACTTGACACTGAGTCTTACACATAGACTTGACACCAAGCTAAGATCACTACTTAGACTTGACGCCAAAAACTTGAAATAGAGTCTTGACTGAGACTACGACCAAAAACCTAGACTTGTCACTGAAACCCTATAGAGGATAAAAGAAAAGGATTCTCCTAATCATCTAGATCTAGTCTAAATATAGACTTACAAATACGAACGGATTCAAATAGAAAAACTATACCATAAAAATAAAACTCACCCTAAACAGGGGTCAAGATAATCCAACAAGAAAATGTCCAAGGCAAACGTTAAGGCTATCCAGTAACAATAACCAAGGAGAAATTCAAGAGCTCTCAAACATGTCTTGCCTCTATACAGCACAAGATGGAGAGACTGAACTTGACGATAAATGACGCAAATCACACACACACACTAACTTTACGTCACTAGAAGTTGTGACAAGCAATAAAATTTCCTTCTCCTAGTCTACACAAGAAATAGTGTAATGACGTCATCAATATAGTGAACAACGCCGCACTATCAAATAGAGAAATAATTCTACTATACAGTTACATAGATAACTGCGACATTCCCCCTCCTCAACGAACTGGCAATTTTGAAAAAAAATTCCAGTTATCATAAAAAACTGCAGAAAAATTCTCCAGAAAATCAACTTCACCAAGATCGATATAACAAAGATCAAAACTGCAAATATGCTTCCAAGAATTACAAGAAGAGACTTCAAGATCTCACTGAGAAAAACAACTGAGAAATCCTCAACAACCAATAATCATCAATGATTACCTCAATAATAAAAAATCTTCATTATACACTTCAATAGACAAAATAATGTTTGTCTCAAAAATTTACAGTTAAAGTTACAACTGTTTGCATGTTACATAGTTACATTATCAAAATTGATCAATATCAAAATTAATACAACTTAAGTACATGATTGCTCAAATGAACCAAAAAAAATTATATAAGTCTTGAACAAACATCAGCAAAAACATTTAATTCTCCCTTCAAATGGACAGAATCAAAAATATAATCTTGCAGCGCCAAACACCATCTAGTTATTCTTTTGTTACTATAACTACTATTAGTTATGAATGACAAGGCTTTGTTATCGGTCTGGAGATGAAACTTCACTCCTGCCAAATAACGATCTAGCTTTTTGATCGACCATACAATGGCCAGTCCTTCCCGCTCAAGGATAGAGTATTTCTGTTCACGTGGCAACAACTTGCGACTGACAAACTTCACTGGATGTAACACACCATCTCTCATCTGACTAAGTATACCTGAAATGCCTTTATCTGATGCATCTGTCTGCAAAAAGAATGAAAGAAAAGGATCAGGCAATCTCAGAATAGGATAATCACACAAATAAGTTTGTATTCTTTTCAGTGCCACAACACACCCGTTACTCCAATCAATTCTCACAGATTTCCCCTTCTTCAATAACTCTGTGAATGGAAATACCAAGTCTGAATAACAAGGTATAAATTTAGAGTAATAGTTAACCAACCCAATTAATGATCGTACTTCCTTCTTAGTACTGGGTGGTTTAAACTCCAGAATCTTCTGAACATTTCTACTGTCTGGTTTCACTTCTCCCCGACCTACATTATGTCCCAGAAATTTAATGTTAGTAAAGCCAACCTCTAATTTAGATGGTTTTACAGTAAATCCATGACTTTTCAATACACCGAAAACATTGTGTACATCTCTAACATGAGTCTCCCAACTTTCGCCAAATATACAGATGTCATCAAAATAAAACAATACATTCTCAATATCTCTTAAAATACTCTTTAAAACTCTATTGAAATGGTTAGGAGCACCACTTAAACCAAATGGTAAGTATTGAAACATTACATGTTTCATATAATTCTGTTATGCATAATGTCATCATATTATGTCAATGTACTCAGACGATGAGGAACAACCACTATATTCCTGCGCCCAAATGTTGAATTGTCCAAACATTTTACTGCCCTTGCTACATCTGCCAAATTACCAAACTTCACATAATTCTGTAAGTCAACTCCTGAAAAACCCAACGCCTTCCCATCTGCTATAAATTGTGAATTTATAGAAAACCTAGTCTCCATCCTCAGAATTTCCAAACAATATAAGTTCCAAAGGTCAAATCAGAAAAATCAACTAGAGCACAAGATATATCATTAGCAACCAAAAAAAAATACACTTAGCTGTGCTTTCTCCTGCGAAGATAGAATCTGCCTCAGCACCAGGAAGATAGAGTAGTGATGACAAGGTACAGCCAGGTACACCAGGACAACTTGAGAATCCCAACAAACAGATCACAGCTCCAATTTAAGTCCGACACCAATCAGTTTGGCATGTAACAAAATTATATCTTATTAGTATAAATTTAAAAAAATATTATATATAAGATACAATGTTAGCAATGGTGATATAATGGTACCATTAAAGTCTCACACAAAAAAATTAATACAGTGCTTTTCTTGAGTAATAAGGTACAATCACATGGTACTGTGACACAAACAGGTGTCTAGAATCTGAAAATATACTTTTACAAGTACACAAATCTAAACAATAAACTTAGCAAATAATTTACAAATTATGACTGAGATTAACTTTTTAGACGAGCCCCCAAAATACTTGTCAGGTTCTTGCGTTTTATTGTATCTATCATAGTTTTAATTCAATGTGTGTTATTGTTATTCTTTATCTGAACTTATAATATTTTGGTCCAAGTTCAGCCTGACAAGCACACCACACACATACAGTTGTACTAAATTACTAAACTCAGTGTATGATGTTAAATAACAATAAACATTTATTAAAGTGACATATTTACAAATGAACTGATGTATGATGAATGATAATAATAATATCAATATCCATAAATATATGTATAATATCTCTAATCCAATATGATATAGTTATTTTCTTTGTGATATATCAATGATCAATTATTTGAACAATATCATTACCTCAACATATTCATCATAAGTTGTTCAAACATTCTTTCAACGCAACAACTGGGAATTCACATAGATATAGTCTGTAAATCCAATACTGTTCACTGACGATAATTCCAAAAAGTTCACAATTCACACTGCAACATCAGGTCTGACCAAGGCAACCCGCAATCTGGAATCTTGAACCTCAGACTCATGAAAAAGTCAACTTGAACACCAAACGACTAATTGACATTAGTGAGGTGAAGACCTCAGTCCTGTAGACTGTAGACCTAAAGTTGTACTCTCAATATAGAAGATTGAGACTGGATAAACAAGTCTTGACACCAAGACTTGACACTGAGTCTTACACATAGACTTGACACCAAGCTAAGATCACTACTTAGACTTGACGCCAAAAACTTGAAATAGAGTCTTGACTGAGACTACGACCAAAAACCTAGACTTGTCACTGAAACCCTATAGAAGATAAAAGAAAAGGATTCTCCTAATCATCTAGATCTAGTCTAAATATAGACTTACAAATACGAACGGATTCAAATAGAAAAACTATACCATAAAAATAAAACTCACCCTAAACAGGGGTCAAGATAATCCAACAAGAAAATGTCCAAGGCAAACGTTAAGGCTATCCAGTAACAATAACCAAGGAGAAATTCAAGAGCTCTCAAACATGTCTTGCCTCTATACAGCACAAGATGGAGAGACTGAACTTGACGATAAATGACGCAAATCACACACACACACTAACTTTACGTCACTAGAAGTTGTGACAAGCAATAAAATTTCCTTCTCCTAGTCTACACAAGAAATAGTGTAATGACGTCATCAATATAGTGAACAACGCCGCACTATCAAATAGAGAAATAATTCTACTATACAGTTACATAGATAACTGCGACACTGATGTTTTCAAAACTGAGGATCACACTTTATCATTTGGGTAAGTAATAGTAAAGTAGCAATTATACATAACACACTGAACCATAATCTTCAAATACAAAAACAAAATCTAAAAGGATTCAGAAAGACACAAATATAAAGGCACATTCCTCATCCCATATGCTAGGACAAATATGTACAAATGCTTCTTCTTCCCTAGTTCTATTAGAGCATGGAATGGGTTGCCTATAACGTTTATATTTTATAAGATAAGATTTCAATATTCCCTAACTCCCATGATGTTCTTGACCATCCCTATAGATTGCACACTAAAACTATCGAAGAAAGAATATCTCATAGGCCAGCCTACATGTTTCAAGGCTAGTGACAAAGTTTAAAGTTTCTAAAAACTTATGCCAGCTCAGTTTGTCTGTCTGTCTGCCTGTCTGGTAAAAAGTTTGTACACGTTTTTTCTTCCACACCCATTCTCGGATCAAGTTGATACTTTCCACAATATTAAATTTATTGCTCAATTAATAACTGGTAACTACTTATTTTGTTTGATACCAATGAGGAAAATGAATCCTTCAGTATTCACAGGTACGGCTAAATTTGGAGGGTTTCGTCCCCTTAGCTAATTGAAAACGTTATTTCTCCCACACCCCATTCTAGAAACTTCGAACAATTAGTTATTGTAAATAACAAAACATTAATCAATTTAAAAATTAACCAGCAAATAAATGAATTATTAGTAATTAATTATTTTCGGAAATATCGATTAAGGGAATTAGCTTCTACATTACTGAGAGATGTAATTGTAAGTGCGGAGTGCTTTCCCTTAGATTTTTAAAAATAATTTGCGCTTGTTTTTTAAATATATTTATAGACTGCATTGGAAACACCAAATACTGTTTTCCAAGTAATTGTTTTGTGACTTCAGTTTCCTAGCCAAATTTAACTTATGTTCAGAATTTATTTTCCTTTTTTTTAGGAACTAAAGTCAATTTTTTTCCCCATTTCTCTGTAAGGTAAAATGATGGTCTGGTTTGGTATTATTATTAGACAGTTAGATCTATTTAACTGATCTTACCTTGAAGAAGTCCTTCAAGAAACTAGAATAAAAAAGGAAATCTCAAGCTCCTCCCCGTATTTTTAAAGTAGCCGTCTAAAGCGGCGATAAAATAAACCTTTAGGCTTAAAGGCAACTGCTAATTAAGCATTTTTATAAACAGTCAAGTTTGATCGTGACTTTAATTAAAATTGATTTCCTAGCTCCGGACGTTGACGTACAGCACCCCACATCCATTGGATAAATAATACCCAGGAAAACCCAAGGCAATGGCAGAAGACGAATCCTTTTTTGCTATAGATTTCTATAGACTTAATACTTTGCATACTGGGTAAGGAAGAAAGGACGAATACCAAGTATTAATACTAGGAGTAGAATCTTCTTCTTCTTCTAGCCAGGACTGTCAATGCCGGGGGTGAAAGTGGGGATAAGCTCCCATTTTCCAAGAAATGCTCCCAAGGCTTGCGTCTCTAAATGCCTCTGACAATCAAATCCAGCTTCTGGCCTTCACGTGTGATTTTCCCAAAGATCCGGTGCACCCTGTTCTTACAAACTGACAGGAGAAGGGATGAAAGGCGGAACACTGGCGCCTCAAAACCAGTTTAGCTTCGTCTTGATGGGGCATGTCAGCCTAAATAACGCAACCCATCTAGGAGAAGGAAAACTCTGACTCCAAACCTCCACTTTGTGGCGATACTTCCTCGTGTGGGTATCGGGGCTTGGAAATGACCAAGAGTAATAAATAACCCCACTGCCTTTTCAATTGCATTTCACTAAGGCGAATAATAGTGGAGCTCTCCCCCCCCCCATCTCTAGGTGCTTTTTGACGGAGGTCTGGACTGCACTACTCCAGACAGAGGTCTATGTCTCACTACGCTTTACTACTGGATATAAACCCATCATGAAGCTTTTTTCTGAAACTGGTGAATGTGATAGCGTGAAGGGGCCGAGATCCAGGATGTGACGATTCCACAGGACATACCCAGGACACAGTCAACCTTAAGCTTTACTCCTGCAAAATAGTTTCATTTGGAGAGCTCTGTAGATGGTGGAGAATGGACAATTGGCCAACCCCACATTGTCCCATGGATATTCCAGTTACAGTTTCAGACCCAGTTGTTGTTTTAACTCAGTATTGGAGCAAATAGCCAAGACGAAAACTTCCATAAAATGCGTTGTGTTGTTTTCCAAATGTGTGTCCTGTGACCTTTAAAACAACAACCCAGCAATAAAACCAAAGGATGTTTTTGTTTTTTATTTTTCATCCATTTTATTCTTTTGACACCAGATCTAGTAGAATAAAACCCAACACCGATGTGAAGCTTAAAAGTCTGTTTGTTTCTAATCTAGGATCTCATTACGCAACTTCATTTAAATATATCGATAATTTACTTTATAAAGTCACCAGCTTTTTTTTTTCTCACAAAGGCGTTTGTAGTCAAGTAAAGAAACAACTAATCACCTCCTTAAATCTTCGATATTTTTAAACTTAAAATAACTTATACAAGTCAAACTCCGATCCAAAATGTTTCTTTAGTTTAGAAAGGAATGAAAACATTTTTTGCTTATATATTAAGTCATTTTTTTTCGCCCATCTTCGCTAATCCATGAAACAAAATGTATAGCAGCAACCTACACCACGAGTCCTCACACATTATGGCACTTCATCGTCAATCAGAAAACAGTGGTGCGTACTGTCCAATAGAATCCAACGTTAGAAACAAGATAGGAAACTCATTTCAAGACACAGACAGCAATATAAGAAGCAACAAGCAAAATAAAGGGAGAAAGAAATCAGAGAGACATAAGAGAGAAAGAGAGAGAAACAGAAGAGAGAAACAGGGAGTAAGAAGAGAGAGTGTGGGAAAGACAGAATAGAGAAAGAGAGAGAAACAAAAGACAGTGGGAGACAGAATAGAGAGAGACTGAATAGAGAGATACAGTAGAGAAGCAGAAGACAGAAGATAGGTAAAAGTTCGCTATGAAAACGAAACATTGGTATATTATTATGATGAAACCAAACAAATTCACATGAAATTCACGGAAAGGGAAGCAACTTTGTTTGGCACTATAGAGAGATGCAATTAAGTTCAACGCGATTGTCTACCTTAGGCAGTTTTAAGTGGATCAGAGGTTTATTTTCCCATTTCCTTATATTTATTACAGGCCCATTTCACTCTGGTGCAGTAGTTCCAAAATGTGTTGCGTGCAACCCTAGTATTCCGCGAGGCCTGAACAGGTGTCCCACGAACTACTGGATTAATTAACAAGTAGGCTGCCACGTAAACTAACTTCTCTAAAAAAAATAATCAAATTGTTCCGCTAAATACTCAGAATGTTCTGTTGTGGAAAAGTTTGGTATAGTGATTTGAGCAATTCTTTTGGAGAAATCTGGACAGTCAAGCCAGACATTAACTTATTAAATGCGTCAGTGCCAGGTTGTCCGTGGTTCTATTCATTTCCATTTCCCATGTTTCACTTTATTTTCTCAATAATGCCATTGGAGACATTAATCTGTAGATGATAACAAAATAAATTGCCATTTGATGTACCTGTATTAAGTAAAATCCTATGGCCATATTACAAGGCCATCAGGGCTCGCAAAGACCTTCCTTTACAGGCACTCAGAGAATGCGATGAGAAGACAATATAAAGGATCGGCCCACCATTGAGGGACATTATGTCCAAGGCCAAAGACAGAGAAGAATGGAGAAGGACGTTCAGTAGATCTTGTGTGGTGCCCCAACGGAACAACACACCAAGGGATGGAGGAGAGCGGATGGAGAAAGTATTAGGTAAACAAAATATAGTTCATGAGATTAATTATGTAATTTAAAAAGTATGCGATGAAGTTTGTACTTTTTTTAGCACTATAATTTTAAAGTTATTTCTCTAGCAGCAGAAACATGTTTTTATTATGCGGATCAGATCGAGTTTAAATAAACACCTGGAAGTAACAACAGCAAATTATTTAGATTACGTGATCCATGGCTTTCGCCTTGTTGACGCATATAGGAAAGTGTACCCCGTGGGTCTTGAGACCACTATGATATATAGAACCCATGCAGTTGAATCCCTGCTGGATAGACTATATGTAGCAGCTGAGAGTACACTAAACAGGGTAATTCACTTAGAAGAGACACTGAACTTCACAGACCGTAAAGCGATTCTAATGCAAGGGACAACTAACCCAAGAAGAAGAACAGTCTTTAGGAAGTTTAAAAACTCTCTCCTGGTAATACCCACCATCAAGGAGTAGATCTTATTTAATCAGCGCTTGCTCGCAGGACATAAATGTACCAAAGGCCAAAGTTTTTTGAAACATGGGGACACTACTCAAGGCATCGGTCAAGACGCAAAGCCAAATGTTAACTACACTGATACAGACAGGCAGAAGGCAGGAACAGGATAGACTTAAACGTACTCTCTCGAGCACAGATGATGAGGTACTTAGAGCCAACATACTTCTAGAGTTGGAGAGATTAATCAACTTTATTTAAAAGGGAGCTGAAGTCCGCTGTAAAAACTATAATGTAAATAAATGTCGTAATAAGTAATTCTTATCAATCGAGCAAAATGTTCAAAGGAATAGATTAATAGACAAGATAATTGACAATGAGGGAAACTTTACTGAGAACAAGGAGGAGATTATCATTGCGTTCACGCGTCATGACACAGAAATATAGAGCGATGAACCTACGGGTAAAGAAATGCAGAATAGGTTCTTGAAATATTGTAGACAGTGACCGGAGGTCGAACAATAACTTTTAGAATCCCCCTTTACATTGGAAGAACTTGAAACCGCTCTACATTTAACACAAAACAACAAATCTCCTGATTCCTACTTACATTTGAGTTTTACAGAGGTTTTTGGCCTTTACTGGGCCCCCTTCTCTTGCGAGTGTATAGTATTGCGTTACAGTCTGGACAATTTCCTGCCCAGTTTAATGAGGCTCAAATTACACTAATACCAAAGAGGTCGGAAAACAACACCTCTGTTAATGACTACAGACCCATTTTTTTATTGAATACTGATGATAAGTTGTCAATGAAAATGATCTTTCTTAGATTAAAACCTCTATTTCCTCAACTCATTGGACAAGACCAAGTCTGATGTAATCCTGAAAATAATATTCTTGAAATGAACCACTTTCTGAGAGATATCATCAGTCTTAACAAAGATGCAAACCTAAATGCTGCCCTTTTGTCCATTGACCAAGAAAAGGCTTTTGATCGGGTTGACCATTCTTTTCTGTTCCAAGTGTTGGACAAGAGTAGAATTGGTTCTTATTTACTGGGGCTTATTAGACTATGTCACTCGGGAGCAACAAGTCAATTGTTAATAAATCACTCCCTTTGTCCGAGTATGTCTTTGAAGAGGTCAGTACGGCAGGATAGTCCTTTATCACCTTTTCTATATACGCTTAGTGTAGAACCTCTACTGGAATCTATTAGACTAGACAGACTGTATTCCTAACCACATAACACACACACACACAACTACACAACTCACACACAACCACACAACACACACACAACCACACAACTCACACACAACCACCAAACACACACACAACTACACAACTCACATATAACCACACAACCACACAACACACACAACCACATAACACACACAACTCACACACAACCACACAACTCACACACAACCACAAAACACACACACAACCACACAACTCACACACAACCACATAACTCACATATAACCACACAACGAACACAACCACACAACACACACAACCAAATTACACACACAACTCACACACAACCACACAACTCACAAAAAACCACATAACACACACAACCACACAACTCACACACAACCACAAAACACACACACAATATACACAACCACACAACTACCACACAACGCACACACAACCTAACAACTTACACACAACCACACAACCACACAACTCACACACAACCACACAACTCACACACAACTCATACACAAGCACACAACTCACACACACCTACACAACTCACACACAACCACACAACTCACACACAACCAAACAACTCACACACAACCACACAACTCACACACAACCACACAACTCACACACAACTCACACCCAAACACACAACACATAACCACACAACTCTCACACAACCACACAACACACACAACCACACAACACACACAACCACACAACTCACAAACAACCACACAACTCACACACAACCATACAACTCACACATAACCATACAACACACACTCAATCGGCTTTGTAACGAAGTAAATCAATAAAAATGTATTGATTAAAATACCTTTTCACTTCATATTGATCCTAACCTATATCTACAATCTGTGCAAGTGGGCCAAGTTAAAACTTGTACATTGTACTTTTTTTTTAACGGTGCTGATTATTCTGAGGCTGTTTGTGAGCTATAGTGTATTGGCTAACCAATAGAACAGCTGTGTAATAAATATACCTTAAATAAACGTGTCGGTGTCTTTGCTTAAAATATGTGTATCGTTTGTAATTTCATAAACATTTGATTTCTTAGCAAATGCAAAACAGACAAAACAAGAGGAACACAAAATATTCTATATAGAGTCTAGTAACTTCACATGTGTTGACTATTCCCTAGGTAAGTGTCAACCACTGCTCAACGCGGTACTCTAATTAATGATTAAAATAATGTTTCACACCGGAGGCGGACTGGCTATATGGGCGTTTGAGCTAATGCCCGGTGGACCGGTTGTGCCACCGAAAGGGCCGCATGTATGCCACAATATATCAAATTGTTAAAAGTGTTTATGATATGCTCTTATAAAAGGGACTCTCTGAGTGACGTGTTAAAAAAAAGATAAGACTATACAGTGTAATAATAATTTAATGTAACACAGTTTTAAAAATAATATAATAGCCTACACCCGTAGACAGTTCTACTAGAAGGTTTCATCCTTTTAGGAGCCTACACACTGAGTGATCAAAAAGCAAGATAAGGACTCTATTTCTTATGAAGATATAGAGTCTAATATATACACTCGTACAGTTATCGATACATTATCAAGCTTAACCTAATGATTTTGAGGACAGGTAGATCTAGAAGTGAAATCCCGTCATATGATATACAATTTATGGGGTGGATTGTAAAGAATAGCCAGGGCACATTTGGATTTCCAGTCCACCACTATTTCACCCCAAGCACTGTGAGTTATAGAAGAGTGGTTTTCAAACCATGGCCCGCGGAACCCGTAGAAAAGGTGGGGGGTCTGCAGCTTGCGATCAATAAGGTAGATGATGTTATCTGTTTAACGAGGGTGTCATGTGGCCAGCACAATAATCAACCACCTGTACTTTTCTCCAGCTAATGTGAGAGCTGGGTAGACTCGGAGTCGCCCGAAGATCCCGTATTTAAAAAATCCCATGATTGGAACACGGACCCTCGACTCGGAAGCCAAGCGTTTTACCACTCAGCCACCGCGCCTCCATATATATATATATATATATATATATATATATATATATATATATATATATATATATATATATATGTGTGTGTGTGTGTGTGTGTGTGTGTATGGAGTAACATTACTTGTTAATTTGGTTATATTTATATTAGGGGATGGCCAACATTGCCCTGCGCAGAGGTATGACATGACAGGTAAGAGATGACAGGAACAAGTGACAGGTGTAATGGCAGGTAGGAAATGGAGATGACAGATACTGAAGAGTGCATAATGGACTTCTAGACATAATGTATAAATACATATAGAAATGACGTTTGCTAAATACTGTTTTAGATAGAAAGGCCATCATTTGTCAAAAATAGTATAAACAAGTATTTATGCCAAACATATGTAATAGGGAATATTGACGCCGATGACGTTCCAATACAACAACTCGATTCTTAAGACGTCTTCACACAAGACCTAACAAAACTGAATTAAAGTGTGTGCGTTTGTGTGTGCGCGCTCTGAAAACTGCAACCACATTTTTAAACGTCATTTCCTGGTGCACTGTGTAAGAAAAATACATTGGAACTAATGAGAGCGCTTCCGTGTTTGCTGTGCTGTGACTGCGTGATTCAGAGAAACACACTTTTTTTCAAAAGAAAATTCAAAGATTTCGAAAAACACTGAGTAACTGGTTATTAGGGAAAACATAATTCTGTCCTGATTTGGATTTGCAGTACTGGCTAAACAAATGGATTTAAATATATTTCACATCAATACCCCTTTCATTTTGATTCTGTATGCGTGTTTAAACCAGAAGATGTTAACTTTACTGTATCTTGACCTCTCCCTTAAACTGTTGGACAGTTGGGGCACCATGCAAGATTTGTCGACCGTTTTTTCCTCCATTCCTCTCTGTATTTTGCAGTTGTTAGAACTTCTTTCAATGGCAGGCCCGTCCATTCTTTTATGTTGTCCTCCCATCGCTTTCTATGTCTGCCTCTTCTATTTTTTCCTGGAACTGTTCCCTAAAGGAAGGTCTTTATGAGCCCCGAAGACCTTGTAATATGGCCGTAGATTTTTAGCTCATTCTTTTTTTACGCTAGTTAGCAGGTCATCATGGGGCAGTAACTCTGTCTCCAATCTCATGGTTTGTGATGCGGTTTTAATTAAATGTGATGCCTAGGATCCTTCTGTAGCATCTCAATTCCATTGCTAGGATCCTCTCTAGCTCTGCAGTCAGCGTCTAAGACTCACAAGCATATAAAAATGTGGCCATGACCAGGGAGCGCATCAGTCTGATTTTGGTGCCGAGTGCTAAACCTTTGTCTTTCCATATTATTTTAAGTTTTGAAAGGTCTGCTGTGGACTGTGCAATTCGGGCCTGTAGGTCAGAAGATATTCAAGCAGTAAATTGGATTACTGGATAACAGGCCTTAGCATGAAACGGCATAGTAAAAACGGAACATTTTCACATTGTAGGTCAGTGCTGCAAGAAAGAGAAAGCGACCTCAATGGTTCTCCTCTTTGCCACTGTCGGTGTATCCTAATCCACTCTTATCTCTATTATCTTATATCTCCTAATTCTATCATGTTTTTTCATCTTGGGGCTCCTATTATTCTCTTGTTCTTCTCTTGTTTTCTATCGACTCCTACCACTACACTAATAAGAGATGTTTGTTTAAAACATACACTGTATTTATATTTGTATAGGAACAAAGGACATTATACAGGTTTGACTTACTAGTTGATAGAAGGCATCGTCAAAATCTCAACGCAAAACCTGAATTCCAAAAGTAAATAAAAACTAATGTGACTCTTCCTGCTGCTCGCAAACCTGTTGCTTAGCTTATTTATAATTCACTTAGATTTGTAAACTTAAAAAAAAACAACTTTATCATCAGGTTAATTAAAGGAGAAAGTGAGATCGATGAGTACCTCCATTTTAGCCTGTTGCAAACCAAAGAGCACTGACGATAGAGTATCCAAACTCAAGAAAGGTAAATTTTATATTCTATTTGATGTTTTAAAATCTAATATATATTGTTATAACTCTGCCATTCGCACCGCCATCTAAGCTAGAAGGTGCGCACTGTGATAAACTAGACTGGAAAGGATGTCAACATTAGAAGAGGAGAACGATTTCCGCCCAAATAAAGAGCCAATATGGAGAGATTGTGCCTAAAATAGATGTTGTTTTGTGTACCTGTGATGTCGTGTGAATAAACGTCTATGTCTAGTTGAGTTGCCTCACTTAAGTTATTACAATTGGTGTCAGAAGTGGGATTATAGGCAACTCAACGAGAGGAGGTAGGTTTGATTACAATGACATATTTGAAGCTATTACATCAGCTCTCAATTAAAGAGCTAAGGCAAGAGCTTCAGTGCCGAGGTTTCAAACCCGTCGGTAGCAGAGAAACGCTCACGGCTCGTCTCCGGCAAGCCTTGATTGATGAAGAAGAAATTCCGGAAACCTACCAATTTGAAATTGAATCTGGGATTGTTGAGGTCATTGGCGAGTACCAGGACTTTAGGAATGCATTTAATGAACAATTGAACATGATCTGTAATATGATGAGGAGCATGATGTGGAACAAAGTAGATGAAAGTGTGTTGCAAGTAGAAGGCCAAATAGACCAAAGTAATAAAATTGTGTCGCAAGCAAAAGGAGGACTAAACTCGTTAGGGAAGGAGCAGTTGCCTGGTCAGGACTGTGGCTGAACAAACAGTGGTGATGGAGGCGCTGGAGATTGGAGCGCCGTCTGTGACTGTGTTGTGAGCAAGTCTGACGGGGATGACTTTCAGGGCGAGAAACGTGACAGCGATTGCTGCGACGATCTCAATGGAATATACAGAATTGGAAGAAAAGAAACAAATGAAGAAACTAGAGAAGTCTGTTATGAGCCTGAAACTTTTGTTCCTGGTATACCTGCAACGAGCCGGACAGATCAAGACAACGTTGGATCTGCATCCAAGCTGGCTGCTATGGACCTTAAAGACCTTTGTTTATCTGTCAGTACCTTTGATGAGAACTCAAACCATAAGATCATCAAGACCGTTTCTGATTCCTTGCCTTGGATGTCGTCGGGTGAAATTGCGAATACGGGCCCCAACAATGGCCGAGGCAGAAACAACGAATTTGACTTTGGCAGCGGCATAAGAGAGAACTCCATACTTAGCAACTGCATCCAGGCGATTGACATGAACATGCGGCGTCCTGCGGGGACAGTGCCCATGCCAAGAAACCCATCTACAAGGTCTGAACTTAACAGACATTTGTACTTCTGCCTACATCAGTGAGAGTGACTTGAACGATGGTGAATTAATTCTTGCAGAACCTGATGCAGTGATGGATGAACATTTGCATATGGAACATTACAAGGGTGCTTCATGGGCATACCTTACAGATGAGGCTGAGAAAGACTACGTGTTTGAAACCATGGCTACCTGTGGGCCTACAACTGTGTCACGAGACGTCCATGGAAAACGTCCGCTGACTTGGCATCTTAAAACAGCGGCCCTGAAAACTACAGTGATCACCACAACCTCCATTTGTGTTAAGTGGCTGGCATCAGAGACTATCGTCATGAAGTCAAAGCAGCGACCACGACATCGTCTCAAGCGTAGACTGGCCAACTGGAAAAAGAGGAAGCGACGGCCGCGGAATACTGTGCAGATGGCTTCGTGGGCAACAGGCTCCCTGCCGTCTGTGGCTCCCACCGATCGACCTCCACCTGAACCGGCAAACCTCCACAGCACTGTTTCTTTTCGGGACGAAAAGCCCTAAGAAGGGGGCAATGTTATAACTCTGCCATTCGCACCGCCATCTAAGCTAGAAGGTGCGCACTGTGATAAACTAGACTGGAAAGGATGTCAACATTAGAAGAGGAGAACGATTTCCGCCCAAGTAAAGAGCCAATATGGAGAGATTGTGCCTAAGATAGATGTTGTTTTGTGTACCTGTGATGTCGTGTGAATAAACGTCTATGTCTTGTTGAGTTGCCTCACTTAAGTTATTACAATATAATTGAATGTAAGGTATATGTATGTATGTATGTTTGTATGTATGTATGTATGTATGTATGTTTGTATGTATGTATGTATGTATGTATGTATGTATGTATGTATATGTATATGTATGTATGTATGTACATGTATATGTATGTATGTATGTATGTATGTATGTATGCATGTATGTATGAAGGTATGTAGGTATGTAGGTATATAGGTATATGTATATGTATGTATGTATGTACATGTACATGTATATGTATGTATGTATGTATGTATGTATGTATGTATAAAACCTATGCACATATGTAGCTATGTCTGTATTTATGTCCCGAAATCAAACCTTTTTGACCGAACTTGATAAAACTTGACATAAATGTTCCTTAGACCATGGCAAAAACCGAAGTGTATGTGTACTGTTCCTTTAAAATAGATTTAAAAAATGATTTTAAAGGACGAAGCTTTTATACCAACCGTGCAAATCCATTTTTCGCAATATTTTATATTTGATATGAATATGTCGGCTAAACGGGTAAATCCATGTTCAAACTCTACTTCTATTTTCGCGTGGTTTAAAAAAAACATGGGATGGGAGCATTCGCCCTGTTTGACATAGATCGAATCCAGTCCGCTAGATTAATAGTACCAATACCCAGGCCCGCACGTGGCGGGTCATATCCGGCTAGTAATTTTTTTTAAAAATGTACATTTCTGAATGTAGAAATGTTGAGCTCCAAAACTTATAGGCTTTTATTATAAAATATATTTATTTGTGTCGTCCTTCTATTGGTCAATGGGACGCTATGGACAGAGGGGAAAAACAATTGAAGCGGTAATTAAGGAGCACATTCTTAAGAAATATTGATGTGACGCAGTGGCGTCACTAGAGTCGGTGTCGCCTTCGCACCCC
Source organism: Biomphalaria sudanica (assembly GCA_036873155.1). Classification (NCBI taxonomy): domain Eukaryota; kingdom Metazoa; phylum Mollusca; class Gastropoda; family Planorbidae; genus Biomphalaria; species Biomphalaria sudanica. The sequence continues at coordinate 12,754 of JAZGLO010004935.1, read as the reverse complement.
TAGTGACTCCGGGATGTAAAGTTTACTAAGTCTTTTTTATGATATCTTCAATCAGAAACTGAAGAGGATAAATTTGACAATTTTCGGCATTGCTTATCAAAGGAATGAAATATGAATTTTATGTGCTCGTGAAAGATAATAATAATAAGGCTTGTCTTCGAGTTCGAAGATTAATGAGTAATGCAGCTTTTTCCGTGGTATGCAGCCCCAGTGTTGACCTACATATTTTGCCACACTCAGGGCAAGCATAACCATTGTCCGCAGGTGGTCGATTTAGATTTTCTTTTCGCCGGCTGCGTCTGTCCTAGGCAGCGGATTTTCTTTTGGTCTCAAATATTTATCCCGGGCCTTTGTGAGTTACATCCATTTGTCTTGTTCTGAAGCCGCGTGCAACCAGATTCTCTCTTCTATGTCAGCTAAGGCAAGTTGACGCCTAAGCTGGTCTTTGAAGCGTTTCCGTGAGGCATCTCCTTTACGTCGACCCCCTTTTAGCTCACCAAAAATGACTGCCTCTGGCATACGTTCTTCCCCCATACGAGATACGTGGCTTGCCCAGCGTAACTGTCGGACCATAAGAAGTCCCTCTATACTGTCCATATTGGCGTTCGCAAGGTCATTGATGTTTGTAGAAGTCTGTATTGTGTATTGAAAGTGTTAAAGTGTAAGTGTTCAAATAAAACTGCAATGTCCGATTTGTGTATCTAGTGTGTTTCTAGTGTGGGAGAGACAGTATTGTGTCGAGTCGTAGATAATACCTGACCCTTCGGTCTTTTTTACAAAGTTTATATCAAATCACTGTGTCTGTCTTTTACACGATTATTTATCGGCGTACACAAAACATAAATTTAAAAAAAACATTACCCAATTAGTCAATTAACTATAGATAATTAATTATTTTGTTAATACATACAGATATGGCTAAATAAATATTTAGGATTTTGTTTTCTGAAAATAACTGTACATCTCATTTCTTCCACAATCTCGGATCAGGATGAAACATCAAGCAATCATTTATATATGTATCCAACAAAACATGAATCCATTAAAAAATAACCAAATAGTCAATTAAATATTGATATCTAATTATATTGTGTGGTATAGAAAAAATAAAATAGCTTATATATTAATGAGATATAGTTTTAAGTGTGTCAGTCTTCCCCTAAGAGAAGCTTTGTTGTTGTTGTTGTTGTTGTCGTCGTCGTCGTTGTCGTTGTTGTTGTTGTTGTTGTTGTCGTTGTCGTTGTCGTTGTCGTTGTTGTTGTTGTTGTTGTTGTTGATGTCGTTGTTGTTGTCGTTGTTGTTGTTGTTGTTGTCGTTGTCGTTGTCGTTGTTGTTGTTGTCGTTGTCGTTGTTGTTGTTGTTGTTCTTGTTGTTGTTGTTGTTGTCGTTGTCGTTGTTGTTGTTGTCGTTGTTGTTGTTGTCGTCGTTGTTGTTGTCGTTGTTGTTGTTGTTGTTGTTGTCGTTGTTGTTGTTGTTGTTGTCGTTGTCGTTGTTGTTGTTGTTGTTGTCGTTGTTGTTGTTGTTGTTGTTGTTGTCGTTGTCGTTGTCGTTGTTGTCGTTGTCGTTGTTGTTGTTGTCGTTGTTGTTGTTGTTGTTGTTGTTGTCGTTGTTGTTGTTGTTGTTTTTTGTTTTTTTTAAATAATTTTGTTATTTCGCTTGTTCTCGTTCATTATTTCTTTGTTTCATTTCTGCATTTTTCACTTTTGTTTCTAAGACTTCAACGATCGCACTGCTTGTATCATCTAACTCGCGAAATACTTTTTTCTTTAAAGATATAGATCAACTCTATACAAATGTTATGACGACTAACTTTTAATTTAATGCACTTCATTCCATTTCTTCTTTCTTTTCGTTTCAGTAATACGAAAATCTGAATCTAAATGCCCTAAAAAAGATAACCACAAAAGTGTTCATAGAATACATTTGTTACATTTTAATGGACATGTTACAGACAATTTCGTCATAGATGAAAGGATTGTAACTTGTATTAAAACTATAGGAAAACTAACTGGAATGATTACCGTAAGTGGTTTTCCAGGAACTTGTTTCTTACAGAAAATACGCCGATTAAAAAACGAAGCAGGGGAAAGTACAGGCAGAGCAGTTTTTACCTTCACTACGGTTTATCATGTCTTTGGTGTTGAAGACGATGAAGTGTATAAGTTGGTATCCGAATGGGAAGAGCTTGAGGTTCAAGTGGTTTTGTTTTATGAAACTATGAAGGATTTTTGTATTGGAGAGAGATGTCCACGGTTGAAAGATTTTCGACTACTCGATACGGACAAAGAAGAGGAAATTGAGAATGACTGGTGCGCCATTGAATGTGAGGTGGACTGTAGTAAAGTTTTTGAAACAAATCGCGAAGGAAAAAAAAACCTGGTCGATACCCTGGAGTCTTATTTAGAAGACTATAAAACAAAACAGAAAGAAATTTACGACTTGATACGAAATAACACAATCAGCACTGATAATCTAGTTGTCATAGTTGGCCATCCTCATGGTCGACCTAAACAAGTGAGCGTGGGTCGACACTACCCAAGTCTGAAAGATGAGCCCAAAAAAGTTAGGAGCAGCCAGCTTTGGTGCCGGTATTACTATGATGCCCCCACTTGTTATGGCAACAGTGGATCTCCTGTGTTCATTCCTGGTCAACCGATTGCCGGATTTGGTTTTTGGTTTGGACATCAGCACAATCATAAAAGGAATGTTCCCTCTGATACAAGTGATGTGCAAGATGCCGCTAAATATGAAATAGCAAGAACTGTAAATCCTGACATTAAGTATTTAGGTATGAGCTCCATAGGTGTTGAACAATGTTAACCCTTGTGGTCTCTGTGAAACTCACCCCGGAAGCAATGTAAGAGCTCAAACACAGAACCACATCTAGGAAGTCATAAAACCATGTAAAAGTGAAGACAACATTAAAGACCATTGAATTTAAATTAGAAGGTACAAAAGGCTACACTACAAACTGCTGAAACACATGTTATTAACAAGGAGCATGTTTGTTTTTAAAGGCGATTCCAACTTCATAAGCTGATGACTTTTTGTAAGAGTGATTAGGGCCTACTTTACTCATAATAACTAATAAACGATATATAAAACAACATTACAAATAGTGTTTGTGTTATCATACATACTCAGATGCGGCCCCCATCGGATCCGATAGAGGACAAGACATTCAAGACATGATTTTTTTTTAATTGTCTAAACTCAAAAGTAATGACATTTCAAAGAATCCTTTAGCATTGCTTTTTACTTAAAAACAAACGGATTAAACTATCGATATTGATTATTGATAAAAAGATTTTTAGACATTTTGTAGCAAGAAAGCTAAATATATTATGTCAGAGGAGCGATTTTAGATAATCTTTTGTCATTTATTTTTAATTAAAAAATGAACAACCTATTATTAATTATGATATTTCTGCTTATGTATTTGTTTATTAAAAAAAGAAATCGGTATTTCGATATCCAAACTTGACAGATGATAGACAGAAATACAAAGTTCATAATGACTTTTCACTTTGTTTTTTTTGGAAGAGAATATAACTTGGTTTCCAGTATACATTGTTAGACACCTTGTTTATAGATTAGTTATTTAGCGACGCACCATAGAAGACCTATATTGAACGGGACTAGTGACGTTTGGGATATTTTGTGTTAGAGACCGGAAGATCAGTTAGCGATAGAATCCTCTAGCGTAAAGACTGTTTAGTTGACATAGCCTTTTACTGTGGCCTTTTCTTAGAATAAATCTGTATGAACAGTTCCTCAGTGTTGACCACATCTCTTGACTCGTTACATCCATCGTCTTGTTTATTCTGTATTGTTGATCAACTACATTGAATACACCCGAACAATAAAACTCAAACGCTTGCAGAGTAATTGATTGAAATTCAAGTCGTCTAGAGTTGACCTCAAGACAGCCTGAACAAGTACATCACAACATGTTAGGCTTGCTACTGCCAAAACTACCATGCACTAAAGCTTGGGCAAATTAGTCTTTCCTTGCTGCTATAGACTAGTTTCAAACCCATACTCAACACCGTAGGCTCGGAGTACAAGCACAGAAGAGTTTTGAGCCAAAGTTAGGTTCCTAAATTTGTTCCCTTTTAATAATAGATTTGCAGTTTTATTGTATGGAACTACAGCTACCTAGACTAAATCAGGATTACAATCTAGGCTACATCTAAATAACGAATTTCCAATTTAAAACTCTATAGAGATCGAGATCTTTAGTCATACCTGGTTTTAGTTTTGTTTTTAAGTTTCCACGAAGTTACGAATTGAATAAAGGTAAAAATGGAGTTTATTAAGAGGATTTTCGCTTGTAAGTATGTGTGGGGTTTTTCCCCTCTGACCTTGCAATTTTGTTCACTATGATTAATTAAGAATCTCTCATGAAAAAGCTCTTCAAGAGGTAGATAGATAAATAGATAGATAGATAGATAGATAGATAATAACAAATTTAAAGAAAAACTGGTCACCAAATTCCGCAACATATGTTATGCAAATAAATGCCTAAATAAACCAAAATTAATACCAATAGCCAACAGGGTTTTAAAAAGGGCATCAGTATTAAAGGTGAAAAGCTGACTAGTGTCAGTAGTTTCAAATACCTTGGAGCTATTGTCTCAGATGAGGGAACGAAACCCGAACTACTGGCCCGAATCGTACAGTCCACAGCAGCACTTTCAAAACTTAAAATAATATGATGCGCTCCCTAATCATGTCCACATTTTTATATGCTTGTGAGTCTTGGACGCTGAACGCAGAGCTATTGAGCAGGATCCTAGCAGTGGAATTGAGATTATACAGAAAGATCCTAGGTATCACATTTAGAGACAGCATCACAAACCAAAGGATTTCAAAAACAAGGTTACACAGCGATTGTACCCCATTGTCGCAGTTATCTATGTAACTGTATAGTAGAATTATTTCTCTAATTGATAGTGCGGCGTTGATCACTATATTGATGACGTCATTACACTGTTAATATTTTACTTTGTAGACTAGGGGACTGATATTTTGTTGCTTGTCACAACTTCTAGTGACGTAAAGTTAGGTGTGTGTGGTTTGCGTCATTTGTCGTCTAGTACAGTCTATCCATTGTTTTGTACGTTGGCACAGATAGACGTGTCTTGAGAGCTCCTGAATTTCTCCTTGGTTTTTGTTACTGGATAGAATTAACATTTGCCTTGGACAATTTCTTGTTGGATTATCTTGACCCCTGTTTAGGGTGAATTCTATTTTTCATTGTATAGTTTTTCTATTTGAATTCGTTCGTATTTGTAAGTCTATAATTAGACTAGATCTAGATGATTAGAAGAATCCTTTATCTTCTATAGGGTTTTAACGACAAGTCTAAGTTTTGGTCGTAGTCTCAGTTCAAGACTCTATTTCAAGTTTTAGCGTCAAGTCTAAGTAGTGATCTTAGCTTGGTGTCAAGTCTATGTGTTAGACTCAGTGTAAAGTCTTGGTGTCAAGACTTGTTTATCCAGTCTCAATTTTCTATATTGAGAGTACAACTTGAGGTCTACAGTCTACAGGACTGAGGTCTTCATCTCACTAATTTCAGTTGGTCGTCTGGTGTTCACGTTGGTTTTTCGTGAGTCTGAGGTTCAAGATTCCAGACTGCGGGTTGCCATGGTCAGACCTGATGTTATAGTATGAACTATAAATTTTTAGATTTGTCGTCAGTGAACAGTATCGGATCTAGAGGCTAGATCTATGTGGATTACCAGTTGTTGTGTTGGAAGTCTATTTGAACAACTTGTAATGAATATATTAACGTAATGATATTGTTCAAATAATGATCATTTATATGTCGCAAAGAGAATAACTGGATCATTTTAGATTACATATTATTACACATATATCTATTGATATTGATACTACTATTATCATTCCTCATACGTAAGTTCATTTGTAAATATATCAGTGGAATAAATTATTATTGTTTAACATCATACACTTAGTTTATTAATTTATATACATCTGTACGTGTATGGTGTGCTTGTCAGGCTGAACTTGGGCCAAAATATTACAAGTTCAGAAAGTAATAACAACAACACGCATTGAAATAATATTAATTTTAAATAAATATTCACATTTGTAATATCTAATAATAGTTGATAAGTACAAGAACACAAGAACCTGACACTAAATGTGTTTAAAAAAAAGCAAGCTACAAATCTATGGCCATATCACAATGTCTTAGTGGCTCGCAAAGACCTGCCTTCAAGGAACAGTACCAGGACAAAGAAGAGGAGGCAGAGAGAGAGAGAGTACGCGATGGGAAGACAACATACAAGAATGGAAGGGCTTGCCTTTGGAAGAGGTTCTATGAAAGGCAAAAGACAGGGAGGAATGGAGAAAGACGGTAGACAAATCTTGCATGGTGCCCCAAACAGAATAAGGGATAGGTGTACATTAGCAGTGCTAGCAGAGAATAATCGAAGACCAGTGCTATACGTTAGTCATCAAACCCATTAACAAAGCGATTGTGGGTTTGGAGGTTTAATCCCCCCTCCCCCAAACTAAAAATATTTGTTTTCCACATTGATCTGTTTTCCTACCGGTCATCGACTTAGCGGGCTTCATTGTTGGACTGCAACGAGTAGCAGTCATGCTTTGCCAAAAAACACACATGTAATGTAACTCTTCTTAGGTAAGAGTTCTCTATTGATATCAATAAGGATTTGTATTATTATTCTGCCCTCCTCTCCCCACCCCCGCCCCAATACACAAGTAGCTTCTGTGCAACAGTGCAAGCAGACTAAGAGCACGTGTGTACCACTAAAGCTGTGTACATTAGCAGTGCTAGCAGAGAATAATCGAAGACCAATGCTCTACATTAGCAGTGCTCGCAGAGAACAATCGAAGACCAGTGCTGTACATTAGCTTTTAAAAAGACACGCTTCGTTGGCTTCTTCTTCAACGTGTTGGTCTGTGGTAAAAAAATTGATAAGTTTTCCTGGAAAACAAAGACAACAAAAAGCACACAGTCTCTTAAGGTAAGTCTCGTTATATTAGGGATATAGTACAAAATATATGTAAAAATGGAACAGTCTGTAGGAGTTCTTTGAGGGCATAATAATAGAAGAAAAACAGTTAAGCGTTATGGACTCACATTAAAAATGTATAAACGTTACGATTTTTTCGATGTGTTGCTGATATAAGAGGAACAAAAAAAAATGACACAGTAGGCCTACAATTGTCTTTAAGTTAACAAGCATATATCACTCACTAACTTACATTTTAAATGCACACAATTATTTCCTTTCTAGCTGTTAAAAAGTGTAAAATATCACATTTCAGACCTTACGATATATGAGGCTAATGATATAAAGGTAATGTATTTCTGTGGCCCACGGCTTACGAGAGTGTCATGTGGCCAGCACAAGGAATAACCTACTTGACTCTGTCAGGTGCCCATGAGAGTTGGGCAGAATCAAGAGTTCAGAAATTAAATAATCCGTCTTCAGCGCGTTTCCAACACGAGACCATCTGTTACGTAAACCAAACGCTTTACAATTCAGCCTATTTATGGATTAAATTTTACACATGATAACTTATTATAATACATATGTATCACATTTACCATTTACTACCTTTATCATCTTCTTCTATCAATTTCTGCAATTTTTGTCCTCTAATTTCATACATTTCTGCCTCCATCATCTTCTACTTTTATCAATTTCTACCTCAATTATCTTCTACTTCTATCAATTTTTACCTCAATTATCTTCTACTTCTATCAATTTCTGTCTTTATCTTCTACTTCTATCAATTTTTACCTCAATTATCTTCTACTTCTATCAATTTTTACCTCAATTATCTTCTACTTTTATCAATTTCTACCTTAATTATCTTCTACTTCTATCAATTTCTACCTCAATTATCTTCTACTTCTATCAGATTGTACCTCAATTATCTTCTACTTCTATCAATTTCTACCTCAATTATCTTCTACTTCTATCAATTTTTGTCTCTATTATCTTCTACTTCTATCAATTTTTACCTCAATTATCTTCTACTTTTATCAATTTCTACTTCAATTATCTTCTACTTCTATCAATTTCTACTTCAATTATCTTCTACTTCTATCAATTCCTACCTCAATTATCTTCTACTTCTATCAATTTCTACCTCAATTATCTTCTACTTCTATCAATTTTTGTCTTTATTATCTTCTACTTCTATCAATTTTTACCTCAATTATCTTCTACTTCTATCAGATTGTACCTCAATTATCTTCTACTTCTATCAATTTCTACCTCAATTATCTTCTACTTCTATCAATTTCTGTCTTTATCATCTTCTACTTCTATCAATTTTTACCTCAATTATCTTCTACTTCTATCAATATCTACTTCAATTATCTTCTACTTCTATCAATTTCTACCTCAATTATCTTCTACTTCTATCAGATTGTACCTCAATTATCTTCTACTTCTATCAATTTCTACCTCAATTATCTTCTACTTCTATCAATTTCTGTCTTTATCATCTTCTACTTCTATCAATTTCTACCTCAATTATCTTCTACTTTTATCAATTTCTGTCTTTATCATCTTCTACTTCTATCAATTTTTACCTCAATTATCTTCTACTTCTATCAATATCTACCTCAATTATCTTCTACTATCAATTTCTGTCTTTATTATCTTCTACTTCTATCAATTTATGTCTTTATTATCTTCTACTTTTTATATTTTCTACCTCTATCATCTTTTAACTCTATCTTTTACCTCTATCATGTTTTAATTCTATCATTTGAAAATCTATTATCTTCTACCTCTATCTTCTACCCATACTTGAACAAGAAATGTTCATGTAAAGTGTATCTGAACAACAAATGAAATAAAAGTTCAAGTTTATCAACAGCGTCTTACTAGTCCAGTACTTAAAGCCCTTTGATGAGGATGGATTTCATAAGTGAGTTTCATATTTAATCTCTTACAACTCTAAGTAAAAGAAATCTTTTTGCTGGTATTGTGTTCGTCTCTCGTTAAACTCTATATTAAAGTTGACCTATCAACGGTACCTAATAAAGTGATTGTGTTAATTAACTTTTCAAATACAGGACTACTACAGGAAACAATAGGAGTGCTCTTGGGTTACATTTTTAGAATTGAGGATAAAGTATCAAAATTACAAAAAGGTAAATTATTTGTATCATAACTGATAAATGATATTTAAATTGTAATTTTTTAATTTAGAATGGGGAACAATAACAATACAAGTGACAAGCAATTTCTCAAATTTGTATGACATCTTATTACTGGTCGATGGGTTGCTTTTGGAATAGAGGAAGATATTGAGTTGGCTATGGAACAGAGATTCTCAATCTTTTTTGACCCGGGGACACCTTCATATATTTAAAACTTGCTCACGGACCCTCTAATTGAAAAAGCTACATAAATGCTTATTATATACATTATTTCTTCAACGAATACTACGTAATAGACATATAAAACAGCTGTGATGAACGCGTTGATTGTTATTAAAATTATCCGAACCGTGTTGCCCTAACGGTCCAGCAGACCAGAGGATATGTGAAGTTAGATTTTTTTTTCAATTACAAAGTAATACCAAAAGATTATCTAAAATCGTTCGTCTGACATATTGCGGACTGATTTTCTCGACGGTCCCGAGTTCATACCCTGCTCGATGCCATCCCCCGTCGTCCGGAGGGAGGTTTGGACAAGGAAGTAAATTATCTTTAACTTGAAGGAACATCCAAAACATGTAAAACCTTTTACAGAAAAAAAGCAACACTTTTTACAACGCCAAATGAATCTATGAAATATTATTACTTTTGACAATCAAACCAAAATCACGTATTGGATATTCTTTGCGAACAGGAATCCGACTCAAACGGCGCAGCCTCTGAGTTTGTGTGATAACACAAACTCTCTTTGTAATCTTGTTAATGTTTTTCTTGCTTTCGTATTTTTTTTAATTGTTATTCCTCACCTTTTAATATATTAAATCAAATGTTAATGTTGCTTTTTTGCATATTTTTCTTGAGAAAATTGCATATTATGTACATTCTTAACTCTAGGAATATTTTTTATTTTCAACTAGCATTAAGTATCCCTTTCTGACCATACAATCAATAAGGCAGATGATGTCAAATACAGCTATTCCTAGTATAGCGAGTTATTCATTGTGACCAGCATAACGACCCAACGCTTTTACTTTTTCCCAACTTATGTTATGTACCCATTAGAGCTGGATAGACTCAGGGGTGTCGTTAAGGTACCAAAATAAAAATTCCCAGTTTTCACCTAGATTTGAACCAGGGACCCCTCGCTTCGAAGATATTGAGTCCGGAGGAACCTTTCTCACTAACAGGAGAATGGGGCAAAGTCGAGAACTGGCGCCTAAACCAGCAAACGTCGGGCAGGAGTAGCTCGTTAGCCATGGCTGGCTACCCACCTAGGAGAAGGAAAACTCTGAATTCAAACCTCTGCTGCCTTGCAGATATACCTAATCATGGGAAAGGCTTCGGGAGTCAATTTATTTAATAATACAAACTCTTAAATTTCACTTATTATCCGCTTCTCTACCCAAGCTTGGTCCCGCGAAATCCCCACAATTGTTAAGTCCAGCCCTGCTATTTATACATAGTAGATTACTTGTTCTCTTTCGATGACTTCTTGGTCACAATGGTTAAGTCCGGCGCTGCCATTTAGTGTTTGTAAAATGTTTGTTTGTAAAATGTTTTACATGTTTCGGATGTTCCTTCAGAGTTAAAAGACAAAGGGGGCTGGGAGAGGGCAGAGTTGATAAATCCAAACCGCACTACCAGGCAGCCATCCGTAGTGACCGGTGATTACTTGTTCTCCCCCCCCCTCTTGTTTTTTCGTGGGGTGACTATCCGCAGAAATAAGAGAGTGATCTTTCCTTCTTGTCCAAACTCTTGACCGACGAAGACAATTATATTTATAGATGATAATAATAATAATAACAATAATAAGGCTTGTCTTCGAGACCGAAGATTAATGAGGAATGCAATATTTCTCGTGGCTACGCAATGCCAGCTGTGACCTACATACTTTGCCACATCCATATAATCTCTTAGTATTCTTCAACTTTTTATTGAAATATTTTAAAAAGCTCTAATGCTTTCAAACATTATCAATTTTGTAAAAAAATATAAATAAAAGTCACCTAAGGATCGAGGCCACAGTCCATTGTATATTATAGGTTGAAGTTGGACATCTCTTACACTACAAAAAATGTCGTAAAAAACTTCCAAAAAGCTGAAACTTTTGTAAAGTAGTTCTAAGAAATAAAGGTGTTGTTTTTTTCAACCCTAACCTATATAACTAGATTTAGATCTAATAGTCTTATCTTCTTATCTTATATAATACAGACGTCATTGAGTCATTGAGCATAGAAAATAAGAGCCCTCTCATCTCATAATTATTATTTTGCAATTTTTAGACCCAGAATCTAGATTTAGAAAGAACTAGATAATCAATCTATTTGAATGTACAATCTAAAATCATAAAATGGCTAAAATCAACAGACTTGAATTATTTCGATCTAAGATTTTCGTAATATCATCGTTATAGGAACTGACAGGAAATGGCTTTATATCGCAGATTTTCGTAAATATATTGTTCTGTGATTAATATTGATAATAGACAAGGCTTTTTAAAATCCGCAAAAAGGTACTGCATTATTTTTTAGCTTTGAAAACTAAAGATCATGACTTTTCAAAGACAGAAGATCCATTTTCCTAAATTCCCTTACAGGTTGAAAAAAATTTACTTAAATAAAAATATAAGTTATCACTAGATTAGGGACTTGAACCCATGACGATCATATTGTAAGTCTGATTCTTACCAAGTTCTATCTATATCTATCTATCTATCTATTTATCTATCTATCTATCCATCTATCTATCTATCTATCTATCTATCTATCTATATATATATATATCATAATTCCTGATATTGCTTTTGTGGAAATATAAAGTTTGATCAAATTGACTTTTATTATTTCCTTGGGCCATTACATATTTATTTCTGTGTATTTTTTGTGTAGTCTAGATCTAGACCAGATTCCACAATTATGCCGTTTTTTTAATCGCTCGTAGGATTGGCATTTTCCATATTGAATGACACCCCAAAATGACAATTTTTGTTTATATATTAAAGGAGATATTTATGAGTTTTGAAAAGATTTTAATAATTTTCGAAGATTTCCAGGATTTTTTCGTATATTTTGCAATTTCAGGAGATTTCCAGGAGCTTCTGGTAAATCACGAGGCCGCGGGAAATCTGTTCTAAGTTATAAAAAAAATGATTTGATTTAATAATTTACAGCTAGAATAGCGTGGGGCCTATGAAAGTGCGGGCCCACTTCGATCGCATAGGTTGCAGTGGCTTAAGGTCGGCCCTGCAAAATATCGGGGTATGCTACGACGCGGGTCGACTAGTCTATATATATTTCTTCTATAGGAGACAGTAAGAGAGTAAGAGAGTAAGAGAGTAAGAGAGTAAGCAATCTAGACTATGTTTACTTTTTTTTTTTCTTGTTTCTTTTCAGCTATCCAAAGATCAGAATCTGAATGCCCTAAAAAAAATGAGAACCACAACAACGGCCAAAGAATACCTTTACTACAATTTAACGAAAAAATTGATGAGAATTTTAGCATTGCTCCCGAGATAGTAACTTTCACTAAAATTATGGGAAAACTGACAGGAATGCTGGTCACTACAAACGGGAGTGA
>JAZGLO010004934.1:0-11799 GCA_036873155.1 Biomphalaria sudanica | reverse complement strand
GAAATTTGACAGTTGATGTATATCTTTGGGAAAAGTAATTACTAGCTGATTGACAACACTAGGAACTCTCTAGTTTGACTGTTGTAATTTTTCAAAATACTATCTTCTAAAAAAATTTGGTGTAGACAATGTTTATCTTGAACAGACAGACACCACAGCTGGTTATGCTGCATCTTCATGACAGAGTTAAAGAAACAGACATTCAAGAACATTTTGTACTCCATTTTCTAAGTCTATAGGCCTATTATCAAACTAGAATCTTCTAAGTCTATAGGCCTATTATCAAACTAGAATCTTCTAAGTCTATAAGCCTATGACCAAACTAGAATCTTCTAAGTCTATAGACCTATCACCAAACTAGAATCTTCTGTTACATATATCTAAATCCAGATTTTTAGTCTAGACTACTGTCTTTTAATGTTGCCATGGCTGGATCTGTATCACCAAATTAGAAATTGTATATACTGTTAAGATGTGGGATTGAACTAAAGAAAATCACTCACTGATTCTCAGATCTGATTGCAGAAGCACAATTCAACTATGATCAATCAATATCCCTGGGAAAAAGAAATAATGTCACAATCTCCAAATCAAATTTACATATCCCGAATTCACTAACAGAATAGAAAACAATCCTCAGTCAAGAAATCCAAAATCATAACTCAAGTTTCTTAACACATTTACACACTAGTCAAGGTCATTTACACCCAACAGCAAAAACACAAATCACCCTACTTCACATGTGAAAAGAATGGTTAGTCAGGTAGGAACAGAGTTACAATACTTTCAGTAGATATGTGCTCTTGACCAGGATTTTGTCTAGGGAAGAGGGGGGGGGGGGATTCCATTATTTTGATCTATCATTCATTAGTAATTAAGAGTAATAGCTCTTACAAAAAGTTTTATAAAGGAGAAATTGTCTTTAAAAAAAACACTTTTTTTTCAATGTTACTTGTTTTGATTATTTTCCATATCCATATATATATACAGACAGATCGGCTTTCAAAGCCACCATCAATGCTGGTCTTGGTGCCTTCCTGGTCTTCCCTAAAAATAAACACTTTGAGATAAGCGCACCCTGTGGCAATTACTGCTCAAACTTCCAAGCTGAAATTGAGGCAATTACCATAGCACTACAGACAGTGGAAAACAAATTATATGAAGGAGTGCAACCACCATCAGATATTGTTGTCTTTACAGACTCCCAATCTACTCTGCAAGCACTTAACATCAGCACCTCAAACAGCCCAAGAGAGTTGACAACACTTATTGTGATAATCCATCAGATGATATTAAAAATTAAATATCAATATAACACTACAGTGGATCCCTGGACACATTGGCATCATGGGAAATGAAAAGGCAGATAAGCTATCAAAGGCAGGTTCATCTATGGAACAACCAGATAGACCAGTTAACTACCTCACCCTAAGGACAATGTTAGTCAACAATCACAATGAGGAGTGGCTCAACCAATGGGCATCAGGAAACACAGGCAGAGCCATGTACAAAGAAATGACTACGCCTAACAAACTGGACAGTATTAACTTCCTCCCCCGCAAAGAACAATCTACAATTTTCCAACTAAGAACAGGACACACACCACTACCACCTGAACAAAATAAACTCCACACAACTCCCTCTTTGCAGACACTGCGCCCACCCCTTTGAAACCGTAAACCATATCCTCTTTGAATGCCCCTCCCTAATCCACCTTAGGCAGACCCTACTACCACTACAGCCCAACATAACCAACACCCTGCACGGCAGTGCTAAACAACTGAAGAAAACAGCCCACTACTTTCCCTTGGCACAGTCTGCCAAAGAGCTGACAGCTCAGCAGCAATAAAGCTGGACTAGAAGAAGATTATTTTCCATCCCTTTTTCCACATGAGATGGTCAGTAGGTTGTGACTTTACTTTCTGACAAATAAATAGTCTCTACCCCTGGACTAATTTCGTTTTTTTTTCAATTATTTATGTGCTCAAACACTCTTGTCACATTGCTACAATCATATTCCCCAATATTTTATCAATGATTGCCACTAAGGCTTCGCCTTGCATATGCTTTATTTAGAAATCAACAGCGTTGAATTGATACAAATTCAGACCTTAACATTTAGTTTCATGGATTCTCCTTTTTTTTTCTGCCCTGTTTTAGAGACTTTAGATATATACTATTACAGCTTCAAAACTTTAAACTCTAGCTAAAAATATACTTGATATACTTGAGCAATGTCATGAAATTTATTAAATATATTTGATTTTGAATTTGATTCAGTTGTTTTATAATGTTTAAAATTTCTATATTATCATGCATTGCAATTTTAATGTTTTTATCAGACATTTTATTTTTTTCCCTGAGTTTTCTCTTTCTAGGGAATTTAGTGAGAATTGAAACTAGTAATTTCTTTTTATAGTTTATCATTCATATTTTTTAAAAATATTACTAAAAATGTAGCGGTTATGTTTTTTAAAATTCTTTCTTCTGGCCTACATCTTCTTTTTTTTGAATGTTTCCCCTCCAGGCTGCCAAACAAGATATAGACACAGAAAGGGAGACGTACATGACATCTAGAGCAGGTCTGGACAGCATGTACGCAGAAGCTAAAAAGCATCTGGACGAGGAGACAAAGCTAAGACTGGTGGGTCCTGAGCAGGTGTTTAGCCAGACTAACAAAGTGAGACAACTCACTGTACTCTAAATGTCACACAGCTGGATCTTTTTTTTTAGAAATCACTTTGTAGTTGTAGCCCTGAGTTTTGCATTGATTAGTAGAGTGAATTTCTGTTCCATTGCCTATCTGTGCCTATAATATATTCTTAGTGTATTTGTCTTTTTTAAAAAAAAAAAACAATTAATTTTAAGTTCTGCCGTTTATATTTTGTGTCATTGAATGTATAAAATAGAAAATGTGATATATTACATTTGTGGAAGGATGTACAAAACAGCCCTTTTGCTGATCATGTTATTTATTACCCTATACATTTTTTTTTGTATGAATGCTATATTTGTCAAAAGGTCAGAGTTTTGTACAAGAGGAAGGAATAGGGGGAGTTATGGCCCAGGTTTCAACCTCACAATGGTTAGATGTTTCAAAAACATGGATATAGCAAATTTTATACTTGACATTGCCAATGGTAAGGGCTGGTTATTTATTAGAATATTTGGCAACCTTGAAATTCCATTTACTCTGTCCACAGGATACACTAAATAGTTAGCTATTTATACTTCTTCTGTCACAGATGAAAATCTCTAATCAATAACCATCTCTTACTTTTGGCAATGTCAAGTATTAAAAAGGGCTTGGTTTAGTTTATTGCAAAAACAGTTTTGCATGTTTCATACAAATAGAATACAATTTTATTTTGTCTGTTCACAATTTATTTTGACTAGTTGTGGGCTGAATAATAATACAGAATATTTTGTTTCCTTATACTTTCCTGAAGTAAACTTCCAATTGTTGCCTATTTTCTGCAATTTTGTTTTTTAACATTGTGTTTCAATACTTCTAGAAGTAAACAAACAATTATGCAATGTCTTTTCTGGCTTCTAGCATTCAGTTGCTGTTTGAATGTCTTAGTATTTTTTTTAATGTCCATTATTTATTATTGCTGAATATTATAAGGTTTTTAAAAAATAATAATAAGACATAATAATAATAATAATGATAATAAGATAATACTAAAGAATATTTGATATCTAAACGTCTGACAGCATAATACTCAATTTTTAATGTGGCTTACTGTATCCATGCAATCTATAGCTTTTATTTACTAATAGAATTAATTTTCAAATGTTTCTAATAGTTCCTATGTTAAGAGTTTATGCTAATATTTTAAGTTTAATAGTTTATACCCATTTGCATTTAAATTTGGATGGTAAAAGCAAATATATATTTAAATTTGCTAATTTTAAAGTCATTAAAATTTTTTTTTTAGTTTAACAACTTGGACAGTGTAAACACACTAACGTTTCTCTCACTGTGTAAAGACATTAATCACTGACATTGAACTCACAGTGTAAAGACATTAATCACTCACATTGCACTCAATGTGTAAAGACATTGATCACTGATATTGAACTCACAGTGTAAAGATATTGATCACTGATATTGAACTCACAGTGTAAAGACACTGATTAGTGACTTTCAACTCACTTTGTAAAGACATTAATCACTGACATTGCACTCACTGTGTAAAGACATTGATCACTGACATTGAACTAAGCCATTTCTCTTCTGTTCACATACCAATTGTGCTGCCTTACAGGATGTGGAGAAAGAGCTTGAGCTGCAGATAAGTATGAAGACAGAGATGGAAATGGCTCTAAGGCTCCTTGAAAAGGACATCCACGAGAAACAGGACACAGTCATCAGCCTTAGGAAACAGCTAGACGACATCAAGACAATCAACCTAGATCTCTACAATAAGTTACAGGTAGGCTCCATTTGCACAAACACATCCATACTCTCTTAGTGTACTGTCTAGGCTCAATGTGCACATATACATCTGTACTCTTTAGGCACTGTCTAGGGTCCATTTGTACACCTATATCCTTTCTTAGGCTGCTGTGTTTATTCACTTTGTACACCAACATTTTCTTAGGGTTGATGGAATAAAGATTAAGATATAGCAGAAGAACTACTAAACAATATTGATAGAAAATAAAGTAGATACTTGTGAAAGAAAGGTAAGCTTTGATGAAGACAAATATCACAAACCTCTGACACTACCTAGCTGTGACACAGGGACAGGATTGAAATCTAACATCACAATCTAGATTCTTAGTTAGAAAAATGTTTTTCAGTTGATGGTGTTAGTTGGTTCTGCTTTTACCACCCAGTGGTAACATTTACCAGAATGCTGCCCAGATGTTGCCACACTTGCCTCTCATCATTCATTTGTTTCACATAAAGGTTCACATTGGAATCTGTATGTATACTGATTCTTTAGGCTGGTCATTTAAAGTTTTTACACCAATGCCTAGATTTACCTTGTTTATCTACATTTTTACACTGCAATCCAAATTCGATTTGTGTACCTACATTTGTACACTGCAGTCTAGATTGTTTGTGTACCTACATTTGTACACTGCAGTCTAGATTGTTTGTGTACCTACATTTGTACACTGCAGTCTAGATTGTTTGTGTACCTACATTTGTACACTGCAGTCTAGATTGTTTGTGTACCTACATTTGTACACTGCAGTCTAGATTGTTTGTGTACCTACATTTGTACACTGCAGTCTAGATTGTTTGTGTACCTACATTTGTACACTGCAGTCTAGATTGTTTGTGTACCTACATTTGTACACTGCAGTCTAGATTGTTTGTGTACCTACATTTGTACACTGCAGTCTAGATTGTTTGTGTACCTACATTTGTACACTGCAGTCTAGATTGTTTGTGTACCTACATTTGTACACTGCAGTCTAGATTGTTTGTGTACCTACATTTGTACACTGCAGTCTAGATTGTTTGTGTACCTACATTTGTACACTGCAGTCTAGATTGTTTGTGTACCTACATTTGTACACTGCAGTCTAGATTGTTTGTGTACCTACATTTGTACACTGCAGTCTAGATTGTTTGTGTACCTACATTTGTACACTGCAGTCTAGATTGTTTGTGTACCTACATTTGTACACTGCAGTTTAGATTCATTCAATAAATCCACACTCTCTTAGAGCTCTGTTGTTTCATTGTTTTAAAACTCTCTTGCAATGTAATTGTTAATTGCCCATCTATGAGGTTGCAAGCTTGAAAGTAAACTCTGCTTTGTGACTTTTTGTTACTTATTTAATTTTGTCAATGTCTGTACTGAAAGTAGTTTGTTTGATACTTAATAGCTGATAGAATGATCGAAACAGAATTGGCTCATATCTGTGGTTATAGTTTATGAACAGAGTTGACTCACATCTGTGGTTATAGTTTACGAAACAGAGTTGGTTATAATTTACAAGCATGTTATGTTCCAAGCATGCCAACCACAGAGGCATACAAGTTATCTATATATATAGACTCAAATAGCTGATACTTAATAGCTGCTAGTTACAAAGATAAAAGCATATAAGTTATATATATATACAGTGAGAGAGAAAGAGAGAGAGATAGAGAGACTCTACAGTTCATCAAATAAAATAAAGATTTGAGTTTTATCAACAACCCTAACCGCTAATCTCTGCTACTAACCAAGCAGTGACAAAAACTAATCTTTGCATGGAGTGGTAACCATAATGTCACAGAGGTAGCTAAAGGACTATCCTTTAAAATCTGTAGCTATACTCTGCTTCATAATCTGTATTTTTACTCTACAATATAATCTCTATCAATACTTTATAATCATTTTATAATAACTAACACCAAAAAATCTTCTAAGTGCATCCATTGCCTCTGAAGACAAAAGGAGACATATTTTTATATTTGTTATTAGCTACCACAACCACAGGTTTAATTTATTTTTGTTTAATTTGTACAAAGCTATATCAACTCTCTGTCTGTCTGTCTGGTCAAATGTTTAAACATGTTTTTCTCCCATTTCAATTTCTTGGATCAAGCTGAAACTGCACAATTATTCCTTGTATCTGACAAGACATGAATCAATTTAAAAAAATCAACCAATCAGTTATATAATTTTTGGTGATTAATTATTTTGTTTGATATGAAAATAAGGGGAATAAATGCTACTTAATGTGGATGCATATATGGATTTAATGTTTTGACAAATTTGTATCCACTTCTCATTCTTGGATCAAGTTGAAATATTACATAATTATTTATGTAATTTAAAAAACTTAACCAGTAAATTAATCAGTTAGTACTAATTAATTAATTTTGTTTTATATAGCAGAAAAGGAGCTAAACCCTGCCATTCTCAGATAAATGGCAGTAATTAGAGGTTCTTTCCCTTAGATAAGCTTTGTTATTTAAACAGTAATCTTTTTTTCTTTTGCTTGTTAATTGTTTATAGTTACATAATGTCATTTTAAAAGCCCATAATGCAATAATATAATAATTAGCTTTTTTAAATAGTAAAAAGGGCCCTAAAATAAAATAGCCCAAAAAAGTCTGTATATATGAGCTTACTGTTAATTACAAGATAACTGTGTAGAGATTTAGATTACCCTCAACACATTTTGTGCCTCAAATCTCTATTTTTCTTACTTTAGAATAAAATGTTTTTTAATAATAACAATTATTGATGAGACACATTTGCAAGAGCCATTTAGAGCAATGCATTTTATATTGTACATAAATATTTCTATTTAAAAAATGATGATGAGGAATGAAGGTTTGATTTAATCTCTAGGTCAGTGTTGTTTCACTAGAGATGTTGCATTTGGTTTTAAGATTTTCTATGCAGTGTTCTTGAATCTAGACAACAAAGTCGTTGAAACACTAACTATATTTTCTATTCAGTTATTCTGTAACCTTCGAATTAAAAGCATTTTGACTATATTCCTAGGAAACTAAACAAATGATCGCTATCTTGTTATGATAGTGTAGGTATAAAAAAAAACATTGACAATAACTGAAATGGTTTCACAACAATTAGCTTATTTTGTTAATCAAATTTTTTTTTGACATTACAATTATTGCCATTTCATAACTGTCACTATGTGGGACACTTAACTAATCCTATAGTTTTTGTTCAACAAATGTTGTGAGATATAAACAAACTGTTTGCAACATTCCCATGAGATCCTCCTCTATTTGTGTCTTTGTCCTGGTGCTTCCCATCTTCCCCTGCTCGGTGAACTGACACAACAACATGGAAGTTTGAGTATTTTTTTGTTTTTGTATTTATTTAGTATTACCTACTACAAAGTAGTGAAGAAAGTGCCAACTAGTCTTTCAGTATCTTGTTTTTTTTTCCACTATCTTCTTTTTTTATTTTCATGGTCTATTTTTTGTTCTTTTTTCTTTTGTTGTTTTAATTAAAATATTGAAAGTGACATACCAATCATAGTAAAAAAAAAAGAATGTTTGAGCATAGAACAGTATTACTGAACTGATAGCTAACTGCTTATGTCACTAAAATTACTTTTTTCTGATAGTAAAGTTGTTATTTTTTTCTTTTGATGCAGGATTTTTCAACAGAAAATGTGTTCAATTCAAAATTGAGACAAAATATGTGACCCAAACTTCCCCTTCTTTGGTTGTTGAACTTTTGTTTTGTTTTGGACTCCTCATTACCCCTCAAGAATTCCACCCATTTCAGGGTGATGAACCCAGTTAGCCTACCTTTTTGTTCTAACCCATTGGAGTCACTCCAATTGTGTTTGTGTCTGGTGTGTAAGTAAAGACTCCCCCCCCCCCCCCTCCAGCTCCTCTTGAAATGTTTCATTGTCAGTTTGTATCTTGACTGTCTCTGTTCTAATTGCCTCTTTTCCTGTTTTCCTCCTACAGACTGAGTAAATAAAATAGAACGTAGTGCTGTGACTCCAGTGGTTTAGAACCAAGATGTAAGAGATGCAGAATGAGAGAAAGTCACCCAAACCATGATTCTTTAAGTGGCTTTCATCTGATGATGTGTTTCATGATGAACATTTGTTTGAAACATGACAGTGCACTATACAACAAATACTTTGGTGTTGGATAGTGTAATGAAAGTTATTGGGAAACAAAATGGGCTGGTGGATAGATCATTCATGATTTTGTTTTATATCATCAGTTCTTGTTGAAATCCAATTTTAAGTGTTCTCTCCCTTCCTAACGTTCTCTCCCTTATTCTTTTGTATCATAACCATCAGCTTAATGATCAACATTCTAAACCTTTAAGCTAGAGAAATATAACTTATACAAAAGATATTCCAAGAACCAGATGTTAATTTCATCTTGATGATTCTCAACAATATTTTATATGTGTACTTTAAACAATCGTTTGTTTACATTTGTATAAAATTATAAGCTTAAGTCCATGCATTTAGACATGTTGGTGTCTCCACAATCTGCTGCCTCTTTTTTGGATTATTGATGGTTAATGTATTATATATGTCATTGACAATGATCTTATCAATCCTTTCAAATACTATGATATGCCTGTGTGTTATTTAGTAGACAGCTGAGTGAACTTGAATGTTTTGTAAAGCTGTGCCTATAGCTGTATCAGATTCCATCATATTACAGACAAGGCAAACCAAATTTGATACTTAAATAAATATTATTTATTTAAGTTTTCTTGAGCTCAGTGATAATGGGACAAATGAGACACTGATTGGCCAATCCAGAACCAGGTTGCTTGTTGACCTGAGACTTTGGCTTTCAGTTTTTGATTCACAATTTTTGTAATTCAATCAAAAAGAAGATCAAAAATGTCCAAATCTTCCCCAGAGTCAACAAACTAGAGGCTTGAAATATATGGATTTTATTTGTACCAGATTGGTGTGTACATTTGCATAGCACTCTCTAGTGCTGGATTGTGCTTTGTGTTGATGATGCCAAAGCTTTGCTACATTTCTATTTCTGTACATTTGTTCTTCTTGTGTTTTGTGGTATCTTAAAGCTTATGAAACAAACTCCTGGGACCCTATCATTCCTGACAGCGTTGTGGTCTGCTTGTATGAGTGTGTGTATGTAACACTGCTGGTTGTGAAGTGGATATAGTGCACACACTGTTGCTTCTGTGATATCTTCAATTTAATTGATTCTGCTTTTGTTTTTGTATGTATAATTTTTAATGGCTGGACAATGATACAAGAAAATAGTCATCTATACAATCTTCCCCATCTCCACACTAGGTATTTATTATGTATATGTTCTGAAACTCAAGTATACACGAGATCTTATTATTTCATTATATATTCATTTTGAAATCTTTTGAAATAATCTATAGTTCATCTGAGTTAATCTGTAGTGATCACTATTCATCTGTGTTGCATTATGACCAAAAAAAAAAGTTAATCAGGCTTTAGTAATGTCAAACTTATTTGACTAATTGGGACATCATGATGGATGGCATCTAGTAGATGCATGAAATGTTTCTTTATAAAAACTATTTCCTAGCTCGTGATGTCTAATTTATATTAATACACCAGAGGCTGCTTTCTATTGCGGAGAACTTTCAAAATAAATATCAGTTTGTACAGTTTTTTTATGTACTTTGATACCTATTATTACATGAAATCAAGGATTACATTCACCTGTTTGTATTCCAGGGCACAACATGGCCTAAATTGTGTTGATGTGCCCAAAATTCAATCCTGTTTGTATTCCTACCAAGTACTGAGCCCTTTTAAATGCTGGGTTTTGGTGTTGTTGGTTATGTTGTAATATATTCAATTAAGAACTCCATAGTACCAATAAGTCCTGTAACTTTGTAATAAACAGCAATGAAGGATGTGCCTGTCTTTAGGCTAAAACTTTGTTTTTATGAAATGCACATAACATAATGCATTTCTGAGAAGAGCACATGTCAATTCATGGAAGACATTTATAGAAAACAATCATCAGGCTCCCAAATACATTTTAAAATATAGTCTAAATTATAGTCCAACAACTGCTATAATCTACTTGGTAGAAATATGTAAGGATTTGTAACTGTTCTCTGGTTTCTCTGTCTAGACTTGCTAACTTTGCTTTTGTTTGCTTATTGGTAAACAAAATTTTGTTATTGGCTTCCTATTATGGAATCTCTTTGAGTTGAGCTTTTCATGTTAAATACATTGAGACAAACATTGATGTATTAATCAAATTGTGCAATAAATGGTGAACAATAAAAGTGTTGCTGTTTAAACCCTATGCCTTTTATACTGTGGCTGCAAGGTTTAGTGTCATAGTAAGGATGTTTGTTTTTTTGTTATGTGATGGAAAACTTAAAATTTAATATTAAATACAAACTTTTTTTTTTATGTGATGAAAATGTTTTCTTTTCAAAATGGAAATGAGAAAGACAGCAATAGATTGGGTGACATCTTCTGTGCAAGTACTAAACACAGGACTTTCTGTACAAGTGCTAAATACAGGACATTCTGTATGAGTGCTAAACACAGGACTTTCTCTCTGTACAAGTGCTAAACACAGGACTTTCTGTACAAGTGCTAAACACATGACTTTCTCTCTGTACAAGTACTAAACACAGGACTTTCTCTCTGTACAAGTGCTAAACACATGACTTTCTCTCTGTACAAGTGCTAAACACATGACTTTCTCTCTGTACAAGTGCTAAACACAGGACTTTCTCTCTGTACAAGTGCTAAACACAGGACTTTCTCTCTGTACACAGGACTTTCTGTAGAAGTACTAAACACATTACTTTCTCTCTGTACAAGTACTAAACACAGGACTTTCTCTCTGTACAAGTGCTAAACACATGACTTTCTCTCTGTACAAGGGCTAAACACAGGACTTTCTGTACAAGTGCTAAACACATGACTTTCTCTCTGTACAAGTGCTAAACACAGGACTTTCTCTCTGTACAAGTGCTAAACACAGGACATTCTGTATGAGTGCTAAGCACAGGACTTTCTCTCTGTACAAGTGCTAAACACAGGACTTTCTGTACAAGTGCTAAACACATGACTTTCTCTCTGTACAAGTGCTAAACACATGACTTTCTCTCTGTACAAGTGCTAAACACAGGACTTTCTCTCTGTACAAGTGCTAAACACAGGACTTTCTCTCTGTACACAGGACTTTCTGTAGAAGTACTAAACACAGGACTTTCTCTCTGTACAAGTACTAAACACAGGACTTTCTCTCTGTACAAGTGCTAAACACATGACTTTCTCTCTGTACAAGTGCTAAACACGACTTTCTCTCTACAAGTGCTAAACACAGGACTTTCTCTCTGTAAAAGT
>JAZGLO010004933.1:0-493668 GCA_036873155.1 Biomphalaria sudanica | reverse complement strand
TAGACAAATGTTTTTTGTCAAAATACGTATTGTATGTTTTAAATGTTAACATGTTTAATGTTTTATTTTCTTTGAAGTTTATTTAATTTTAGATTTAGTTATAATTTATTTTATCATAGCTCTATTATTTCAATTGTTTTTTTTAAATTTCGTCCTTTGGAGAATTGGTCTAATTCTTTTAGTTTGAAAGTATTTTTTCAGAAATAGCTCATACTTCAAGACATTCAAGTTTAGACTGTGATGTGGGCTCTACAGAAATCAACATGCCAGTGTGACATTAGCATTAAGGTGAAGTTATTTAAACATTATTGAACCTTCATAAATGTTTTGTTTAGTTTGTTTTGAATTGTTTTGTCTTGACGGCTGTTGGACAAATGTTTTTTGTCAAAACTATATTGTATGTTTTAAATATTAACATGTTTAATGTTTTATTTTCTTTAAAGTTTATTTAATTTTAGATTTTCTTATAATTTTTTTTTAGCATAGCTCTATTTTTTTTAATTTTTTTTTAAATTTACGTTCTTTGGAAAATTAGTCTAATTCTTTTAGTTTGAAAGTATTTTTTCAGAGGATGCTCATTCTTCAAGACATTCAAGTTTGGACTAAGATGTGGCCTCTACAGAACTCAACATGCCAGTGTGACATTAGCATTAAGGTGAAGTTATTTAAACATTATTGAACCTTCATAAATATATTTGTTTTGTTTGTTTGTAAATTGTTTTGTCTTGACGGCCGTCAGACAAATGTTTTTTGTCAAAATACGTATTGTATGTTTTAAATGTTAACATGTTTAATGTTTTATTTTCTTTAAAGTTTATTTAATTTTAGATTTAGTTATAATTTTTTTTAGCGTAGCTCTATTATTTCAATTTTTTTTTAAATTTACGTTCTTTGGAGAATTAGTCTAATTCTTTTAGTTTGAAAGTATTTTTTCAGAGGAGGCTCATACTTCAAGACATTTAAGTTTGGACTAAGATGTGGGCTCTACAGAACTCATTATGCCAGTGTGACATTAGCATTAAGGTGAAGTTATTTAAACATTATTGAACCTTTATAAATGTTTTGTTTTGTTCGTTTGTAAATTGTTTTGTCTTGACGGCCATCAGACAAATGTTTTTTGTCAAAATACGTATTGTATGTTTTAAATGTTAACATGTTTAATGTTTTATTTTCTTTAAAGTTTATTTAATTTTAGATTTAGTTATAATTTTTTTTAGCGTAGCTCTATTATTTCAATTTTTTTTTTTCGTTCTTTGGAGAATTAGTCTAATTCTTTTAGTTTGAAAGTATTTTTTCAGAACAGGCTCATACTTCAAGATATTCAAGTTTGGACTACGATGTGGGCTCTACAGAACTCAACATGCCTGTGTGACATTAGCATTGAGGTGAAGTTATTTAAACATTATTGAACCTTCATAAATGTTTTGTTTTGTTCGTTTTTGAATTGTTTTGTCTTGACGGCCGTCAGACAAATGTTTTTTGACAAAATACGTATTGTATATTTTAAATGTTAACATGTTTAATGTTTTATTTTTCTTGAAGTTTATTTAATTTTAGATTTAGTTATAATTTATTTTAGCATAGCTCTATTATTTCAATTGTTTTTTTTTAATTTCGTCCTTTGGAGAATTGGTCTAATTCTTTTAGTTTGAAAGTATTTTTTCAGAAAAGGCTCATACTTCAATACATTCAAGTTTAGACTGTGATGTGGGCTCTACAGAAATCAACATGCCAGTTTGACATTAGCATTAAGGTGAAGTTATTTAAACATTATTGAACCTTCATAAATGTTTTGTTTAGTTTGTTTTGAATTGTTTAGTCTTGACGGCTGTTGGACAAATGTTTTTTGTCAAAACCATATTGTATGTTTTAAATATTAACATGTTTAATGTTTTTTTTTCTTTTAATTTTTTTTTATTTTAGATTTTCTCATAATTTTTTTTTAGCGTAGCTCTATTATTTCAAATTTTTTTAAAATTTACATACTTTGGAGAATTAGTCTAATTCTTTTAGTTTGAAAGTATTTTTTCAGAGGATGCTCATACTTCTAGACATTCAATTTGGACTTAGATGTGGCCTCTACAGAACTCAACATGCCAGTGTGACATTAGCATTAAGGTGAAGTTATTTAAACATTATTGAACCTTCATAAATGTTTTGTTTTGTTTGTTTGTGAATTGTTTTGTCTTGACGGCCGTCAGACAAATGTTTTTTTGTCAAAATACGTATTGTATGTTTTAAATGTTAACATGTTTAATGTTTTATTTTCTTTAAAGTTTATTTAATTTAAGATTTAGTTATAATTTATTTTAGCGTAGCTCTATTATTTCAATTTTTTTTTTAAATTTCGTTCTTTAGAAAACTAGTCTAATTCTTTTAGTTTGAAAGTATTTTTTTCAGAAGAGGCTCATACTTCAAGACATTCAAGTTTGGACTAAAATGTGGGCTCTACAGAACTCAAAATGCCTGTGTGACATTAGCATTAAGGTGAAGTTATTTAAACATTATTGAACCTTCATAAATATATTTTTTTTGTTCGTTTGTAAATTGTTTTGTCTTGACGGCCGTCAGACAAATGTTTTTGTCACAATACGTATTGTATGTTTTAAATGTTAACATGTTTAATGTTTTTTTTTCTTTGAAATTTATTGAATTTTAGATTTTTTTATAATTTTTTTTTAGCGTAGCTCTATTATTTTAATTTTTTTTTTAATTTAAGTTCTTTTGAGAATTAGTCTAATTCTTTTAGTTTGAAAGTATTTTTTCAAAGGAGGCTCATACTTCAAGACATTTTAGTTTGGACTAAGATGTGGGCTCTACAGAACTCATTATGCCAGTGTGACATTAGCATTAAGGTGAAGTTATTTAAAAATTATTGAACCTTCATAAATATATTTGTTTTGTTCGTTTGTGAATTGTTTTGTCTAGACGGCTGTCAGACAAATGTTTTTCTTCAAAACCGTATTGTATGTTTTAAATGTTAACATGTTTAATGTTTTATTTTCTTTGAAGTTTATTTAATTTTAGATTTAGTTATAATTTTTTTTAGCGTAGCTCTATTATTTCAATTCTTTTTTTAAATTTTCGTCCTTTGGAGAATTAGTCTAATTCTTTTAGTTTGAAAGTATTTTTTCAGAAAAGGCTCATACTTCAAGACATTCAAGTTTGGACTGTGATGAAAGCTCTACAGAACTCAACATGCCACTGTAACATTAGCATTAAGGTGAAAATATTTAAACATTATTGAACATTCATAAATGTTTTGTTTTGTTTGTTTATAAATTGTTTTGTGTTGACGGCTGTTGGACAAATGTTTTTTGTCAAAACCATATTGTATGTTTTAAATATTAACATGTTTAATGTTTTATTTTCTTTAAAGTTTATTTAATTTTAGATTTAGTTATAATTTTTTTTAGCGTAGCTCTATTATTTCAATTTTTTTTTTTTCTGTTCTTTGGAGAATTAGTCTAATTCTTTTAGTTTGAAAGTATTTTTTCAGAACAGGCTCATACTTCAAGATATTCAAGTTTGGACTTCGATGTGGGCTCTACAGAACTCAACATGCCTGTGTGACATTAGCATTGAGGTGAAGTTATTTAAACATTATTGAACCTTCATAAATGTTTTGTTTTGTTCGTTTTTGAATTGTTTTGTCTTGACGGCCGTCAGACAAATGTTTTTTGACAAAATACGTATTGTATATTTTAAATGTTAACATGTTAAATGTTTTATTTTCTTTGAAGTTTATTTAATTTTAGATTTAGTTATAATTTATTTTAGCATAGCTCTATTATTTCAATTGTTTTTTTTTAATTTCGTCCTTTGGAGAATTGGTCTAATTCTTTTAGTTTGAAAGTATTTTTTCAGAAAAGGCTCATACTTCAATACATTCAAGTTTGGACTGTGATGTGGGCTCTACAGAAATCAACATGCCAGTTTGACATTAGCATTAAGGTGAAGTTATTTAAACATTATTGAACCTTCATAAATGTTTTGTTTAGTTTGTTTTGAATTGTTTTGTCTTGACGGCTGTTGGACAAATGTTTTTTGTCAAAACCATATTGTATGTTTTAAATATTAACATGTTTAATGTTTTTTTTTCTTTTAATTTTTTTTTATTTTAGATTTTCTTATAATTTTTTTTTAGCGTAGCTCTATTATTTCAATTTTTTTAAAATTTCTATACTTTGGAGAATTAGTCTAATTCTTTTAGTTTGAAAGTATTTTTTCAGAGGATGCTCATACTTCTAGACATTCAAGTTTGGACTTAGATGTGGCCTCTACAGAACTCAACATGCCAGTGTGACATTAGCATTAAGGTGAAGTTATTTAAACATTATTGAACCTTCATAAATGTTTTGTTTTGTTTGTTTGTGAATTGTTTTGTCTTGACGGCCGTCAGACAAATGTTTTTTTGTCAAAATACGTATTGTATGTTTTAAATGTTAACATGTTTAATGTTTTATTTTCTTTAAAGTTTATTTAATTTTAGATTTAGTTATAATTTATTTTAGCGTAGCTCTATTATTTCAATTTTTTTTTAAAATTTCGTTCTTTGGAGAATTAGTCTAATTCTTTTAGTTTGAAAGTATTTTTTTCAGAAGAGGCTCATACTTCAAGACATTCAAGTTTGGACTAAAATGTGGGCTCTACAGAACTCAACATGCCTGTGTGACATTAGCAATAAGGTGAAGTTATTTAAACATTATTGAACCTTCATAAATATATTTTTTTTATTCGTTTGTGAATTGTTTTGTCTTGACGGCCGTCAGACAAATGTTTTTGTCACAATACGTATTGTATGTTTTAAATGTTAACATGTTTAATGTTTTTTTTTCTTTGAAATTTATTGAATTTTAGATTTTTTTATAATTTTTTTTTAGCGTAGCTCTATTATTTTAATTTTTTTTTAAATTTACGTTCTTTTGACAATTAGTCTAATTCTTTTAGTTTGAAAGTATTTTTTCAGAGGAGGCTCATACTTCAAGACATTTTAGTTTGGACTAAGATGTGGGCTCTACAGAACTCATTATGCCAGTGTGACATTAGCATTAAGGTGAAGTTATTTAAACATTATTGAACCTTCATAAATATATTTGTTTTGTTCGTTTGTGAATTGTTTTGTCTAGACGGCTGTCAGACAAATGTTTTTCTTCAAAACCGTATTGTATGTTTTAAATGTTAACATGTTTAATGTTTTATTTTCTTTGAAGTTTATTTAATTTTAGATTTAGTTATAATTTTTTTTAGCGTAGCTCTATTATTTCAATTCTTTTTTTAAATTTTCGTCCTTTGGAGAATTAGTCTAATTCTTTTAGTTTGAAAGTATTTTTTCAGAAAAGGCTCATACTTCAAGACATTCAAGTTTGGACTGTGATGAAAGCTCTACAGAACTCAACATGCCACTGTAACATTAGCATTAAGGTGAAAATATTTAAACATTATTGAACATTCATAAATGTTTTGTTTTGTTTGTTTATAAATTGTTTTGTGTTGACGGCTGTTGGACAAATGTTTTTTGTCAAAACCATATTGTATGTTTTAAATATTAACATGTTTAATGTTTTATTTTCTTTAAAGTTTATTTAATTTTAGATTTAGTTATAATTTTTTTTAGCGTAGCTCTATTATTTCAATTTTTTTTTTTTCCGTTCTTTGGAGAATTAGTCTAATTCTTTTAGTTTGAAAGTATTTTTTCAGAACAGGCTCATACTTCAAGATATTCAAGTTTGGACTTCGATGTGGGCTCTACAGAACTCAACATGCCTGTGTGACATTAGCATTGAGGTGAAGTTATTTAAACATTATTGAACATTCATAAATGTTTTGTTTTGTTCGTTTTTGAATTGTTTTGTCTTGACGGCCGTCAGACAAATGTTTTTTGACAAAATACGTATTGTATATTTTAAATGTTAACATGTTAAATGTTTTATTTTCTTTGAAGTTTATTTAATTTTAGATTTAGTTATAATTTATTTTAGCATAGCTCTATTATTTCAATTGTTTTTTTTTAATTTCGTCCTTTGGAGAATTGGTCTAATTCTTTTAGTTTGAAAGTATTTTTTCAGAAAAGGCTCATACTTCAATACATTCAAGTTTGGACTGTGATGTGGGCTCTACAGAAATCAACATGCCAGTTTGACATTAGCATTAAGGTGAAGTTATTTAAACATTATTGAACCTTCATAAATGTTTTGTTTAGTTTGTTTTGAATTGTTTTGTCTTGACGGCTGTTGGACAAATGTTTTTTGTCAAAACCATATTGTATGTTTTAAATATTAACATGTTTAATGTTTTTTTTTCTTTTAATTTTTTTTTATTTTAGATTTTCTTATAATTTTTTTTTAGCGTAGCTCTATTATTTCAATTTTTTTAAAATTTCTATACTTTGGAGAATTAGTCTAATTCTTTTAGTTTGAAAGTATTTTTTCAGAGGATGCTCATACTTCTAGACATTCAAGTTTGGACTTAGATGTGGCCTCTACAGAACTCAACATGCCAGTGTGACATTAGCATTAAGGTGAAGTTATTTAAACATTATTGAACCTTCATAAATGTTTTGTTTTGTTTGTTTGTGAATTGTTTTGTCTTGACGGCCGTCAGACAAATGTTTTTTTGTCAAAATACGTATTGTATGTTTTAAATGTTAACATGTTTAATGTTTTAT
The DNA here is from genome assembly GCA_036873155.1 of Biomphalaria sudanica. Lineage (NCBI taxonomy): Eukaryota > Metazoa > Mollusca > Gastropoda > Planorbidae > Biomphalaria > Biomphalaria sudanica. The sequence goes on along the minus strand of JAZGLO010004933.1, from coordinate 487,001 downwards.
TTTCTTTAAAGTTTATTTAATTTTAGATTTAGTTATAATTTATTTTAGCGTAGCTCTATTATTTCAATTTTTTTTTTAAATTTCGTTCTTTGGAGAATTAGTCTAATTCTTTTAGTTTGAAAGTATTTTTTTCAGAAGAGGCTCATACTTCAAGACATTCAAGTTTGGACTAAAATGTGGGCTCTACAGAACTCAACATGCCTGTGTGACATTAGCAATAAGGTGAAGTTATTTAAACATTATTGAACCTTCATAAATATATTTTTTTTATTCGTTTGTGAATTGTTTTGTCTTGACGGCCGTCAGACAAATGTTTTTGTCACAATACGTATTGTATGTTTTAAATGTTAACATGTTTAATGTTTTTTTTTCTTTGAAATTTATTGAATTTTAGATTTTTTTATAATTTTTTTTTAGCGTAGCTCTATTATTTTAATTTTTTTTTAAATTTACGTTCTTTTGAGAATTAGTCTAATTCTTTTAGTTTGAAAGTATTTTTTCAAAGGAGGCTCATACTTCAAGACATTTTAGTTTGGACTAAGATGTGGGCTCTACAGAACTCATTATGCCAGTGTGACATTAGCATTAAGGTGAAGTTATTTAAAAATTATTGAACCTTCATAAATATATTTGTTTTGTTCGTTTGTGAATTGTTTTGTCTAGACGGCTGTCAGACAAATGTTTTTCTTCAAAACCGTATTGTATGTTTTAAATGTTAACATGTTTAATGTTTTATTTTCTTTGAAGTTTATTTAATTTTAGATTTAGTTATAATTTTTTTTAGCGTAGCTCTATTATTTCAATTCTTTTTTTAAATTTTCGTCCTTTGGAGAATTAGTCTAATTCTTTTAGTTTGAAAGTATTTTTTCAGAAAAGGCTCATACTTCAAGACATTCAAGTTTGGACTGTGATGAAAGCTCTACAGAACTCAACATGCCACTGTAACATTAGCATTAAGGTGAAAATATTTAAACATTATTGAACATTCATAAATGTTTTGTTTTGTTTGTTTATAAATTGTTTTGTGTTGACGGCTGTTGGACAAATGTTTTTTGTCAAAACCATATTGTATGTTTTAAATATTAACATGTTTAATGTTTTATTTTCTTTAAAGTTTATTTAATTTTAGATTTAGTTATAATTTTTTTTAGCGTAGCTCTATTATTTCAATTTTTTTTTTTTCCGTTCTTTGGAGAATTAGTCTAATTCTTTTAGTTTGAAAGTATTTTTTCAGAACAGGCTCATACTTCAAGATATTCAAGTTTGGACTTCGATGTGGGCTCTACAGAACTCAACATGCCTGTGTGACATTAGCATTGAGGTGAAGTTATTTAAACATTATTGAACCTTCATAAATGTTTTGTTTTGTTTGTTTATAAATTGTTTTGTGTTGACGGCTGTTGGACAAATGTTTTTTGTCAAAACCATATTGTATGTTTTAAATATTAACATGTTTAATGTTTTATTTTCTTTAAAGTTTATTTAATTTTAGATTTAGTTATAATTTTTTTTAGCGTAGCTCTATTATTTCAATTCTTTTTTTAAATTTTCGTCCTTTGGAGAATTAGTCTAATTCTTTTAGTTTGAAAGTATTTTTTCAGAAAAGGCTCATACTTCAAGACATTCAAGTTTGGACTGTGATGAAAGCTCTACAGAACTCAACATGCCACTGTAACATTAGCATTAAGGTGAAAATATTTAAACATTATTGAACATTCATAAATGTTTTGTTTTGTTTGTTTATAAATTGTTTTGTGTTGACGGCTGTTGGACAAATGTTTTTTGTCAAAACCATATTGTATGTTTTAAATATTAACATGTTTAATGTTTTATTTTCTTTAAAGTTTATTTAATTTTAGATTTTCTTATAATTTTTTTTAGCGTAGCTCTATTATTTCAATTTTTTTTTTTTTTTTATTCTTTGGAGAATTAGTCTAATTCTTTTAGTTTGAAAGTATTTTTTCAGAGGAGGCTCATACTTCAAGACATTCAAGTTTGGACTGTGATGTAAGCTCTACAGAACTCAACATGCCACTGTAACATTAGCATTAAGGTGAAGTTATTTAAACATTATTGAACATTCATAAATGTTTTATTTTGTTTGTTTGTGAATTGTTTTGTCTTGACGGCCATCGGACAAATTTTTTTTGTCAAAACCGTATTGTATGTTTTAAATGTTAACATGTTTAATGTTTAATTTTCTTTGAAGTTTATTTAATTTTAGATTGTCTAGCTTTGTTATTGTTGATATTGTTCTATTTGTTTTTGGACGTTTCCAAATTTTTGTTTGCATTTGTCCGACAGACTGTTTTTTTTCTTCTGTGATTGTTTGATATCTGTTAACTTGATTTGTATTAGACAGACTGCTTGTGACATAGGGTTTAGGGTAAAGGGAAAGGTGAATTGACAGCCATATTCTTGAGAATATTTAGAAACCTTAAATGTGATTTGACAACAATATTCTTAAGAATAGTCCTAAACCTTAAATTCCCATTTACCTAGCTCATGTATGGCTCCTCGTGCCACACCCTGGACAACAGTCTTGGCTGACTGTCTAAATACATGAGTGAAATTCCTTTTTTTACTAATCAAAATGTTCATTTAAAAATGTACTGGAATTTTTTTTGAAAAGGATCTTTTGTAAATGATGATTTTTGTATTGGTTTGTTTGAAAGAAAAAATAAAATAACTTACTATTTATACATAGAAAATGTTTGAATGTACAAATTGAGTGACTGACTCTTATGGTAGACTTTTTATTGTTTTAATTATTATTATGAAAATTTTTTTAAATATTTTAAAGATTGGTAGGAAGCTTATTAAATTGTTGAACATTGTTAATAATGCTTTTTAATCACATTACATTACATTATTAATTATTAATCCTTACATTCTGCTTTTTTTTTTCTCCAGGCCATAGCGTTTTCAAAGAAGAGAAAAAAATGAAATCAGTAATTTCACAATTAAATGAATTGTTTTTTCCTGGCCGCTCATAATGTTTTATTGTTTTAAAAATGTATACAAATGTATTGTATATAAAATTAACAAAATGAACCATCTTTTATTTGTCATTTAATTATTTTGTATTGTATATTGCAAACGTGTGGTTTGATTACCAAAAAAATACTATTATATATATATGCACATATTTTGTAAAACACAAAAAGAAAGTTAAACAATTTTTTTCAACTTATATCATTTTATTAATTGGTCATCATTTTGGCATCACAAATAATTATTTAAAAAAATAACAATACATTCACAAATAAACTGGCTACTAGATCTTGTAGATCTAGATTAGATCTAGCGTATCATCTAGCGTTTATATATTTAAAAATCTAATTTTAAATCAATTCATCAGACTTAATCCCCTTAACATAAGCCATGAAAGTATCCTTAAGCCTATACATAAGTTTGCACTCGTTAATCTTCTTTCACCTTAGACTGCAATTAATTATTCATTACATCACAAATATATAGGCCACTTTACACAATAAAAGGATGGCTGCCTGGTCGTGCGGTTTGCGCGCTGGACGGTCGTTTGGATTCATCGATTGGCCCGGGTTCAAACCCTGCCCGCTCCCATCCCCTGTCTACCTGCGGGAGGTTTGAACTAGGAAGTAAACTATCTTAAACTCTAAAGGAACAAATGAAACATGAAATATTTTTTTTCTAACAGTTTATTATTATTGAAATAAGCAAAATGAAAAATAAAATATTAGGCCTACTGACAAAAAAAATGAAAGATCTTGTAGGCCTATATCTAGACTAGAGTTTGATTTTTTGGCACACCCCGGCACACTTTAGGTCATGTCGTGCCCATAATCCCTAAAAGGTTACTCTCCCTTCATACCACCGGGACAAGAGCTTAATTTTATGTAGTTAAGTTATTAAAAACAAGGTCTAAAATAGTTAAGGTAGTGAACATTTAATAATTTAGTAACACTCTTGTGTAAATATTATATGTTCACAATTTCACAAATCAAGTTGTTACTCGATTATAAGAGTAACTTTTATTACTTTTTCTGTGGACATACCACAGCTGATGACATTGTTTTTGTTCTGGGTGGAATGTTGGCAAGATATTTATTATCTCCATATTTAAGTACCAAGAATTGATTTAAAAATGCATAGTTATGTGTATGTTTTAAATTGTATTGTAATAACTGAAGGGAGGCAAACTTAACGAGACATAGACGTTTATTTACACGGAGATATGATAAACACAAAGGGGCATCTATCTTGAGTACAGCAACTCCATATTGGCTCTCCTCCTTGGGCGGAAATCCTTTCTCTATCATGTCAGCATCCTAATTGTTTAGTCACAGATAGTGCGCACCTTCTTTCTGCAAATCAATCTTGGATGGCGGTGCGCATGGCAAAGTCATAACAGTATCATACATACGGGCGCACGCGCGCGCACACACATTTATACATCTATAATACATTTCCTCCATTAAAAAAATTGTCCTGGGAAAATGCTTCTAACCCTGTACTACACATTCGTCCCCTACCTCCCTCACTTTCCCCATTGTATTTGGTCCTTTGTCCCGTTATATCTCTCTTACTTCTTTCTCAATCTTTGCCCCGTGGCTTGCCACGGCTCTTTCTTCTCTTCCCTTTTCTCCCTCTCTCTCTCTCATTAAACATAATTTACTGAGGACGCGAGAAACAAAAATCGATTCGAATTCTTATCTCATATAATACAGACGTTAAGTCAAAAAAGATAATGATTATAATACGTCTTAAGCGTCATGCATCTAGTCATGCATGTTAACCAATGACTTAAATTCTGCCAAGTCACTGGTTTTCCTGGCTAGCTCAGGCAACCCATTCCATGCTCTAATAGCACTAGGTAAGAAGGAGCATTTATGAAATTACTTTTAGGAAACGTGGCCAATGTCAATTCCTTTACTTGGCATCAGCAAGTCAATAGAAAGATTAATTCATTCCATCGTCTTTCTCGTTTCGCTCTGTCTGTCTGTCAGTCCAACTCTCTCTCTCCTTCTCCCCCCTCCCCCTTGCGGTTCTCTATATTCTCTCGTTCTTTTTTTTTAAAATCTAAACAATGTTTAATTGTTTCATAGTAAAGTAGAGTTCCCTCTTTGGACCTTGCGATCTATAAGGCAGATGATGTAACGATAATCTGTTGTTTTTTTTTTGTGGCCCACGGTTGACGAGGGTGCCATGTGACCAGCACAACGACCAACCCGGACCAACCGCCTTTACTTTTTCCCAGCTTATGTCAGGTACCCATTAGAGCTAGGTGGACTCAGAGGATCCCGAAATTAAAAATCCCTGTCTTCACTAACATGATTTGAACCCGGAACCCCCCGTCGGTTCGAAAGCCAAGCGCTTTACCGCTTGTTGCAGCCAACGCGCCCCCTCCGTTTCATAGAGAGAATATAAATTTGGTTCTCTCTTTTTCTACTTCTAACCTTTTTGATTTCTCTGATTTGTGTCTGGATCCATACTCTCTCTTTTTTTTTTTTTTGCTTTCTTTCTTTAACCTCTTTCTAAATGGCTCTTTTCCACTCTCTCTTGCACTTTATCTCTTTTTATCAATTATGTTCTGTTGTTCTTTAATTTAATTATTCTTTAATATCTTGCGTTCTCTCATTCTGCCTCTTAAAAATCTAAATACACGGAAGAAGAATCCACGGAGTAGTAGCCCTGTTTCAAATGTTTCTTTCTACACATTGTGTAAGCCTTCTACAAAACTACACACAGACTTTGCTTTAAATTGTGCATTAGATCGCCTGGTCAACATTATCCCCCCTCCTGCCTTCTTTTCCCACCAACACACACAAACAGGTTTTTTAATAACTACATTACTAAGTTATTTTGTTATGTGAGTTGTTCTCACCTCCCAGTATCAGTTTTACTAGAACCTCCATGTGACCAGAATGGCTAGCGGAACTGGACAGTTGTTTACTTTGCAGGTTGTTTATATTTGTGTTTATAACGAGACATAGACGTTTATTTACACGGAGATATGATAAACACAAAGGGCATCTATCTTGAGTACAGCAACTCCATATTGGCTCTCTCCTTGGGCGGAAATCCTTTCTCTATCATGTCAGCATCCTAATTGTTTAGTCACAGATAGTGCGCACCTTCTTTCTGCAAATCAATCTTGGATGGCGGTGCGCATGGCAAAGTCATAACAGTATCATACATACGGGCGCACGCGCGCGCACACACATTTATACATCTATAATACATTTCCTCCATTAAAAAAAATTGTCCTGGGAAAATGCTTCTAACCCTGTACTACACATTCGTCCCCTACCTCCTCACTTTCCCCATTGTATTTGGTCCTTTGTCCCGTTATATCTCTCTTACTTCTTTCTCAATCTTTGCCCCGTGGCTTGCCACGGCTCTTTCTTCTCTTCCCTTTTCTCCCTCTCTCTCTCTCATTAAACATAATTTACTGAGGACGCGAGAAACAAAAATCGATTCGAATTCTTATCTCATATAATACAGACGTTACGTCAAAAAAGATAATGATTATAATACGTCCTTAAGCGTCATGCATCTAGTCATGCATGTTAACCAATGACTTAAATTCTGCCAAGTCACTGGTTTTCCTGGCTAGCTCAGGCAACCCATTCCATGCTCTAATAGCACTAGGTAAGAAGGAGCATTTATGAAATTACTTTTAGGAAACGTGGCCAATGTCAATTCCTTTACTTGGCATCAGCAAGTCAATAGAAAGATTAATTTATTCCATCGTCTTTCTCGTTTCGCTCTGTCTGTCTGTCAGTCCAACTCTCTCTCCTCCTTCTCCCCCTCCCCTTGCGGTTCTCTATATTCTCTCGTTCTTTTTTTTTTAAATCTAAACAATGTTTAATTGTTTCATAGTAAAGTAGAGTTCCCTCTTTGGACCTTGCGATCTATAAGGCAGATGATGTAACGATAATCTGTTGTTTTTTTTTGTGGCCCACGGTTGACGAGGGTGCCATGTGACCAGCACAACGACCAACCCGGACCAACCGCCTTTACTTTTTTCCCAGCTTATGTCAGGTACCCATTAGAGCTAGGTGGACTCAGAGGATCCCGAAATTAAAAATCCCTGTCTTCACTAACATGATTTGAACCCGGAACCCCCGTCGGTTCGAAAGCCAAGCGCTTTACCGCTTGTTGCAGCCAACGCGCCCCCTCCGTTTCATAGAGAGAATATAAATTTGGTTCTCTCTTTTTCTACTTCTAACCTTTTTGATTTCTCTGATTTGTGTCTGGATCCATACTCTCTCTCTTTTTTTTTTTGCTTTCTTTCTTTAACCTCTTTCTAAATGGCTCTTTTCCACTCTCTCTTGCACTTTATCTCTTTTTATCAATTATGTTCTGTTGTTCTTTAATTTAATTATTCTTTAATATCTTGCGTTCTCTCATTCTGCCTCTTAAAAATCTAAATACACGGAAGAAGAATCCACGGAGTAGTAGCCTGTTTCAAATGTTTCTTTCTACACATTGTGTAAGCCTTCTACAAAACTACACACAGACTTTGCTTTAAATTGTGCATTAGATCGCCTGCTCAACATTATCCCCCCTCCCGCCTTCTTTTCCACCAAACACACAAACAGGTTTTTAATAACTACATTACTAAGTTATTTTGTTAAGTGAGTTGTTCTCACCTCCCAGTATCAGTTTTACTAGAACCTCCATGTTGACCAGAATGGCTAGCGGAACTGGACAGTTGTTTACTTTGCAGGTTGTTTATATTTGTGTTTATATCAAATAATTACAGTTTACTAGATATTTTCTAAGGTAATTATTTGTAAAATTAGGCATACATATTCATTTCAAACAACAACATTATTGTAAACAGTAACTTGTGTAAAATGGGTCACTTACATTTTTTTTTTGATGAACAAAGTCTAGAATCTTTAAACATCAATATTATTTAAACAAGACACACGGCATCTAGATATTGGTGATTTTTCAAACACTTTTTGTATTTAAATCGTATCATTGTATGGGCGTTTAACGTAGATGAGTTTCATTTCATTCAAATAGAAACTTGAACCGTTTCGTACATGTTTTTTTGTTTGTTTCACACAAAATTTAAGCTTGTCAGCTTCAGAATTTTTTAGGCACAAAGCATCATTTTATTAAGATCTTTGAGTTGACCTTAAGTTTATTTGTATATTAGACCCTAGTGACTAGTTGAAAGATAAACAAAATAAATTACAAAATCAATTTAAATATTCTGTATTTAAGTGCCTTAGGAACATAAGGGCTAGCTGTTTACTCATTTGATTGGAACTTTATGGCAAGCTGTTGATCTACTCATTTGATTGGAACTTAACATGCTGATGTTTGAGGACTTCAATCAAGTGATGAAAATAAAAGGTCATGTTAAACATTTTCTATAAAACTATTCAAGTTAAGATTTGTACTAATTTCTACTCTTTCATATCTGTACTCTGTCTACTTTATTTGTTTTTCTACATTTAAGATTGCTACATTTTGGCACACAAGTGTTTGTCATAGCTGATCATACTATTTCACCTATTGATTCTTGTTTGCTATTTCTACTATACGTTTGCTACAAGTTTTGGGTTGTTGCATGCATTTAATTTGTTAATTATTTGTGTTCCTTTATTGCAGTAGTTTAGGGTTTATTATGCTAACTGCTAGTGTTCAGGTTTGTGCTATTAACTGCTAGTATTAGGGTTGTTGAACTAATTGATAGTGTTGAGAGCTGTTACACTACTGCTTGTGTTGAGAACTGTTACACTAACTGCAAGTGTTGAGAACTGTTACACTAACTGCATGTGTTGAGAATTGTTACACTAACTGCTAGTGTTGAGAACTGTTACACTAACTGCTAGTGTTGAGGGCTGTTACACTAAATGCTTGTGTTGAGGGCTGTTACACTAACTGCTAGTGTTGTGGGCTGTTACACTAACTGCTTGTGTTTAGATTTGTTGCACTAACTGGAAAACTAAGTATGGATCTTTACTAATTTCTTCCATTTTTTTTTGTTTGGTCTTTCCTATCCCTTTTTATCACTTGTCCACTTTCCTTTTCTTGATCGAGTTTGATCAGCCCAGATAGAGAATCACTTAATAGTTGTCTTATCTTTTTTGTGTTTTTTTCATAATCTGATTTGAGGGAACCATCCTTAATGCTAGTAGAGCATATAGTGGCTTTATTAGTAAGGGTCTTTACCCTCTGTGGGTATTGATGAACCTGCAGTGGCAGACTAGATGGGAGCTAGCCCTTCAAAGATCATCAGTATATTTTTTTGATGAAAGTGGTAGTACATTTTGTACTCGTGTGACTATTATCATAGTAACTGTTGGGTAAAGATTGAAAGCATGCCGTTAACATCTCTGTTTTGTATATTAAGTCTTGTTACCTGTTACTGATCTAGTGGTGGGTATATATAGGGTGCAGAGTATTTAAAGTTTGTTGTCCAATACTTCAGGAGAAGAAAACCAGTATCTCATATTAAAAGTTCACAGTATTTAAGACATTTTAGATAATTCATAAATGACAAAAATTCTTAGTTTCCAAAAAAGGAAATGAATAAAATCATAATTTTTTTGGTACATCATAAAGAAATACAGTTCACCTGAACTTTTTGTGTAGTAAGTTCCATACCTTGATGCCAGGAATACAAAAATTTATCAGGCAATATTAACTAAAGGACAATGTTGAATGAAAAAAATACTTCAAAAATACTTTGTAATAGAAAAAAGACATTAAAGTTATTAGTATTTTGGAAACACCATTCTTGACATTTGCTTGAGTTATGCTATAAGTTCATCAAATCAAACACAGCAAGAACTTTCAGAGACACTCATTGTTGAAATATATTGTTCATGCTTGTTGGGAGAGAAAGCAAGCTGTATAATACATACCTTTATACCCTGCATAATAACAATTGTTGTGTGGAGGAAGCAAGCTATGTACCTTTATACTCAGCACCAAACTAATTGTTGAATGGAGGAAGCAAGCTATGTACCTTTATGCCCAGAACAAAACCAATTGTTGGGTGGAGGAATCAAGCTATTTAATTTATACCCATCACCAAACTAATTGTTGGGTGGAAGAATCAAGCTATGTACCTTTATACCCAGCACAAAACCAATTGTTGGGTGGAGAAATCAAGCTATGTACCTTTATACTCAGCACAAAACCAATTGTTGGGTGGAGGAAGCAAGCTATGTACCTTTATACCCAGCACAAAACAATTGTTGGGTGGAGGAAGCAAGCTATGTACCTTTATACCCAGCACAAAACCAATTGTTGGGTGGAGGAAGCAAGCTACATAGCCTACCTTTATGCCCAGCACAAACCACTTGTTGGGTGTAGGAATCAAGCTATGTACCTTTATACCCAGCACAAAACCACTTGTTGGGTGTAGGAATCAAGCTATGTACCTTTATACCCAGCACAAAACAATTGTTGGGTGTAGGAATCAAGCTATGTAATTTTATACCCAGCACCAAACTTATTGTTGGGTTGAGAAAGCAAGCTATATACCTATATGCCCACCAAAAAAAAAATTTTGGGTGGAGAAAGCAAGCTATGTACCTTTATACCCAGCACAAAACCAACTGTTGCGTGGAGGAAGTAAGCTATGTAGCCTACCTTTATGCCCAGCACAAAACCAATTGTTGGGTGGAGGAAGCAAGCTATGTAGCCTTCCTTTATGCCCAGCACAAAACCAATTGTTGGGTGTAGGAATCAAACTATGTAATTTTATACCCAGCACCAAATTAATTTTTGGGTGGAGAAAGCAAGCTATATACCTATATGCCCAGCACAAAACCATTTGTTGGTTGGACGAATCAGTTATGTACCTTTATACCCAGCACCAAACTAATTGTTGGGTGGAGAAAGCAAGCTATATACCTATATACCCAGCACAAAACCAATTGTTGGGTGAAGGAATTAAGCTATGTAACTTTATACCCAGCACCAAATTAATTGTTGGGTGGAGAGAGCAAGCTTTATACCTTTAGGCTCTGCAAAAACCCTATCAGACAAAATGGTTTTCAGTCTGTAGGCAATGACGATGAAGACAGATATTCTGAATGCAAATCGTGATGCTTGATTTCCATGCAAATCCTGGTTGAGCAACTGTGGAAGTGGACCTAAATGCATTTAAAACTTAATAAGAATTAAAATTAAAAAGCACAGTTATAAGTTTAAGCCACTGTACAAAATAATATACATCAAAGATAACTTAATTACATTTCTATATTGTAGGTTAGAGGCACAGTGACTGTGTGATAAAGGGCTTGGCTTTGAAAGTAAGTGGTTCTGGGTTTGAATTCTGGTGAAGACTGGGATTTTTAAATTATGGGATCTTTAAGGCACCTCTAATAGGTACCTGACATTAGTCAAGTAAAGTGGTTGGTCATTGTGCTTGCCACATGACACCCCCATTAACCATTGGTTACAGAAACAGATGATCTTTACTTCATCAGCCCCATAGATCAATAGGTCTGAAAGGGAACTTAACTATATTGTAGATTGATACATAAAAAATGTGAATAAAAACATTATCAGAATATGTTATGACAACATGTTTGACAAATTGAGTTTGTTTGGTAGCAGATTTCATGCATTTATGCTATTTGTTCTGAATTGAATTTTCTCATTGTTACTGTCATTAGTTGATAGACCTTGAAGGAGATATGGAATTGTACAGGTGTGAGCTGTCCTTGAAGAAATAATTCAAAATGTCTAGCACAGCAGAGTTGAGACTTGTACAAAGACTGCTGGCAAGTCTAATATTTCTGTATGGTATCTGTTGTCATACAATACATCAATCACAGTACTCTTAAAAGAAGGGATATATTCAATATGGGCTTTTTCAGATTCCATTTAGATTGAGAAGTAGCCAAGAGCCTTGCTGAAGGCTCTGTAGTCAGTAACAATATAAATGATCTGGTTTTCTTCTCCTGATAACCTAATGGGATTGCAACTGATCCATATAAGTGGTGAACTAGTATTAAAATCATTACAGCACTAGTATTATGCAAGTCAAAAGTCAATGATGAGGATGGCTGTCAGGTTAAGTGATATGTGTTCTGAACTGTCATCCCAATGGTTCTGGTTTCAACCCTGTCCACTGTCGTCCCCTGTTGTCCTTGGGCAGGTTTAGGCTAGGGTATTATAATTTAGAATTTGAAGGAACATTCAAAACATGTCAAACCAATAAACATAAGATTTATGCTTTAAGGAAACTGCACATGTAGACTACATTCTTACATAAAAACATCCGACCCAAATAAAATGGTTTACTATTGTATGAAGTAAGACAATTCTTAAATTCTAACTACTTTTCTGTTTAAATAGTTTTCTGTAAGTAAGTGTAAGTATTTCGCAATACTGTTGATGATGAAAATTAAAATTAAATGGTCAAGGAGTAGAGCCAAATGTTTTTAATATTAAGACCTTAAGTTTGATTCCTAATGGAAATTAGATAATTAATTGTTGGCTATAAGAACTAAAATATTATTTATTAAACTCTTTTATTTAAGAACATGAAACTGAGAGTTCTAAAAATCAACTTTAGTCAAAAACAATCATTTTCCCTTTCATTCTTTCCGTCACTTGGTTCTTTGTCTTAAATATTTTTGTATGTGTCTGTAATTTTCTAAAGGTTATCTCATTTACTGATGTTGTAAATGATTTGTGCATCACTTGTGAATGGAGTTTTAACCATCTCATTTCCACCTGTCACTCAGTCTGTTGGACCATTGGGGCACCACACAGTCTGCATGGCTCTCTTCAATCTTCTCTTGTCTTTTGATAGGTGTAGTCTCTTCTATAGACCTGGCTGGTTAATTCCTTAATGTTGCTCTGCCTCTCCTTCTTTTCCCTGGGAATGTCCTCAGAAAATTTCTTGAGAACCCTTAGGTTAGGATTTCTTTATAGAGTCTTAATTTTTTTTTAGAAAGATCAGAAGGTCATCATAAGGCCCAGGAGATGATTTTCTTATCAACATAGAGTACAGAAAAAGAAAGGCTTTTTTCAAAGCAGCATAATGCCGCAACATGGTGTTTTGGACAATTTAGAAAAGCAATAAAAAATGAAATTCTCTAAAATTAGAATTTTTCTTAGACACAACATTAAGAAGAAATTTTTTTTTTTAGTGTAAAAGTTGGCATAAAAAGCCATAGAATTATAAAAGCATTAAATGGAATATATGACTTCTTTCTAATTTTGAAGGGGCTTTTTAGACAGAGTGAATTTAATAACATGATTTATTATATCATTGTCATTGGACTTGTCTATTATATTTATCAGTATTTATTTCTTTGAAAAAAAAAACAATATTTGTGCAGAAAATTCTTAAAATATATTCAAATGATTTCTGATGGCATTTGGCTCCTTCTGTTTATCATTGTTTTCACCTGAATTGGAGTAGATTTTGCTGGATCTAAACAGGTCAAAGCTGGAGTTATTTTCATTGCCACAGTTCATGTGTGACAAATTTTTCTCATAGCTATCAGGGCAGCCTTCATCCTCCTAAGACCACTTCATTCTTTTTTGCTCTCTGTGAGGACTGTATCAGCATGCTCAGTCAGTTCTGATTATCAACTCTAAAATAATATATCTGTAACAGAGAATATTGTTGTCAAGAATTGTACAGGTTTAGTTATAAACATTTTTCAAGCATCTTTTTGAGTTCACAAATAAAAAATATTCAACATTTGTTCTTGATTGATTTAAATCTTTCAAAATTTGTGAAGTCTCTTTTCTTTTTACAATTAGTTTGATTTTGCGTCATTATTTCAGTTAGCAGAGTCTTAACTACAGCATTTCTTTCCTTATTTTTGTCTCTTGCTGATTCTTTGTTGATCTTTTCTTCTCTTGGGGAGGAAGGGTTTTGACCAACTTAGATTCTGAATTTCAATCTCATTTTTCTTAATACTGTCATGCGGGTGAAATGGCTTTTCTATTGATGTGCCATATTTTAAAACCTAAATTACTTTTTCCATTCATTACAAGTATTGTATGTAATGCATTTCTTTCCTTAATTTTTCTCTTTGCTGATTCTTTGTTGATCTTTTCTTCTCGTGGGGAGGAGGGGTTCTGACCAACTTAGACTGAATTTTGATTTCTTATTTCAAGCTAAAAGAATGATTCCATTTATTACAACAGCTAACTACAACATTTCTTTTGTTATGTGTCCTTTTTGATTCATGCTTTGTTGATCTTTCTTCTCTTGGGGGAGGAGGAGTTCTGACCAACTTAGATGCTACAAGTAGAATAGGACTTTCTTTGAATTCTGCTGACAACATAATGACTAACACAAACATATATAAATATATATTATATAAACTATCAATTAGATTAAATATATATTATATAAACTATCAATTAGATTAACCTTAGACTAGCAGTGCCAGTTATTAATGTTGATATTCAAATGATTTAACCACAAATTTACAAGTATTTTTTCTTATTTATTTTATGTTTATATGATTTTGACCATTTTGATTTCTGCTTTTTATATATGGCTCAGTGGGGAAAAGTTAAAAAAAATTTAGGACTGTTAACTGCCTTATAAAAGTAACTGAAGACAATTTCTATCATCATAGTATAACATCACAACCTTACAACAATTTTTGTTAAAGTTTTGTCTCAACTGATATATACATCTCTTTATGAAGAGAAGTGTATACTAATTTAGACAGCTACAAAAATGAAACAGGTCCTTTTGTGGGCTCAATGCACATGAAGCTAATCAAGAGAAAACAAAGGGAAAATATGCTAAAGTACATTTATTGACAAGTACAGATGTTACAAAGGTCCTTTTTAGGGCCATAAGAAAACCATTTACTATGGTCCAACCAAAAACAGGTTATTTTAATACCAAAAGAAAGGTCCTTTTTAGGGCCATAAGAAAACCATTAACTGTGGTCCAACAAGAACAGGTCATTTTAATACCAAAAGAAAGGTTCTTTTTAGAGCCAAAATAAGATTTTTGTCCAGAGCATGGATACGATTTTCCTAAAAGGTCTTAATGAAATATAGGAGATATGAACTTCGGAGTGCTGCCCTGAAGTTTATGCAAAGATCAAGTATTTCTTTTTTTCTAAAGCAAAGAGAATTATGAAAGAGAACAGTACATCATGAATTGCATTTTATGACCTACACACGTTTGAACTGGAAAGCTATTTTCTTCAAGAAGTTTGAAAGTTGTCTAAATTGATCTTCTACTTTTCTTTGGGGTGTGAGCTTGTACTGGAATAAAAAAGAATGCATTTATTAAACATCAAAATCAATTAATTGAATAGTGACACATTTTCATGACTACCAACACTATCCTACAGCAGAAAACAAACAACTTAAATTTAACTCAATTAAAAGATTCTTTCTTTCTTTGACAATCACAAGCTCGTTCTTTATTTTAAAAAAAATAGTTCAAGGCCAGATTAGGCTAAGTCTAAAATCAGCATGCTTTCATTTTGGACTAATTATCCACTTAATAACAAACATGAACTTTTCTAGATAGGCCCTATATTGATTGATTAAACTACTTCATCCTACTGGACCCAATGTTGGTGTTCAATGATTGATTTCTTATTCTGAAAGGATTTGCTGGTATTTTTTGTGTTTCTGTTATTTTCATGCCATTTTCTTCCAACATTAAATTCTTTTCTTTAAATTCTAATTTTGATATGCTAAACTCTTCTCCAATTGAAAGTTTGTCTTCAGCATTATAAATTTTAGCTGAATTCTCTGCATACTAAAAGACATCTCAGTCGTATTCCTAGCTATTCAACATGTCACCATACTAGAGTCTTACTCCCTGTTTGTTCTTCATTTATTTTTCTGACTGATATTTTCAGTGTTTCTATTAGTTTCAACATTTTCTTTCAACACTCATTTCTGTTTTCACTAGTTTTTCTTTGTCTTGCTGGACGCTTCTTAGATTTAAAAAAAATGTCTTAGCATTGTCATTTTATACTTCTAATTTCTCCTCTTAGTTCTTTTATTTTTCTTGCAGTGAAACCTTAGTGTGAATAGTCTTACTCAAAGAAATAAATAAATGATTTATATCATAGAAAAAGTCATTAGATTGATTTGATTTTGATTTTAGGCACATCGGCACAATTTAGGCCATGTCGTGCCTGCAGTCATTAGAAACCAAGATCATCATATAATGTCTGAAAGAGGGGGTTATGATCAGTAATGTACAGAATTTTAGGGGTTTAAACAAAAAGCTAATAATTATTACTTAACTAAATATCCAATTGATAATTTAAAAAACTTTCAATTCAATCAGCAATTATTTTAAGGACTTAGTCCAGGATACAACTCTGACTTTCATTGGCCACACTGTTTTGACATTTTCACTGCAAGCCTTCACTCTGTTATAGTATGTTCTGTGAGTTCTGACCAGATCTCATTCTTAGCATTCTTGTGGAAAGTAAACCTGTGAGAATTTTCTGCTGAATTTAAAGGTTGAAAAATATCTCATCTTAAATCATGATTAAAATTTCTAGCCACCATTAGGATTCAAACTTAAGAATTCTCAGTTTTATACCAATAAACCAAATACAATACATAAAAGATTGTATAGAGTGTTGTATATACAAAGTAAACAGGGAAATGAAAACAGGCACAGATGTACCTGACATTACCATAAGTATTAAAAAAAAAATAACCAGAAGTGCAGTGACGAGAGATAAATAAATGTTGAACAACAAAAACAAAATACATTTCACCTGAAATGTGCCCACCACATCATCAGTGCCAGGTGATAATTCAAGATGTCCTAAATGTAGGTGTCCTCAGCATGCAATCAATCCTCACCCATCAGTGGCCATGGTAAGTGTTGTGTGTAGTGCATGATGTAAGAAATTATACTTTCTCAAGAAGATGATCTTTGATTGGCTGGTGCCTGACCATCTGGCTGACCATTGCTTTAGGTTTATCAATATCTAATAGAGGGCATAAGACTCCTGCTGGTAAAGTTACTTATGCACTAGTATTTTGGATGGGGACCTCTAGGGTTGTGAAAAAAACACAGAATAGATAAGAACGCTCTAGTGTTTCTCAATTTCTTTAACATTTGTGTGTCAATCTGTATTCCAACCTTTCTGCTGATTTCAAACTAAACTCTTTCCCCCCCCCCCCTCTTTTACTTTCCTAAACTTTTTCTATTTCATAAGATTAGCTTAAATGTTAAATTAGTATAGAGATGCTTTTAATAATCTACTTATAATCTACTTTTTTAAAAGTATTTTTCAGTTAATCTTCAAGACAAGAGTCAAAGATATAAAGATCAAGTGGTAACCTAAGTACATAACTAGCTTACATAACTTTTTAACTAAATGTTTCTAATTATATTAGAAAGTTTATTGACAGCTTGTGTGTGCTAAAGAGTAATATGGATACAGAACAGGATGAAATTACTTCAGAGGTGGTCCATAAAAGTAGGTTATTTTTATTTGTGTAGATACCTTAAGCCAAAAGCACAAACTCACTTTTAAATAGTATTCAGGGCAATGACCATAATGTGACTGATAAGAAGAAGCTTTCAAAACGCTATTGATTAATTTTAGGATCAAAACAATGTTGTTGAAATAGAATTTCCATTTACAGTTTTAAAAATGTAAATGTGTCAGACATTTTTAAAAAGTTGTATTAATGGGTATGCGTTTCAGTTAATGGCACATCTGCACACTTTAGGCCATGTCATGCCCATAATCCCTAAAGGGTTACTTTTCCTTCATACCACAAGAGCTAAGTTTTATTTAGTTAACTTATTAAAAACAAGGTCTATTCACAGTTAAAATAGTAAAGGTAGTAAACATTTAATAATTATTAATAGACAAACTATTGAGTTATCAGAAGATCAAGAATTTAACTAACCTTTATCCTTCATCCAACAATTCAAAAAACATGGAAAAAACATTTTGTTATATTTTTTTCTTTAAAAAAAATTGTTTTTATAACCAAAATAAAGGTGTTTTTTTTAAATCTTTTTTGATACAGGCCAAGAAACATAGAGGTCAAGATGATAACCGTCTGGAGTTGAACATGTCAATGGACATTATGTTAAGGTGAAACTAGTGATTCGAAACCATTGTTTAATGTCCATTTTTTCAGTCATGTTTACTTGTTTCTAATTTTCCTATTATACTAGTACATGTACACATATTTTTGTTGCACATCTTTTATTTTAATATAAAGTTTGTTATAGTGAATGTCCAAAGTTTATTTGTAAGGTTTTTTTGTTGATGTCTATCAATCATTTCAATTTATTTACCTATATTTTATACAACTCTTGGAAGATGGAGGAAAGATGATTCCAGATCAATAAACAAAAAGTGATGTGGGCTTTCCAGAACTCAACATTCCAGTGTGACAGCATTAAGGTGAAGTTATTTAAACATTATTGAACCTTCATAAATGTTTGGTTTTGTTTTGTTTTTTTATGAATAGTTTAGTCTTGACAGCCGTCAGACAAATGTTTTTGTCTAGTAACATATTGTATTTTTCAAATGTGATTATGTCCAATGTTGTATTTTCTTTGAAGCTTATATAATTTTAGATTTTCTTATTAATATTTTTTAGCGTAGCCCTATTTTCATTTTTTTTTTTTTATTTCGTCCTTTAGAGAATTAGTCTAATTCTTTTAGTTCGAAAGAACAGAACTCAATATGCCACTGTAACATTAGCATTAAGGTGAAGTTATTTAACATTATTGAACCTTCATAAATGTTTTGTTTAGTTTTGTTTTGAATTGTTTTGTCTTGACGGCTGTTGGACAAATGTTTTTTGTCAAAACCATATTGTATGTTTTAAATATTAACATGTTTAATGTTTTATTTTCTTTAAAGTTTATTTAATTTGAGATTTTTCTATAATTTTTTTAGCGTAGCTTAATTATTTTAATTGTTTTTTTTAAATTTCATCCTTCGGAGAATTGGTCTAATTCTTTTAGTTTGAAAGTATTTTTTCAGAAGAGGCTCATACTTCAAGACATTCAAGTTTGGACTAAGATGTGGGCTCTACAGAACTCAACATGCCAGTGTGACATTAGCATTAAGGTAAAGTTATTTAAACATTATTGAACCTTCATAAATGTTTTGTTTTGTTCGTTTGTGAATTGTTTTGTCTTGTTGGCCTTCAGACAAATGTTTTTTGTCAAAATACGTATTGTATGTTTTAAATGTTAACATGTTTAATATTTTATTTTCTTTGAAGTTTATTTAATTTTAGATTTAGTTATAATTTTTTTTAGCGTAGCTCTATTATTTCAATTGTTTTTTTTTAATTTTGTCCTTTGGAGAATTGGTCTAATTCTTTTAGTTTGAAAGTATTTTTCAGAAAAGGCTCATACTTCAAGACATTCAAGTTTGGACTGTGATGTAAGCTCTACAGAACTCAACAAGACACTGTAACATTAGCATTAAGGTGAAGTTATTTAAAAATTATTGAACATTCATAAATGTTTTGTTTTGTTTGTTTTTGAATTGTTTTGTCTTGACGGCTGTTGGACAAATGTTTTTTGTCAAAACCATATTGTATAATTTAAATATTAACAAGTTTAATGTTTTATTTTCTTTAAAGTTTATTTAATTTTAGATTTTCTTATATTTTTTTTTAGCGTAGCTCTATTATTTCAATTTTTTTATTTATTTCGTTCTTTTCAGAATTATTCTAATTCTTTTAGTTTGAAAGTATTTTTTCAGAAGAGGCTCATACTTCAAGACATTCAAGTTTGGACTGTGATGTGGGCTCTACATAACTCAACATGCAAGTGTGACATTAGCATTAAGGTGAAGTTATTTAAACATTATTGAACCTTCATAAATGTTTTGTTTTGTTCGTTTGTTATTGTTTTGTCTTGACGGCCGTCAGACAAATGTTTTTTGTCAAAATACGTATTGTATGTTTTAAATGTTAACATGTTTAATGTTTTATTTTCTTTGAAGTTTATTTAATTTTAGTTTAGTTATAATTTATTTTATCATAGCTCTATTATTTCAATTGTTTTTTTATTTATTTCGTTCTTTAGAGAATTAGTCTAATTCTTTTAGTTTGAAAGTATTTTTTCAGAAGAGGCTCATACTTCAAGACATTTAAGTTTGGACTAAGATGTGGGCTCTACAGAACTCAACATGCCAGTGTGACATTAGCAATAAGGTAAAGTTATTTAAACATTATTGAACCTTCATAAATGTTTTGTTTGATCGTTTGTGAATTGTTGGCCGTCAGACAAATGTTTTTTGTCAAAATACGTATTGTATGTTTTAAATGTTAACATGTTTAAATTTATTTTTTTCTTTGAAGTTTATTTAATTTTAGATATAGTTATATTTTTTTTTAGCGTAGCTCTATTATTTCAATTTTTGTTTTAAATTTCGTTCTTTGGAGAATTAGTCTAATTCTTTTAGTTTTAAAGTATTTTTTCAGAAGAGGCTCATACTTCAAGACATTTAAGTTTGGACTAAGATGTGGGCTCTACAGAACTCAACATGCCTGTGTGACATTAGCATTAAGGTGAAGTTATTTAAACATTATTGAACCTTCATAAATATATTTGTTTTGTTCGTTTGTAAATTGTTTTGTCTTGACGGCCGTCAGACAAATGTTTTTTGTCAAAATACGTATTGTATGTTTTAAATGTTAACATGTTTAATGTTTTTTTTTCTTTGAATATTATCGAATTTTAGATTTTTTTATACTTTTTTTTTAGCGTAGCTCTATTATTTTAATTTTTTTTTTAATTTACGTTCTTTTGAGAATTAGTCTAATTCTTTTAGTTTGAAAGTATTTTTTCAGAGGAGGCTCATACTTCAAGACATTCAAGTTTGGACTAAGATGTGGGCTCTACAGAACTCATTATGCCAGTGTGACATTAGCATTAAGGTGAAGTTATTTAAACATTATTGAACCTTCATAAATGTTTTGGTTTGTTCGTTTGTGAATTGTTTTGTCTTGACGGCCGTCAGACAAATGTTTTTTGAAAAAATACGTATTGTATGTTTTAAATGTTAACATGTTTAATGTTTTATTTTCTTTGAAGTTTATTTAATTTTAGATTTAGTTATAATTTTTTTTAGCGTAGCTCTATTATTTGAATTTTTTTTTTATTTCGTTCTTTGGAGAATTAGTCTAATTCTTTTAGTTTGAAAGTATTTTTTCAGAAGAGGCTCATACTTCAAGACATTCAAGTTTGGACTAAAATGTGGGCTCTACAGAAATCAACATGCCTGTGTGACATTAGCATTGAGGTGAAGTTATTTAAACATTATTGAACCTTCATAAATATATTTGTTTTGTTCGTTTGTGAATTGTTTTGTCTTGACAGCCGTTAGACAAATGTTTTTTGTCAAAATACGTATTGTATGTTTTAAATATTAACATGTTTAATGTTTTATTTTCTTTAAAGTTTATTTAATTTTAGATTTAGTTATAATTTTTTTTTAGCGTAGCTCTATTATTTTAATTTTTTTTTTTAATTTCGTTCTTTGGAGAATTAGTCTAATTCTTTTAGTTTGAAAGTATTTTTTCAGAGGAGGCTCATAGTTCAAGACATTCAAGTTTGGACTAAGATGTGGGCTCTACAGAACTCATTATGCCAGTGTGACATTAGCATTAAGGTGAAGTTATTTAAACATTATTGAACCTTTATAAATGTTTTGTTTTGTTCGTTTGTGAATTGTTTTGTCTTGACGGCCGTCAGACAAATGTTTTTTGTCAAAATACGTATTGTATGTTTTAAATGTTAACATGTTTAATGTTTTATTTTCTTTAAAGTTTATTTAATTTTAGATTTAGTTATAATTTTTTTTAGCCTAGCTCTATTATTTCAATTTTTTTTTTTCATTCTTTGGAGAATTAGTCTAATTCTTTTAGTTTGAAAGTATTTTTTCAGAAGAGGCTCATACTTCAAGACATTCAAGTTTGGACTAAGATGTGGGCTCTACAGAACTTATTATGCCAGTGTGACATTAGCATTAAGATGAAGTTATTTAAACATTATTGAACCTTCATAAATGTTTTGTTTTGTTTGTTTGTGAATTGTTTTGTCTTGACGGCCGTAAGACAAATGTTTTTTGTCAAAATACGTATTGTATGTTTTAAATGTTAACATGTTTAATGTTTTATTTTCTTTAAAGTTTATTTAATTTTAGATTTAGTTATAATTTTTTTTAGAGTAGCTCTATTATTTCAATTATTTTTTTCTCGTTCTTTGGAGAATTAGTCTAATTCTTTTAGTTTAAAAGTATTTTTTCAGAAGAGGCTCATACTTCAAGACATTTAAGTTTGGACTAAGATATAGGCTCTACAGAACTCAACATGCCTGTGTGACATTAGCATTGAGGTGAAGTTATTTAAACATTATTAAACCTTCATAAATATATTTGTTTTGTTCGTTTCTAAATTGTTTTGTCTTGACGGCCGTCAGACAAATGTTTTTTGTCAAAATACGTATTGTATGTTTTAAATGTTAACATGTTTAATGTTTTATTTTCTTTAAAGTTTATTTAATTTTAGATTTAGTTATAATTTTTTTTAGCGTAGCTCTATTATTTCAATTTTTTTTTTTCATTCTTTGGAGAATTAGTCTAATTCTTTTAGTTTGAAAGTATTTTTTCAGAAGAGGCTCATACTTCAAGACATTCAAG
This sequence comes from Biomphalaria sudanica, assembly GCA_036873155.1. Classification (NCBI taxonomy): domain Eukaryota; kingdom Metazoa; phylum Mollusca; class Gastropoda; family Planorbidae; genus Biomphalaria; species Biomphalaria sudanica. The sequence continues at coordinate 464,376 of JAZGLO010004933.1, read as the reverse complement.
TTTGGACTAAGATGTGGGCTCTACAGAACTTATTATGCCAGTGTGACATTAGCATTAAGATGAAGTTATTTAAACATTATTGAACCTTCATAAATGTTTTGTTTTGTTTGTTTGTGAATTGTTTTGTCTTGACGGCCGTAAGACAAATGTTTTTTGTCAAAATACGTGTTGTATGTTTTAAATGTTAACATGTTTTATGTTTTATTTTCTTTAAAGTTTATTTAATTTTAGATTTAGTTATAATTTTTTTTAGAGTAGCTCTATTATTTCAATTTTTTTTTTCTCGTTCTTTGGAGAATTAGTCTAATTCTTTTAGTTTGAAAGTATTTTTTCAGAAGAGGCTCATACTTCAAGACATTTAAGTTTGGACTAAGATATAGGCTCTACAGAACTCAACATGCCTGTGTGACATTAGCATTGAGGTGAAGTTATTTAAACATTATTAAACCTTCATAAATATTTTTGTTTTGTTCGTTTCTAAATTGTTTTGTCTTGACGGCCGTCAGACAAATGTTTTTTGTCAAAATACGTATTGTATGTTTTAAATGTTAACATGTTTAATGTTTTATTTTCTTTAAAGTTTATTTAATTTTAGATTTAGTTATAATTTTTTTTAGCGTAGCTCTATTATTTTAATTTGTTTTTTAAATTTACGTTCTTTTGAGAATTAGTCTAATTCTTTTAGTTTGAAAGTATTTTTTCAGAGGAGGCTCATACTTCAAGACATTCAAGTTTGGACTAAGATGTGGGCTCTACAGAACTCAACATGCCTGTGTGACATTAGCATTAAGGTGAAGTTATTTAAACATTATTGAACCTTCATAAATATATTTGTTTTGTTCGTTTGTAAATTGTTTTGTCTTGACGGCCGTCAGACAAATGTTTTTTGTCAAAATACGTATTGTATGTTTTAAATGTTAACATGTTTAATGTTTTTTTTTCTTTGAATATTATCTAATTTTAGATTTTTTTATACTTTTTTTTTAGCGTAGCTCTATTATTTTAATTTTTTTTTAAATTTACGTTCTTTTGAGAATTAGTCTAATTCTTTTAGTTTGAAAGTATTTTTTCAGAGGAGGCTCATACTTCAAGACATTCAAGTTTGGACTAAGATGTGGGCTCTACAGAACTCATTATGCCAGTGTGACATTAGCATTAAGGTGAAGTTATTTAAACATTATTGAACCTTCATAAATGTTTTGTTTTGTTCGTTTGTGAATTGTTTTGTCTTGACGGCCGTCAGACAAATGTTTTTTGTCAAAATACGTATTGTATGTTTTAAATGTTAACATGTTTAATGTTTTATTTTCTTTAAAGTTTATTGAATTTTAGATTTAGTTATAATTTTTTTTAGCATAGCTCTATTATTTCAATTTTTTTTTAAATTTTCGTTCTTTGGAGAATTAGTCTAATTCTTTTAGTTTGAAAGTATTTTTTCAGAAGAGGCTCATACTTCAAGACATTCAAGTTTGGACTAGAATGTTGGCTCTACAGAACTCATTATGCCAGTGTGACATTAGCATTAAGGTGAAGTTATTTAAACATTATTGAACCTTTATAAATATATTTGTTTTGTTCGTTTGTGAATTGTTTTGTCTTGACGGCCGTCAGACAAATGTTTTTTGTCAAAATACGTATTGTATGTTTTAAATATTAACATGTTTAATGTTTTATTTTCTTTAAAGTTTATTTAATTTTAGATTATTTTATAATTTTTTTTTTAGCATAGCTCTATTATTTCAATTTTTTTTTAAATTTCATCCTTTGGAGAATTAGTCTAATTCTTTTAGTTTTAAAGTATTTTTTCAGAGGAGGCTCATATTTCAAGACATTCAAGTTTGGACTAAGATGTGGGCTCTACAGAACTCATTATGCCAGTGTGACATTAGCATTAAGGTGAAGTTATTTAAACATTATTGAACCTTCATAAATGTTTTGTTTTGTTCGTTTGTGAATTGTTTTGTCTTGACGGCCGTCAGACAAATGTTTTTTGACAAAATACGTATTGTATGTTTTAAATGTTAACATGTTTAATGTTTTATTTTCTTTAAAGTTTATTAAATTTTAGATTTTTTTATAATTTTTTTTTTAGCATAGCTCTATTATTTCAATTTTTTTTTAAATTTACGTTCTTTGGAGAATTAGTCTAATTCTTTTAGTTTGAAAGTATTTTTTCAGAGGATGCTCATACTTCAAGACATTCAAGTTTGGACTAAGATGTGGCCTCTACAGAACTCAACATGCCAGTGTGACATTAGCATTAACGTGAAGTTATTTAAACATTATTGAACCTTCATAAATGTTTTGTTTTGTTTGTTTGTGAATTATTTTGTCTTGACGGCCGTCAGACAAATTATTTTTGTCAAAATACGTATTGTATGTTTTAAATGTTAACATGTTTAATGTTTTATTTTCTTTAAAGTTTATTGAATTTTAGATTTAGTTATATTTTTTTTTAGCGTAGCTCTATTATTTCAATTTTTTTATTTTTTCGTTCTTTGGAGAATTAGTCTAATTCTTTTAGTTTGAAAGTATTTTTTCAGAAGAGGCTCATACTTCAAGACATTCAAGTTTGGACTAAGATGTTGGCTCTACAGAACTCATTATGCCAGTGTGACATTAGCATTAAGGTGAAGTTATTTAAACATTATTGAACCTTTATAAATATATTTGTTTTGTTCGTTTGTGAATTGTTTTGTCTTGACGGCCGTCAGACAAATGTTTTTTGTCAAAATACGTATTGTATGTTTTAAATATTAACATGTTTAATGTTTTATTTTCTTAAAAGTTTATTTAATTTTAGATTATTTTATAATTTTTTTTTAGCATAGCTCTATTATTTCAATTTTTTTTTTAATTTCATTCTTTGGAGAATTAGTCTAATTCTTTTAGTTTTAAAGTATTTTTTCAGAGGAGGCTCATACTTCAAGACATTCAAGTTTGGACTAAGATGTGGCCTCTACAGAACTCAACATGCCAGTGTGACATTAGCATTAACGTGAAGTTATTTAAACATTATTGAACCTTCATAAATGTTTTGTTTTGTTTGTTTGTGAATTATTTTGTCTTGATGGCCGTCAGACAAATTATTTTTGTCAAAATACGTATTGTATGTTTTAAATGTTAACATGTTTAATGTTTTATTTTCTTTAAAGTTTATTAAATTTTAGATTTAGTTATATTTTTTTTTAGCGTAGCTCTATTATTTCAATTTTTTTTTTTTTCGTTCTTTGGAGAATTAGTCTAATTCTTTTAGTTTGAAAGTATTTTTTCAGAAGAGGCTCATACTTCAAGACATTCAAGTTTGGACTAAGATGTGGGCTCTACAGAACTCATTATGCCAGTGTGACATTAGCATTAAGGTGAAGTTATTTAAACATTATTGAACCTTCATAAATGTTTTGTTTTGTTCGTTTGTGAATTGTTTTGTCTTGACAGCCGTCAGACAAATGTTTTTTGTCAAAATACGTATTGTATGTTTTAAATGTTAACATGTTTAATGTTTTATTTTCTTTAAAGTTTATTTAATTTTAGATTTAGTTATAATTTTTTTTAGCGTAGCTCTATTATTTCAATTTTTTTTTTTTTTCGTTCTTTGGAGAATTAGTCTAATTCTTTTAGTTTGAAAGTATTTTTTCAGAAGAGGCTCATACTTCAAGACATTCAAGTTTGGACTAAGATGTTGGCTCTACAGAACTCAACATGCCTGTGTGACATTAGCATTGAGGTGAAGTTATTTAAACATTATTGAACCTTCATAAATATATTTGTTTTGTTTGTTTGTGAATTGTTTTGTCTTGACGGCCGTTAGACAAATGTTTTTTGTCAAAATACGTATTGTATGTTTTAAATATTAACATGTTTAATGTTTTATTTTCTTTAAAGTTTATTTAATTTTAGATTTTTTTATAATTTTTTTTTTAGCATAGCTCTATTATTTCAATTTTTTTTTAAATTTACGTTCTTTGGAGAATTAGTCTAATTCTCTTAGTTTGAAAGTATTTTTTCAGAGGATGCTCATACTTCAAGACATTCAAGTTTGGACTAAGATGTGGCCTCTACAGAACTCAACATGCCAGTGTGACATTAGCATTAACGTGAAGTTATTTAAACATTATTGAACCTTCATAAATGTTTTGTTTTGTTTGTTTGTGAATTGTTTTGTCTTGACGGCCGTCAGACAAATGTTTTTTGTCAAAATACGTATTGTATGTTTTAAATGTTAACATGTTTAATGTTTTATTTTCTTTAAAGTTTATTTAATTTTAGATTTTTTTATAATTTTTTTTTTAGCATAGCTCTATTATTTCAATTTTTTTTTTAATTTACGTTCTTTGGAGAATTAGTCTAATTCTTTTAGTTTGAAAGTATTTTTTCAGAGGATGCTCATACTTCAAGACATTCAAGTTTGGACTAAGATGTGGCCTCTACAGAACTCAACATGCCAGTGTGACATTAGCATTAACGTGAAGTTATTTAAACATTATTGAACCTTCATAAATGTTTTGTTTTGTTTGTTTGTGAATTGTTTTGTCTTGACGGCCGTCAGACAAATTATTTTTGTCAAAATACGTATTGTATGTTTTAAATGTTAACATGTTTAATGTTTTATTTTCTTTAAAGTTTATTTAATTTTAGATTTAGTTATAATTTTTTTTAGCGTAGCTCTATTATTTCAATTTTTTTTTTTTTTCTTTCTTTGGAGAATTAGTCTAATTCTTTTAGTTTGAAAGTATTTTTTTTTAGAAGAGGCTCATACTTCAAGACATTCAAGTTTGGACTAAGATGTTGGCTCTACAGAACTCATTATGCCAGTGTGACATTAGCATTAAGGTGAAGTTATTTAAACATTATTGAACCTTTATAAATATATTTGTTTTGTTCGTTTGTGAATTGTTTTGTCTTGATGGCCGTCAGACAAATGTTTTTTGACAAAATACGTATTGTATATTTTAAATGTTAACATGTTTAATGTTTTATTTTCTTTGAAGTTTATTTAATTTTAGATTTAGTTATAATTTATTTTAGCATAGCTCTATTATTTTAATTGTTTTTTTTAAATTTCGTCTATTGGAGAATTGGTCTAATTCTTTTAGTTTGAAAGTATTTTTTCAGAAAAGGCTCATACTTCAAGACATTCAAGTTTGTACTGTGATGTGGGCTCTACAGAAATCAACATGCCAGTGTGACATTAGCATTAAGGTGAAGTTATTTAAACATTATTGAACCTTCATAAATTTTTTGTTTAGTTTTTTTGAATTGTTTTGTCTTGACGGCTGTTAAAAAAAGTTTTTTGTCAAAACCATATTGTATGTTTAAAATTTTAACATGTTTAATGTTTTATTTTCTTTAAAGTTTATTTAATTTTAGATTTTCTTATAATTTTTTTTTAGCATAGCTCTATTATTTCAATTTTTTTTTTAATTTACGTTCTTTGGAGAATAAGTCTAATTGTTTTAGTTTGAAAGTATTTTTTCAGAGGATGCTCATACTTCAAGACATTTAAGTTTGGACTAAGATGTGGGCTCTACAGAACTCAACATGCCAGTGTGACATTAGCATTAAGGTGAAGTTATTTAAACATTATTGAACCTTCATAAATGTTTTGTTTTGTTTGTTTATGAATTGTTTTGTTTTGACGGCCGTCAGACAAATGTTTTTTGTCAAAATACGTATTGTATGTTTTAAATGTTAACATGTTTAATGTTTTATTTTCTTTAAAGTTTATTTAATTTTAGATTTAGTTATAATTTTTTTTAGCGTAGCTCTATTATTTCAATTTTTTTTATTTATTTCTTTCTTTAGAGAATTAGTCTAATTCTTTTAGTTTGAAAGTATTTTTTCAGAAGAGGCTCATACTTCAAGACATTCAAGTTTGGACTAAAATGTGGGCTCTACAGAACTGATTTCTGTGGAGAGAGCTTGCAGCCTTATACGTCAGATGGCGCGCGAGGGGCTGATGTGTTTTTCAAAATTTTATAATAAATATAGTTACAAAGACAGTTTATGTGGAAACACAAACTCAAAACCGGCCCCATAATTGGTCCACCCAGGCAGGTAAAAAAGCAGGTATCAGTATTTTCAGAAAGAACATCAGAATTAAATTCGATGAAAGAAAAATGACAGAGAAGAATGGAGAAAGAAGGCTGACAGATTTTGTGTGGTGCCCCAGCGGTCCAGAAAACCAAAGGATAGATGAAAGTGAATGTGAAGTTATCCATGTATCTGGCCTTGCAGTTCATAATATGAAAAATTAGTTATTAATTGATTTAAATATTGTCCAACTTGTTTGCATACTAAATAGATTTGTTCTCTTTAAAAGTATTTTTTTTTTCGTGTAAATATAGTAGTTAGTATGACAGAACTTATTTAACTTCACAATTTAAATATTTAAAAAAAATTTGGACAAAAAAATCAAAAAACGTTTGCATAAATGTGTTAAAAATATGGCAAATTGTCTTTTATGAGGAAATCATAGTTTGTGGACAAAATTAGTTGAATTAAAATATCATTTTTATATTATGTCGATACACTTCTGGTATTTTGGCCTGTGGGGGGGGGGTTGCATCTACTGCCCTCCCCACTCTAGCCCTCTGAGTTGGGGGGGGTCCTTTTTTTATGGAGAAAACATAGTTTGTGAACAAAATTAGTTGAATATCTTTATAATATAAGCTACGTATTGATATTTGAACCCATCGAATATTATGTCGCACACACACTCTAATTTCAAATTTTATCATTAGTAAATATAAAATGAAAAAGGGTTGTACCAGGTGGAAGGGGCGATTGCCTTCCGTCCATCGGACAAACCAATACTTTTTCTTTATATTATAGTTAAAAAATTACAAAATTAAAAGAAAAATCTGTCACTAATATAATTTATATATGCTATGAATTAAATTCTTATATCGAGTCGCCCCAGCCCTATTCATTAATGTCAAATGCAATCATTAGTAGAAATTATAAAAAGGAGCGAGGATTAATCGTTTCACTCTAGAGCCCCCTCCCCTTTCCAGACGAATATATGATATTTTAGAACAGAATAGTCAATTATGGCGACAGAGTTTATGTAATTTCACATGAATTTATCATAATTTAAAAAAAAAAGACTTTGGAAAATTTAGAATTCATGCACAATTTTTCATTATAAGAGTTACGATTGAGATGAGTTCTGAACTCAAATAATCTTTTCCTAGTCGCCTTTTCCAACCTTTACTGAATCTGCAATTTTTCTAGTTAAATAAATTTATTACTATACCTCATAATATATGTTATAATCCTAAAAATGCAAACAAATTTAGAGTAGAATCTTATTGGTCCACTTAATTTCTCCTCCCATTTCCGAATTTTTTTTTTAAAGCTTTGAATTATATTTCTGTAACAAAACAAAATTACTAACATACCTATTGAACAAAATGTATCACTTGCAAATGAGGTTTTTATTTTAAAATATTATTTTTCTAATTTTTTTTTTCGGCGGCAATTTTCAAAGACTTAATCTAAATATGTGGGGTTTCTTCAAATCGTTTTATTTGCAATGTAGTGAGAACTTATCTAATTCATATAAGAATAATTTTTTTAAGTAAACAATTATTGAAAATGTCTTTTTTTAAAAGGGTGAATAATGAATTGTAGATGTCAGGAGATTCGTTTCTGCAGTGAAGAATGAAAAAAAAAACGCTTTTGGTGTCGGGGCTTTGCCCCGAACCCCACTGATAAATAATTTGCTGTAAATGTCAGGAAAATGGGTTTCTGCAGTGAAGAATGCAAAATAACGCTTTTGGCGTCGGGGCTTACAACGCTCCTCCAGGTTATCTATCAGCAGAAATTATAAGAAGGAGCGAGGATTAATCGTTTTCACTCTACCGACCCCTCCCCTTTCCAGACGAAAACATCATGTTTTAAAACAGAGTAGTCAAATACGGCGAGAGAGTTTATGTAATTTCACATGATTTTATCATAATTGTTTTAAGAAAGACTTTGCTTTGGAAAAGTTAGAATTCAAACGAAATTTTTCAGTATAAGAGTCACGATTGAGATGAGTTCTAAACCCAAATAATTATATTAGTCGCTTTTTTCCGACCTTTACTCAATCTGCAATTTTTCGAGTTCAATAAATTTGGGACTATAACTCACAATTTACTACGCTTGAATTTTATTGAATGTTATTTATCGAATAATTTTTTTTCGGCGGCGATCCTCAAAGCCTTAATCTAAATATGTGAGGTATCTTATGTTAGACACCTTATTTAGAGTATTAGTTATTTAGCGACGCACCATAGAAGACGTATATTGAACGGGACTAGTGACGTTTGGGATATGTTGGGTTAGAGACCGGAAAATCAGTTAGCGATAGAATTCTCTAGGGTAAAGACGTATTTATTTTGACAGAGACTTTTACTGCGGCCTTTTCTTGAAATAAATATCTGTTACATTGTTCATCAGTGTTGACCACATCTCTTCACTAGTTAAATCGATGTCTTGTTTTAGTTTGCTTGATCAACTACACGGAATACACCCGAACAATAAAACTCAAACGCTTGCAGAGTAATTGGTTGAAATTCAACAGTCATCGTTAGTTGACCTCAAGGCAGTCTGAACAAGCACATCACAGTGGCGACCATCTCAACGTCTGGTCTACTCAACAAGTGTATCACCAACGCCTGATCTTCGTATGCTGTATCAACCTGAAGCCAGAGGAACCGTTCATTCATAACGGGTGAGAGTTTGTCAGTAAACCTGTTGGACATATTTTTTCTTCGTCGTAGGAGCCACATAGGCATATCAAGTTTACCTAGGCAGTTGAAAAGGACAGTTTGCCCGCTGTAAGAAGTATTGTGAGTACTACAAGTTTGTTAGCTAACTAAATCGCTCTGTCTTACCCTTTGAGAGATTCGTGTGGAGCAGTTTGCTCATTGAACCGGTTGATTGCCACTTTTCAACGGTCACTGCGTTTAACCTTTGGAAGGTTAGTGAAGTCACATTATTCGTTGCTGAATGTTGGTCTATTGATTATGAGTTGATCTAGACCATATCGAGACTTGTTAGTGTTGAAGTAGTGGAAACAGCTACGTCCACTTGTTTTTTTTTGTGAAACCGTTAATCGTATAACGGAACGTCGTCGGAGGTGACCTTGGTCTCACCTAGTCTACATTGGACACTACGGACATTTTGGTCTAGTGAAGTAGCATACAACAGCAAACTTCGTCGTACTACCATATTAGCAGCAGAAGCAGTGAACTATTTTGGAGAATCATTATTCGTCAGCCCAGATCAAGTCATCGTCAAGAAAGTCGTTATTCGCTCGCCCCAGATCAAGTCATCAAGAAATTCGTTATTCGTCAGTCGCCCAGATCAAGTTGCCGTCAAGAGACTGTTATTTGCCAGTAGTCGTCTACGCAAATCAAGTCGTCGTCAGGAGAACCGTTAACATATTCGCCAGTAACTGTTTACACAAAGTCGTCGGAACTTTACATACGGTCATCAACAGTCGTCAAAGAAACTGAAACATTTTGCTGTGGCATATCAAGACATCTGGGGCATTACGTGGGATACTCAACACGGATTGTATCCAGTGGCAGTACCGGAGAACAGAGTCAGAACTGGAAGAGAGGCAGTGGAATTTGCTGTAGATCTATTATATTCGGGATTCGGAACATAGGAAACTTTCTTATCAAAGCTAAGTGCCATTTTTCTTATTAGTATATGTTTAGATTGCCCTTAGAAATAGATTTCGTCTAAATTTGGTACGTTAGCCTGAGTAAAATCAGGTGGTGCGCCTTAAACCGTCGTGGAAAAGACGTAATTTAGATGAAAAGCTATATTATACGTTTAGGATAGTGATTGTTTTTGTTTGTGTAAACGTCATATCCGTTGTTGCTTGGTTACTTCGTGACGTTATCAATGTGTGCCATATTGTCATATCCCAACCCATAGCGATAGTCTCATTTAATTATTTCATTTGTGTATATTATATTATATTATTTATTTTTATTACTTTAATTAGATCTGTTGATTTTTCACTTAATGATAGAAAGTGCAGGTACGATTCTTTTATTGTGAATCAGACTAAAATACATTTTTAGTTTGAGCGGTTAAAATCAAATATGATTTTGCCATGAGAATAATGCCGAAACTGGCATAATAGTCAAACATTGTCGTCTGGCTAATCTAGATCCACAAATTTACATTTACTAATCTAGACTCTGATTTCAAATATTAATTTCAAAGATAAATGAAGGTAGTACATTCTAGACATATATCTTATTAAAGATATATTTGATACATATTGTATGGGCATATTTATTTCATATGATTAAATAGAACCATAATTTCTGGATTAGATCTAGATCTATCTAATCTAGACTCTAGACACTTCAGTCATATCAAATTTAAAATTGGTCAGTTATATATACTCATAGTCATAGTGTTCTTGGTAACTCTAGATCTAAATGGTACTATTATATATAATATAATATATTAGATTTAAATTTGTGTGACATTAAAATACAGATTTGAATATAACTCAGACTAGATTTACTCGTTTACTGAATCTATAGAGACATAAACTTAAAACTTGTATAAAATTGTGAAAAAACTAAAATAAGTTTTAGTATAGCCATAACCAATATAGGCTAAGTAAAAATATATATAAGTTTGAGGTGAAAATATAATACAATGGCTACATCCTCATATGTGGACCTTAAGGAGGTTAAGGAAGCAGCTATGCAGGATGGAAAGGCCATGGAGTTAAAAGGAAAGGACTTGGCAGCTTATGTACAGCAAGTTGTGAGGGAAGAAAAAGAACGTCAAAAAGAAGAGATAGAGAGACAAGAAGAACGTCAAAGACAAGACATAGAAAGACAAGATAGGATCAGAAAGGAAGAATATGCGAAGCAAAAAGAGGACCAAGAAAGGCAGAGAGAGCATGAGGCTAAAATGGAGAAGATGAGATTGGATGCAGCACAAGCCAGAGCTCAAACTGCACAGACAACTCAAGAAAATAACACAAATAATTCAAATAATGCTACCACACAAAGAGACAACCCTAATTCGCAAACATGGCTAAAGAGGAAGATACAAAGTTTTGATGAACAGAAGGATGACATTGGTGATTTTCTGAAAAGATATGAGGCAAAAATGTCTACATTTAATATGCCAGAAGAAGAATGGTCTGAAATACTGATAGACTTTGTTCATGGTCAAGCTTTAACAATATGCCAAAATCATGACCATCATATTGATGATAGCTATCAAGTTTTGAAAAGAGAGTTGTTGAATGCCTATGGTCATAATGCTACAACTTTCAGAAAGAAATACTTTGACAATATACCATCATTAGAAGTAGAACCTCAAACTACCATTAATATGGAGAAAGATTTTTTCAATAAATGGGTAAAATTAGAAAAAGTGGGAAATTCTTATGAGGGATTAAAAAATTTTATTCTAGTAGATAACTTTGTGAATAAATGTGATCCCCAATTACAATCTTTTATTAGAGAACGAAACCCAAAAACTATAGATGAAATAACAGAGATAATGAGAATATACAAAAATGCATATCCAAATAAACCATTTTCTGATAGGGATAAGAGCAAAGTAGATTTAATAGGATACACCAAAGAAAATGTGGATAGAAGTAGAAATAGAAACAGATCAAATAGTGGAAATAGAAAATATGGTGAAATAACCTGTTTTAAATGTCAAGGAAAAGGTCACATAGCAGCTAACTGTAGAAGAGGGAATAGTAGGTCTGGAAGTAGAAATAGATACACTGAACAAAATAACAGTAGATAGGAGTAGAGATAGGAATGACAGGGGAATTATAGAAATAGGAGTTACAGTAGGGAATACAAAAATAAAGGTACAGATAGAGTATATTTTATGGAAGGAAATAGGAACAATTTTGCAGTGTACCCAGGGTTTGTAGATAGAATTCCAGTGGAATTAATTAGAGATTCAGGTTGTAACACTTTGGCAGTGAAAACTAAATTTGTCAAACCTCATTGGTATAAAGGGTTTACTAGGAAAGTAGAATTAGCAGATGGCACCATAAGGGAATTTAAAGCTATAAGGGTATACATTGAAACTCCATTTTTCACTGGTTATTGTGATGGTATTGCAATACCAGAAATGAGATATGATATGTTAGTAGGAAACATAAGAGGAGTAAAAGAATGTTCAAGAAAAGAATTAGAAGACTGGCAAAACAAATACAAAAACATAACACGTAATCATGAAAACATAGACACACAAAATATAACAAGTATGGTAATAACAAGATCAATGGATAAACAAGAAGGGAAACAGGAAAATACAGTAAATGTAATAAATAATGATGAAAAAAAAGAAAACAGTAATGTAATACAAATAGAACATACAGATGTTAGGGAAAGCGAGATAGAAAATGAAACACAAAATAGTCCTGAAACACAAATTTATCAAAGTGAAAAAGAAACATTACCCAAATTTGCATTAGAACAAATGAATGACAATATTATTGGGAAAATATATTCAAGAATATCAGATAAAAACAATAATAATCCAATGGAAAAGTTTTGTATAGAGAATAAAATATTATTTAGACAAACAAATAATGATAACAGAAAAATAAAACAACTTGTCTTACCACAGAAATATTGGAAAGATGTTTTAATCATGACACATGACAATAATTTAGCAGCACATAGGGGAGTAAAGAAATGTTATAGGAATTTGTCAAAACAAGTGTTTTGGCCAAAAATGAAAGTAACAATCAATAAATACATAAACTCATGTGACATATGTCAAAAGAGATCTAACAAAAGTTTAGTGAATAAAGCACCCATTCAAGAAATGGATGAACCTACAGAACCATTTCAGAAAATAGCTATTGATTTAATAGGTCCTTTGATTCAAACTGAAAATAATAATAAATATATTTTAACAGTAATAGACATGTTTAGTAGATACCCAGAAGCAATTCCATTATCAAATACAAGTACAGAAAATATCATTAATGCCATAACTCAAAAAGTAATCACAAGACATGGTATACCTAAAATTATATTGAGTGACCAGGGATCTCAGTTTAAGTCAGAACAATTTGAGAAATGGACTAAACAATATAATATACAACACATATATTCTTCAGTTTACCACCCAGAGAGTAACGGTTTATGTGAACGTTATGGTGGTTCACTGAAAAGATCACTGACAAAAATAATTCAGAATAATCAGAATAAATGGGATCATTACATTAACTATGTACTATTTGCTCATAGAAATAACATCCATGAAGCAACACAATTTTCACCATATGAAATAATACATGGAAGAAAACCCAGAGATGAATTAGATGTTTTCAAAGAAAATCTAATAGACAATGAGAATAGATTAAATAAGGACAATGAAACAACAATCACAACAGAATTGAAAGAAATATGGACTCAAGCATATAACAACAATAAGAAGTACAAACAAAGTGCTCATGAGAATATAAATAAGAAAAGACAATTGAAAACACTAGAAGTAGGAAACAATGTATTAATATTAATAAATGACCTGAAAAATAAGATTGGTAAACAATGGAAAGGTCCATTTAAGGTGATAAAACAAATTAGTGATGTAAATTATCAAATTGAAATAAATGGGAAAATTAAAACATATCACATAAATAATTTGAAACTGTATCATGATAGAGAAGATGAGTTGATACAAAACATTCAGGAGGAAATAGAAAATAAGTTTTCAGAGAGAGAAGAGTGCTTGATGATAATAACAAATGAAAATCACAATGAAAATGACATTAAGGAAATACCTGTAATAGAAACAAAAGAGAATCAAACTTGGCAAAAGATTAATCTTAATAATTTAACTAAGGAAAAGTCAAAAGATATAACTACAATAATACAGGAATACAAAGAAATTTTTTCCAGCATACCAGGAAAAACAAATATTATTAAACATGACATTAAAGTAACAGATCCAAAACCAATCAATCTTAAGCCATATAGAATACCTCTACATTTACAAGACAAAGTAAAAAAAGAAATAGACAATTTACTAGAATCAGGTATAATTGAACCATCAACATCACCTTATGCTTCACCAATTGTGATAGCCAAAAAGAAAAACGGAGATATACGGTTATGTATTGACTATAGGAAGCTTAACAACATCACAGAATTTGATCCATATCCAATGCCAAATATAGAGGATATTTTACATAAATTAAATGGAGCAAAATTTTTTACTAAATTGGATTTAACTAAAGGTTATTGGCAAATTACTCTATTTAACAGAAAATGCAAAACCTTACACAGCATTTGTAACACCATATGGTATTTTTCAATGGAATTATATGAGTTTTGGGTTGGTAAATGCACCAGCAACATTTAATAGAATGATGAACTTGATAATTGGAAATAAAGAAAATGTTATTTGGATGACATATGTATTTTTAATAATAGTTGGGAAGAACATTTGGTAGATGTAAAAGAAGTGTTCAAAATAATACAAGAAAGTGGACTTACAATTCAGGCAGAAAAAGTGGAAATAGGATTGGAAGAAATAATCTTCTTAGGACATAAAGTAAATAACAACATAATTAGCCCTATTGAAGATAACATAAAGAAAGTACTTAATATTGAAATACCTACACAAAAGACAAATTAAAAGTATATTGGGAATAGTAAATTATTACAGAAAGTTCATAAAGAACTTAGCAGAAATAGTGAATCCATTAAATGATTTACTTAAAAAAGGAAAACCTCAAAAAGTAGTCTGTAATGAGGAATGTGTGAAAGCTATTGACAGAATTAAAGATATTTTTAGTCATGAATTAATACTGAGACTACCAGATAAAGACAAAATATTTTATGTCACAACTGATGCATCTGGTAATGCTATTGGTGGTTGTTTAATGCAGAACTATGATAACTTACATCCTATATTATATGTAAGTAGAAAATTATCAGAGGCAGAGAAAAAATATAGTGTCATTGAAAGGGAAGCATTAGCTGTAATATGGGTAATTACTAAGCTAGAGAGTTACTTAATAGGGAGAAAATTCATATTATTAACTGATCATAAACCTATTCAGTATATACAGCAAAAGAATATGAAAAACAGTCGTGTATATAGATGGTTCTTAACACTACAGGAATATAAATTTGAAGTGAAAGCTATTAGTGGATCTATGAATATTGTAGCTGATTTGTTATCTAGAATGACATTGAAATGAGATGAGATAATGCTGTAAATATGTTATGGAAAGGGAGATAAGTAAATTTGATGTTAAGCATTTGAAAGTAAGTATGGATATATTTTTGTGAATCATTTCATATATCATTGACAAAAGTTAGGTCGATGGAAAAGGGTGAGTATAAAAGAAAAATGGACGAAAAGCGTATAAAAGGGTGGTAAGAAAAAAAACAAAACTTTATTGAATGTGGAAATAAATTTTATAATTGTTTTGAAATGTTATATTTTGTCAGATTACTGCCAGTGGAGAACATTTGTGAAGTGATATGTTATGACGTGCCCATGAGATGCCACATGATAAACTGTGTATTGAACAAAGATGGTTTTGGAACTTAACCTAAGTAGAATGACACTGTCAAGCCAAGATGAAGATGTCAAGATTTTATGTTTGTTGTCTTCCCCATGAATTGCAAATGCCCTTGTAAGACTTGACAGTAGTAGAAAAATATTGACATATTTTTTTTTCAAGGGGGGGAGGAATCTGTTAGACACCTTATTTAGAGTATTAGTTATTTAGCGACGCACCATAGAAGACGTATATTGAACGGGACTAGTGACGTTTGGGATATGTTGGGTTAGAGACCGGAAAATCAGTTAGCGATAGAATTCTCTAGGGTAAAGACGTATTTATTTTGACAGAGACTTTTACTGCGGCCTTTTCTTGAAATAAATATCTGTTACATTGTTCATCAGTGTTGACCACATCTCTTCACTAGTTAAATCGATGTCTTGTTTTAGTTTGCTTGATCAACTACACGGAATACACCCGAACAATAAAACTCAAACGCTTGCAGAGTAATTGGTTGAAATTCAACAGTCATCGTTAGTTGACCTCAAGGCAGTCTGAACAAGCACATCACACTTATCTTTTGAAGGAACCTAACGATTTAATTTGCAAGTACGCATCTAGCGTATTTTGTACGCAAATGGACGAGTACGGTTTATCATCTGAAAATACGCATTTCCCCCTCTAAAGCAGAAAAAAAAATGATTAAAAAAAAAAAAAAAGTAGTTCTTGATAATCATATAATCAGTGCGTCAATGCCTGGAAATGGACTATTCCTATTACCACGAGATAGATCTAGCATCGCTTTTTTTTTCGCGCGAAGATTTAAATATTTAAGATTTAAATATTTACTTAGTCTAGATCTTACTGATCAAAATAAAGTTGAGTTCCTTTCAATGTGTCAGCTTATATGAAGTCTTCGAACTACTTGGGAATAAATTGATTGATTAGTTCTTATTCATCTAGACTGGATCTAGAATCAGAGATATGTCAGGTACCTATAATAGAATGTACGTAATTATTGATTTAGAATTGAGATCTAGATCTAGATCTAATTGTGTAATCTAAATATAGATCTAGATTTTTCTAGATTTAGATACATATCTAGATTCTAGATATAAATATAATTCTAGTTTACATTCTAGCTCTAGATTTGAACATGTGTGTAATAGACTTAGATTTTGAATACTGGCTAGATGTAGCAATCAATAGTAGATAGGTAGGTTTAGATTCCACTCTAGTAGAAGAGGTACCTCACAAACTCAAGGCTCTAGTAACTAGATCTAGATACCACATCAACATCCCTAATAATAGGCAGCATGGGCGTAGCCGGGGGGGTTCAACCCCCCTCCCGAAATGAAATCCCCGCACCGCAAGGGGGAATCGGAATTTAGTGACTGATTTTTTGCTTTGATTTTGTTTATTTTAGGTGAGATTTTAATATTAAACCTTCAATTGTCCCAGCTCAGCCAAGGGTTTTTGAGTTTAAAACCCTTTACCAAGGATTTTTGAGTTTAAAGCCCTTTACCAAGGGTTTTTGAGTTTAAAACTCCTACCAGAGGGTTTTGAGTTTAAAACCTCTACCAGGGGGTTTTGAGTTTAAAACCCTACAAGGGGATTTTGAGTTAAAAACCTTCAACCAGGGGTTTAGCAGTTAAATCCCCCTCTTCTATAAAACAAAACAAAAAAAAATGCAAACGACAATCCCCCAAAGTCCAAGAGCACAGTTAAGGAAGATTTTGATTTTAATACCTCCTCTAAATTTACTATAAACCCACTCTTCAATATAAAAAAAGCAAATTACACATTCAAAATTTTGAAGGGGTTTTGAGTTTAACCCCCCCCCCTTTCAGTAGTGTTTGAAGCTAAAAAATACCTCTTGAATATAAAAAAAAAAGCTAATTACGCACTGAAAATGTTATGAGCGTGGCTAAATGGGTTTTGACTCAGTTTTGAGTTTAAACCCCCCTTCAGCGGGGTTTGAAGGCAAAAAATACCTCTTTAATAACAAAAACAAAGTTAATTATATACTCAAAATTCTATGAATGTAGTCAAAGGGGTTTTTAGTTTAAACTCCCCTCCACTGGATTTTGAAGCTAAAAAATACCTTTTCAATATAAAAAAAAAGCATATTACACACTCTAAAATATATGAACGTAGCTAAAGGGGTTTTGAGTTTAACCCTCCCCCCCCCCCGCCAGAGGGATTTGAAGTTATAATATACATCTTCAATGTAAAAAAAAAGAAGCAAATTACGCACTCAAAATGCTATGAGCGTTGCCAAAAAGGGTTTTGAGTTGAAACCCCCCTTCAGAAGGGTTTGAGGCTAAATAATACCTCTTCAATATAAAAAAAAGCAAATTACACACTAAAATTATTTGAGCGTAGCCGAGCCAATTGGGGATTTTTAGTTTAAACCCCTCTCCTCCTGATGGTTTTGAGTTTAAAATCCCCTTACAGAGCGTTTTGAGGTGGAAAACCTGTATCTTCAATATTATTATAAAGTTACCGAATTCTATGACCGTAGCTAAATGGGGTTTTTAGTTTAAAAAAACGAGAGATTTTTTAGTTTAAAACCCCCAACAGATGATTTTGACGATAAAACTTCCCTTTTCGATATAAAATCTAAAGCAAACTACAGTCACCTAATTCCAAGTCAACAGAGGTTACACATTTCTACCAGTGGCGGGGCACCATTAATAAAGTACAGTGAATAGTCATCTGCGAAATTGTAAAAACACTAAATGTGGCTCAACAAAGATGGCTATGACAGATTTTAGGAGTCAGTTATAGAGATCGGGTCTAAATCAAGGAAATCCTATGCCAAACTGGGAGTCGACCCATTACTAAGATTGTGACAGAGCGTCACATGAGAATTGTTCTCCGACAAAATTAATTACGCATAATTAGAGTTGCGATGACATCATATTAAGTACAACTTGGCACCACACATTCACGGAGGTCTTCAGGGTAGGTGAGAAGAAGCTTGAGACATTACCAGGGACAGATTTTTGTGGAAACAGCTTGACGGCAAATGCGCTGAACGGCGTGGGAGGGTCTAAGTCAGTAAGAATAGGTTTTTGAAATAAAGCTTTTTAATAGCAGGAAAATGCACTGTAGATACGTCAAAATATGCATTTTGTTGGCTTTCAATACCAGAAATAGTGCTTGGCGGCGGGGCTCCGCTGGCAATGGCGGGGAATCTACAATTTTCCCACTAACTCCAGGAAGAAATTCTAGGGCACAATAAATGTCTTCCGAAACAATGAAGGGTCAGAATGTATAATAAACATTATGGACACACACACACATACATATAAATATACCCCTCCCCCCGAAAAAATCCTGGCTACGCCCATGATAGGAAGTATTTACAGACCACCAAATTCTAGTTTAGAATACATGCAAGAACTATGTAATTAGTTTACTACACTTAAAGAGACAAATAAAAATGCAGTTTTTTGGATTATGTGCGATTTCAACCTACCTGATATAAATTGGAAAAAACTAACCATATGTGAGCTTGCGCTCCTAGATCTAATTTAATTTATATTATTTACATAGGCCAGGGCTATGATGTTTGTGATTTAGTGTCCTTTTTTATTTTTATAGTTCAGTGCTGATTATTTTGTAGTTTCCGCTATTTATAACTTTCTGCTAGTTTTAGTCTTTTTCTGTTATTTGTGTTTTACTCGTAGAGGAAAAGTAGTTATTAAAATAGTTAACTAGCCTTGGAGCTGTGGATGTTATTTTCTATTTTTTGTCCCAGGTTAGTTCTGCTTATTTTTGTCTTTGGCATTAGTGTTGGATTAGTTGTTATTATTTTATATCAGTTTATGTGCAGGTCTGTAGACGGTATAGAGCCCCCAGATGAGTTTAGAATAGAAATAACTTTTTATATTCCTTTTTGTATTTTTATAGGTTTAAATTTTAAGATTCTCTTTTTAATGCCATTTAATTTGGTATATAATGTTTTGTAGTCCGTGTCTGTAGTAATTTGCTAGGTTTTATTGTTGTGTACGGCTAGGTACAAATTAGGAAAATAGGTAGTCCAGTTTAGTTTTAAATAATTAGTGTGACGTCATGCTCTCCGATACGTTCGCGCTGACCAGTTATAGCTGGCTCCGGGACCACGTTGAATTATTTTTTGTCTTGACCAGTGGTCAGTGCGGACAGTGGTGTTTGTATAGAGTTAGTTTGTGTAGTGCTATTTCGGCTGGGACCGCCTGTAAGTTGTAAATTGTTTTTATTTTTGCTTTCTTTTATTGTATTAGTATTGATTGTTTCTGTATCTATTGCTATAATCTAGATGCAGACTGATTAGTGTAGTGGCGTCACTGGCTAGTTAATTAGCCATGATTGCCTCTGATGGAGCCGGAAGCTCTGTAGATTTGGTTAGTGTCACCCAATTGCCCCCGCCTTAATGCTTTTGCTTTTCTATACTATGTCTAGGTGTAAATATTTTATTATTTTGTTTTCTATGTAATTTTATTATTTTTTTATTGTTAGGATAACCACTCCATTTAAGTTGGCGGTTTGTCCTTCTTTTTAATGTGAAAGATGGCTGCGGCCTAAGCGTCGCTGTCATGGCGGCTTGTTTAGTGTTAATAGTACTATTTAGATCTAGCTTGTGTCTATTGTGGTCTAGCCTGACCTGTGTTGGTTGTGGCTGATATTGCTTTTATTAGCTACATGTAGATAATTGAAATTACCTCATGCTTGTAATATGTGTAGGTGTATGTGCTAGACTAGGACTAGGTCTAGTTCATATTTATTTTTTTATATTTATTATTGTTTCTTATGTTTGTTTATTTTGTAATTGCAGGCTATAATTCCTGCATAGCTGTTGCTACTGCATAACTGCATAGCTGTTGCTACTGCACTGTAACTGCATAGCTGTTGCTACTGCATAGCTGCACTGTAACTGCATAGCTGCACTGTAACTGCATAGCTGTTGCTACTGCATAACTGCATAGCTGCTGCCACTGCACTGCAGCTGTTGTAGATTTATTTTGTTTCTGTAGGTACTAGTGTAGTGTTGTAGTGATTTAGCTAGATAGTTGGGTTAATCAGTTGGTATTAGAAAGTTGGTTAGTTTGTTAGTGTTTGTAGTGGTGTAGATTTAGAGGGTTTTAGTTAGTTGATGGGTTCAGTAGTGGTGGTTAGTCATTTTAATGTATATATTTTATTATTGTTTCATTTATTTTTATGTAAATAAAGTTTCGGTTTGTTTATTTTTCTTAAACTAGAGTTTCGTTATCTTGCTTTAGTTAGTTTAGTTTAGTTTAGCTTAGTTTAATTGTGCTGTCTGGTTGTTTAGGCTACTCTAGCCCCTTGGTCACCATACCGAGGTGCACAGATTGGGCCCACCCAGTAGAGCTACCACCTGCCTACTGTTGGTAAATTCAAATGTTGAGCAGCAAGTAACAAACAGCTAAGGGCCTCACCCAGTAGTGCGCCTCCCCTGACCTGCTCACATTTTTTGGTGTCAGAAGTGGGATCTGTGCTTAAGTGATCAGACACGCATTATTTTTTTAGGGGATAGGCTTTTGTTAGGTTGCTTTAGGTTTGGTTAGGTTTCTTTTAGGCTTTGGATAGGCTTCGTTAGCGCATTGTAAGGATTGCATAGGTTGATAGGAAGTTGTTAGGATATGGATAGTTTAGGTTGTTGTTTGAGTTTTGTTTTATGTGGTTTCCCTATGGTCAGTTATGTGTTTTTTTTGTCGTTGAAGTGTGAGGTTTAGTGAGTTTTAGTAGGATGTAGTTCTAGGGAGTTGTTGTGGTGCGGAGGTACTTAGTATTTGTTGTTATGGGTTAGTGTTAGAGTTGCTAGGTTAGGTTAGGTCGGCAGAATGGCAGCAGCGGCAGGAAGGATGCAGCGGTCCCAGGCTGAAGTTGAGGTGCCTCGGAAGAGTGATCAGAGAGGAGACAAGTCTGCAGCTCTCCCATGCCTGCGGAGAGATGTCAGCCCCAGTTGTTAACGGATGGGGAGATGGCAGTTCAAGTCTTGATTGATGGGTTGTCACCAAACTTGACTATTGCTGGTGTGATTGGTTTCAAATATTACTGCCATGACTGGTGCAACTCTGATGCAGGCATACAGACAGCCATCTACTGGCTTGACAGAGGTGCCCCACCGCCACCTCTGTGTTATTAACAACTGGGCCAGTTTGTCCTTCCATTTAGGATGACTCTTCGTCCAGTTGCAACGCATGGTCTGATAGCATTCACATCTTGAGGATATCACTAAAGAAGGTCTTCCACGCCATTATGCTGAAGACAGACTGTAAACCACATGGATTTCACTCCTCACTTACTGGGTGTCCTATGTCAGCCGCTGGTCATCTCTACTGGACAGCGGTGGTGGACCGGCCAGAGATGTAGAAGTCGTCAAGAGCAGAACAAATCTGTGGTGTCTTTTTCCTTTTATTAAAAGTTTTTTTTATATGTTCTTACCACACTGTTCATTGTGTTGCTCCTTTTATACTTTGAATTGTTTTAATGTATTTATGCATATTATTTTCAATTTGTATTTATGCTTTTATGTATTTTGAATAATGATTTTTTTATTTTGAGTATATTCCATGTATGCTTTACTAGTTGTGTTGCCTGTATTGCAACCTAGTAGAGATGAGTAAGATATTTAAGTTTTTTAAAGTCTTTATTGGGCTCTCAAAAGCCAATATTGTGCTTGATTGTGGTATGCTGATGTACCTTTTACTAGTCTTGTTAATTTTCGATGTTGCCGTCAAGGTACTCGATAATATTATTTTGCCTTGGAGGCCATGACTAAGTTGAAGATAATGGTATATTGCAGTATTCTGTTGTTGCCTTTGGAAGGCTTGTATGGGTTTTTGTAGTTGCCTATGTTTTTTTTATAAAGGTAGTTTATAAGAAGTTTGACTTTTTTTGAAGTACTTAAGGTACTCATCAATGTCGTGTTAAGCTGATTTGTCTGACAGTGGTCCTTGTATATTTTATTTTCTATGTCTTACCACCACTATGTTAGATGCCCTGTGTTTAGGTTATAACACATTAACCTCAGGTTAGTGTTATGACGATTTGTGTGTTACTATTTTTTGTGTTTTGCCATATGGCTGAGCATGTCAGCTATGTCATGATTTATTTTGTAAAGCCTTTAGTGGCTGACCATAAGTCTGTGTGACTATGGACCTGTTTGAAGCCTTGGTGGCTTAGTGTAAGTCTGTGTGACTTTGTTTTAGCCTGTGTGGCTAAGGATCTGAGTTAAGCCTCATAGAGTTCCTGTTGGTCTATGTGACTAAGAGTGTCATGTTTGGCTAGGGCGTCATTTGCTCTAACCATATAGTTTTGATTATATTTTTTCCATTTGTTTAAGATGTCATGTTTTATGTTTTGCATTACCTGTATTTTTATTATTTATTTTCAGTTTCATTTTATAACTGATTGTTTTCAGTTGTAAGCTTTGCCACTTGTGAAGCCATTTATTAGTGTTAATGTATTTTTAGTACTGAGAGCTATGGTTATAGTTCTCCGTTCTCTTGTATGAATTCATTTTTATTTTTTTCTACAGTATCAATGTTTTATGTTTTGCATTTTGTGTATTTTGTTTTGCGGGGACGCAAAAGTTTTGGGCGGGGGTGAATGTGAGCTTGCGCTCCTAGATCTAATTTAATTTATATTATTTACATAGGCCAGGGCTATGATGTTTGTGATTTAGTGTCCTTTTTTATTTTTATAGTTCAGTGCTGATTATTTTGTAGTTTCCGCTATTTATAACTTTCTGCTAGTTTTAGTCTTTTTCTGTTATTTGTGTTTTACTCGTAGAGGAAAAGTAGTTATTAAAATAGTTAACTAGCCTTGGAGCTGTGGATGTTATTTTCTATTTTTTGTCCCAGGTTAGTTCTGCTTATTTTTGTCTTTGGCATTAGTGTTGGATTAGTTGTTATTATTTTATATCAGTTTATGTGCAGGTCTGTAGACGGTATAGAGCCCCCAGATGAGTTTAGAATAGAAATAACTTTTTATATTCCTTTTTGTATTTTTATAGGTTTAAATTTTAAGATTCTCTTTTTAATGCCATTTAATTTGGTATATAATGTTTTGTAGTCCGTGTCTGTAGTAATTTGCTAGGTTTTATTGTTGTGTACGGCTAGGTACAAATTAGGAAAATAGGTAGTCCAGTTTAGTTTTAAATAATTAGTGTGACGTCATGCTCTCCGATACGTTCGCGCTGACCAGTTATAGCTGGCTCCGGGACCACGTTGAATTATTTTTTGTCTTGACCAGTGGTCAGTGCGGACAGTGGTGTTTGTATAGAGTTAGTTTGTGTAGTGCTATTTCGGCTGGGACCGCCTGTAAGTTGTAAATTGTTTTTATTTTTGCTTTCTTTTATTGTATTAGTATTGATTGTTTCTGTATCTATTGCTATAGTCTAGATGCAGACTGATTAGTGTAGTGGCGTCACTGGCTAGTTAATTAACCATGATTGCCTCTGATGGAGCCGGAAGCTCTGTAGATTTGGTCAGTGTCACCCAATTGCCCCCGCCTTAATGCTTTTGCTTTTCTATACTATGTCTAGGTGTAAATATTTTATTATTTTGTTTTCTATGTAATTTTATTATTTTTTTATTGTTAGGATAACCACTCCATTTAAGTTGGCGGTTTGTCCTTCTTTTTAATGTGAAAGATGGCTGCGGCCTAAGCGTTGCTGTCATGGCGGCTTGTTTAGTGTTAATAGTACTATTTAGATCTAGCTTGTGTCTATTGTGGTCTAGCCTGACCTGTGTTGGTTGTGGCTGATATTGCTTTTATTAGCTACATGTAGATAATTGAAATTACCTCATGCTTGTAATATGTGTAGGTGTATGTGCTAGACTAGGACTAGGTCTAGTTCATATTTATTTTTTTATATTTATTATTGTTTCTTATGTTTGTTTATTTTGTAATTGCAGGCTATAATTCCTGCATAGCTGTTGCTACTGCATAACTGCATAGCTGTTGCTACTGCACTGTAACTGCATAGCTGTTGCTACTGCATAGCTGCACTGTAACTGCATAGCTGTTGCTACTGCATAACTGCATAGCTGCTGCCACTGCACTGCAGCTGTTGTAGATTTATTTTGTTTCTGTAGGTACTAGTGTAGTGTTGTAGTGATTTAGCTAGATAGTTGGGTTAATCAGTTGGTATTAGAAAGTTGGTTAGTTTGTTAGTGTTTGTAGTGGTGTAGATTTAGAGGGTTTTAGTTAGTTGATGGGTTCAGTAGTGGTGGTTAGTCATTTTAATGTATATATTTTATTATTGTTTCATTTATTTTTATGTAAATAAAGTTTCGGTTTGTTTATTTTTCTTAAACTAGAGTTTCGTTATCTTGCTTTAGTTAGTTTAGTTTAGTTTAGCTTAGTTTAATTGTGCTGTCTGGTTGTTTAGGCTACTCTAGCCCCTTGGTCACCATACCGAGGTGCACAGATTGGGCCCACCCAGTAGAGCTACCACCTGCCTACTGTTGGTAAATTCAAATGTTGAGCAGCAAGTAACAAACAGCTAAGGGCCTCACCCAGTAGTGCGCCTCCCCTGACCTGCTCACACATAGATAAACACAAAAACCTTAAGGACATAAATGAGCTTTTCATAGAAACTTTACACAAGTTTAGATCAAATCATTAAAAAGCCAATTAGATTAAACAACACATTAGATCTCTTCTTAACCTACAGACCTGGATTAGTAGTAGATTAGGATATTATCCCTGGTCTATCAGACCATAACAATAGTCAGATAAAAGCAGTAGCCAGTATAAAACCCAAAAGAAAGATCTTACTCTGGAACAAATGTAAACTAACACAATTACACCAAGCTGCATTAAACGTCCAACAAACATTCTTATCAGAAAAAGACATTAACCAACCAGTCGATGACCTCTGGAATTTCATAAAAAACTATCTTAAAAACATTATAGAAAATCATATACTAACTAAATACATACCAAACAAAATAAATAAATAATGCTGGTTTAATAATAGATTAAAGAAGCTTTGTAAACAGAAGGAAAACCTATATAGAAAATTTAAAGAAACTAAGGCAGAAAGTTTATATCAAACACCTAACCCAAAAAGTAAGCAGACAGCTGCAGAGTGAATACATAAACAGTGTAATATCTAAAGATAACAACAAAAACCTATGTTCATATATTAAGTAAGAAAATGGAAACAATAGGCATAGCGCCATTAAAAGGAGAAGACAACTTAACACACAAGGATAATGAAACTAAAGTTAACATCCTAAACAAATACTTTGCATCAGCATTCTCAGCCTCAGGAGACAAAGACATTACTTAATCTGAACCAAGTAGACAACATAGGAAATATAGAAGTGCAAGAAACGGGAATCCAAAAACTAATAGCCAACATCAAACCTACTTAAGCATCTGGACCTGATTACTCCAGCTAGATTACTCAAAGAACTAAGCAATGAGCTAGCACCAGTGTTCAAAATACTTTTTCAGGCATCTCTTAACCAGGGCAGAGTACCAAGGGAAAGAAGCTAATTTACATAAACGATTTACCAAATTGCATTAGTTTAGGAACAAAAGGCAGATTATTTGCAAAGGATCGCATAATATATAGAATAATAAAAACAACAACGGGATACAGAAATAATTTTACATAGAGAATTAGATGAATTACAGAAATGGGAATCAAATTGGCGCATGTCTTTCCACCCAGAAAAATGTCAGTTATTAAGACTAACAAAAAAACTAAAACAAATTAATTCTACTTATCTTATTCACGGTCAACCCAAGTAACACAAACTAAAAACGCTATAATAAATGAAAAACTGTCATGGAATCTCCATATTGATGAAACTAACAAAAAATCAAACATTTGGGTTTATTAAAAGAAATTTCTATAAATCAAATAAGAACATAAAACTAAAATGTTATTTAACCTTGTTTAGGCCAATAATAGAA
Source organism: Biomphalaria sudanica (assembly GCA_036873155.1). Lineage (NCBI taxonomy): Eukaryota > Metazoa > Mollusca > Gastropoda > Planorbidae > Biomphalaria > Biomphalaria sudanica. The sequence continues at coordinate 437,900 of JAZGLO010004933.1, read as the reverse complement.
TATGCATCCTCTGTTTGGGACCCCTAAACTCAAGAAAACATTAAGAAAGGTGGAACAGACATAAAAAAGAGCAGTGAGATTAATAACAAACGAATAAATACATTTGACTTTAGTTAAATCACTAAATTTAGAAAGCCTTCAGAATAGAAGAACTTAAAAGTAAAAGTAGCAATTATAAACACTGAACAATAATCTTCAAATACAAAAACAAAATTTAAGAAAATACCCAGAAAGACACAAAGATAAAGGGACATTCCTCATCTCATATGCTAGGACAAATTTGTACAAATACTCCTTCTTCCCTAGTGCTATTAGAGCATGGAATGGGTTGGCTGAGCTAGCCAGGAAAACCAGTGACTGGCAGAATTTAAGTTGGTTAATATGCATGACAATGCATGACGCGTAGGACGAAATTTTTTTTTTTTTAAGTAAGGTCTGTAGGTAAGATAAGATAAGATCTAGATTTGGATTTGATTTTTTTTAGATGAAAGTGAGAAGGGCATTGGTTACATTTAATCTCTCTTTTAGCATGATAAAGGGAATCAAACTGATGTTCCATAACTTGCAGAATGTATATTCTGTGGTAGTACTGTTATAGTCACTAGCGACTAGCTAGGTTCCATTACTTATGAAGGCCTAAATTTCAAAGATTGAAATCAGGGGCATTTAAGGCAGACTCAATAGCAAAGCTTTTTTATATTAGAAACAAGTTCAGTGACTAATAAGGATTATCTGCCTAAAAATCAAATATTTAATTAGTGATTGTAGAGGATGCCAAAGCTTTCATAGCTAACTCTGCAAAAAAAGTCTGGAATAAGAAAATCTGAGTAATATAAAATATTTCCAGTGGCTGGATACCTTGTAAAGAAATTGCCTATAAACAAAATTACTTTAAAAAAACTAGATGTCACTGATCCAGCTAAATGTTCTGTTGCCGCTATTATGGAATGTGAAGTACACAAGAGGCATTATGATCATAAGATCCTTGCCAAGTGACAAGAACGTTATCATTCTAACATAGTCTACAAAAGTCTAAGATATGAACTAAAATTGTAAATATTTGACAAATCTGCAAAATGTCTTATATAACTTTATGCTGTGTTAACTTTAGGATAGCTGCCTTTCAGGTGGGAAGAGGCTTCAAACATTGCCAGTGACAGATTTTAGTGGAAGCAGCTTGCCGCCTGCTCTAAGAGGAGGATCTAATTAAGTAAGAATAGCAGATTAGGTTTTTGAAATAAAGCTTTTTAAATGGTGGATAATGCTCTCAGATTGCTCATATTATGCATTTTGTTGGCTTTCAATACCGGAAATAGTGATTGGCGAATACATCTACTGCCCTTCCCACCTAAGCCCTTTGAGTGGGGGGGGGGCGGTCCTACTTTTATGGAGAAATCATAGTTTCTGAAATAAATATGATAAATTCATGTGCAATTACATAAACTATTTCGCCATATGTGTTTTAAAATGTTTTAGTTTGGAAAGGGGAGGGGGCAGTAAAGTGAAAACGACTAATCCTCGCACATTTTGATAATTTCTGCTAATGATTGCATAGGGGTGTGGGGCGACTCGATATAAGATTTTAATTTAAAGCATATTAAAATATTAGGGAATTTTTTTTTCCATTTTGTAAATTTTAACTAAAATACAGAAAGAAAAAGTATTGGTTTGTCGAATGGGTGGAAGGCGATTGCTGTCAAGAGTAGGGGTGTAAGATGTGAGATTGTGTGTGTGTTTGTTTATTTTATTAGTTGGTTTGTGAATTGTTTTTATCACGGGATTTTCAAGGGGAGACAATAAGGTTTTCTAGTGGTCAGTATAGAGCTGACCTGGTCTGAGTAGGATGCTTGTGAATGTTTATCAATTTTATGCCTAGCGTAAGGAGATGTTATATTATTATTTCCGCCATTGTGTGAACTGAAATGGGCTAATACTATGTTGTAGCATTGATGGCCTATGTTAACTGAATCTAGTCTAAGCGCCCTGTAGTATTTAATTTGGGCACATTAAGTATTTTTAGTTATTGATGATTATGTATTCAATATTATATGTGTAACTTACTGTTGGCTGTAAATAAATACTAATTCTATACTCCTTCGTTAAGTGGTACTTTACAATACAGTACATGTAAAGCTCTGCATGTCAGAATTATACCCCTGTAACTTTTATGACCCTCCAAAGAACTAACCCAAGTCCTTTATCATTGCATGTATCTCCCCTCCCGGCTCCCTCAACCCTTTTTCATTTTAGATTTACTAATGATAAAATTTGAGATTAGCGGTGCGACATAATATACTGATGGGTTCAAATATCAAATATGTTGCCTATAATATTTTGTTCACAAACTATGATTTCTACATAAAATTAGGACCGCGCCTCACACTCAGAGGGCTAAAGTGGGATGGCAGTAGAAGAAATCGCCCACCTCACCCCACCGAATCGACCAAGATACCAGAAAGGGAGTGACATAATATAAAAACAAGATTACAAAGTCAGTTTGTGTGGAAACAAACACAAAATCGGCCCCCGAAATGGTCAGCCCAGGCAGGTAAAATGATAGAATTTAATTCTGATGTTCTTTCTGAAAATATTTGTCTAAGACAAATGACAGAGAAGAATGGAGACAGATCTTGTGTGGTGCCCAGCGGTCCTGCAGGATAGGTGAAAATGTGAACTTAAATGTGAACCTGGCCTAATTGATGTCTTATAATGAATATTTAATTGATCTAATTGTTTTGTTTTGTCTTATTCAAATCCTCAAAAAATCTAAAGCCATTTGCATAAATGTGTTTAAAATATGGTGGACAGTACTAAAGAACCTCCCTTGTTTGTTACTATTAAAAGTGAATAGTTGTAAAAGTGGTGTATTTTTATGAAAAACTGCTTTTGGAAAAGAAAAAAAGCCGTTAAATCAGAACTTTGAATGGACTACAATATTATGGTGTCGGACTTTCACTATCTTTTATAGTTTACGAGATCTAAACGGGACAGACGGACGACAGACATTTCCCACAAAAATAATAGCGTCTTTCCCCCATTCTGGGGCAGCTAATTATATAGTAATTCAACCTATTTTGTTCACTATTTCTCCTTAAAAGTGGTACCACCCCCCAACTCAAAGGAAGGAAAGGCAGTTGATTTATTCGCCACCCCCCCCCAACACCCAATCGGCCAACAGGGGAACGACAAAATATAAACGTTTTAATCATATTTAATTGATTTCAATTGTGATTTCTACAAATAAATTGGACCACCCCCCCTTTGAATTTTACGGTTGGAGGGGAGGGGGGATCGGAATTGATGCCATCGCCCACACCCCACTAAATCGGCCAACATAGTAAAAAAAAAAAAGGTTGAAATATAAATAAGTAGTATGTATTATTAACATGTAATAAATCCGTATACAAATTGAGTGATTTCTTTACTTGGGGGGGGGGGGGGGGAGGTCGGCCGACATATATGAATTAAATTATTTTATAGTTGTATTTTTTCATAAAAAAATTTTGCGCATACTATTTATTTTTGGCAAGGAAAAAATGCTGTACAAAAATGTAAATTTTGTAAATTATAATTTTGGCCCTCTTCCGACTCAAAAGGTTGCCGACCCCTGGCCTAGGCTTAGGAATTGGCTGACCATGTACGTGCTACCCTCTGAAACAGTTTTTTACACCATCAAATCAATTAAGTTATGCTAGGAAGCTACTTAACATGTAGTTCTAATATTGAAATAAAGCTAATAAGCTATTATTGTAGTAAATTAGAATTGGGTAATCTGTAGTTCATGTCCGACAATGTGGGCTTTATTATAGGCTGCAATTCAATATTCTATAGCACGTTAGTCATTTGTTTTCATTAGAACAATTATAATTATAATTATATTTAGTAAAGGTCTAGAATATGATACAAGTTTTTTGTGTGCTTTGTCTTAGAGGAAAAAATTCTAACCATCCGTCTTTATATATATATATCCGATTTAATATATGAACGTTTCTTTTACTCTTTCTCTCCGTAATTATTTACCACATTCTGGTGGAAACGCTGGTATCATCAGTTAGGATAAATTGATAAATTTATTTACGAGTTAGCGCTCGATAAAATAGCAGGATGAACGTCCACTAGTTAATAATAGAAGAGATAAAAGATAAAAGTTCTTCACGTGCCATCATTTGAGCCAAAATGTTGATTTGTATCGACGAAGCCAAAAAAAAATAAAAATTCGAGCAGCAACTGCGTGAGTTAACTGCGATAACCGCAGACATCTCAGACACTGAACATATTTTTGAACGTTGGAGGAAAATTAATAGGTATTGTCACTGTTAAGGTAGACGAACTGTCTGTCAGTAAATACATTAAATATAGAGGTGAAACTAGGTGCTGGAACAAATGTGATACATAGATATATTATCTATATGTATGTATCTCTATTAAATTACCATCTGAACAAAATAAACTCCACACATCCCCCACTGCGCCCACCCTTATGAAACCGTAAACCATATCCTCTTTGAAGCCCCCTTCCTAATCCACCTTAGGTAGACCTTACTTCCACTACAGGCAAACATTACCAACTCCCTGTACTTCAAAAAAAATAATTTTTTTTAATGAAAAAGAAAAAACGAATCTATTTCACAACAAATTAAATAATATATATAATATTCAGTAACAACTAAAGTAACTTGTACTTCAGTTGAGCAAACAAATTTGATGCGTTGGCTTTGCATAGTTTTAGAAAGTTTGGAAACATTTGGCTTATGAGAAAATGCAAAATTCGAAATCCTCACTGTAGTAAATTCCATGGGCATTTCTTTTAAAACTGTCCATTTTGTTGCGTTACGTTCATACATTGCTGAGACTCCAACTCTTCCAACTTGCTTTTCAACTCTGTAAATTTTCTACCCTACAAAGCTTTACTTTTTAAATCTACAAATTGATGTCTTGAGATCTAGTATCAACTCCTAATGAATCAATGTGGATTTCATTAGTATTTGTGTTGAGAGGATTTACTAAGAATGCTAGAATGGCCTCTTTTGAATTGCTCAAATCTTTCTAGAAATTAATCTTTGATTTTCTAACTGTGTTGAAGTAATTTTGTGTCTACTTTTACACATTGAAAATGAAGTAACTTACCACTCTAAATATCTTCTGTCTTCAAAAGAATTAATTTTTCTTCAGAACGAGCCTATTTTTCTACGAAATTATAGGTCTACGAAAACAAGATGGGTTTGTCGTTCTCTAAATACAGGGAAATTAATGCCTTATCATTTAGGACGTATTTATTTCATTCAAGCACAAAGCAAAATGTTTCAACCTTAGGAAAGCCATCGCACTTTATTGTAAAGAAGTATCCAGTTCGCTAACAATTCTTTAGACTGGGATGGTAGCTTTCAACAAGATGCTGTTAACAATCTTGATGTTCAAATTTCGGTTCTGTATTATTCAGTGAATGGTTTATTTTTCTCCGAAGAATCATTATTGCTCCTATTTTTTTCTCTCTGGCTCTGTCAGTTGCTATTTAAATGATTTTATTTAAATCGATTATTAATGTCTTCAAGATACTTTTGCACAGCGTTCGATCTTTCCCTCTAGTTTGTCCCGAGAGCGGTAGCAGTCAAAGTTTTTCTTTTGGAAAGACATATGGCTAAGGGGCAACTTATGCCGTGTGTTCCATCTGCAAACATGTTACATTTGAAGACATTTTAGCTATTATATCTTGTAATTTTAGCGAATAGTGGCTAATCTTTGACAAGCACAGTCTGTAAATGTGCACTTTTGTGCACTGCGAGAGACGTAGCCAAATGCCGAAAGACCATACCATCAACGAGAAAAGTCCAAGGCAGAACAAACTGTGCAACAGAAAACAAGGACATTGCGGAAATGGAAGGAATCAAAAATACCCTGGGCAATATTGAAAGACGTAACGAGGAAGGAACTGCGGCACCGGCCAATGTAACTCTCTTTACAGATCCACTTTGCTGCATTCAAGCTCACAACTGGCAAAAACTATGGCGTAACTAAGAGGGAGGAACTATCAAGAACGTATTGTAATGCAATGGGTTCCATCACATTATATAAAGAATCAGAGGAAACGAGAGAGCCGACAGTATGGCGAAGCTGGGAACGCTTCTAGACCAAGCAGAGGAGTAGCAAACATACGAGAGTGCAAAAGCGAGGATTTGTGAATGGATCAAGTCCAAATGGTACAAAAAGCTTGGACCTTTGTAGCACGAGACGAGAAGTCTGGAAAGTTCTCAAACTGTCCGATAGGAGTCTACTTCACGATCCCCTACGGAGGACAAAACCGTGGAACACATCCTCTACAAATGCAGGTTGCTCAGAAACACTTTCGAAGATACGACTTGAAACAGATAAAGCATGAGTGGGTTTGGTACGGAGACAGACACTACAGAACATGGCTACGAGCCTTAGTACATGAAGGCTCACAAATAATGAAGAAAACCCTGTTCCTACCTAGGAATTATAGTTATAAACATCAAATATTGTAAATGTCAATGATCGTTAAACGAAGACGTTTAGTCCTAAAAGTAACTGACAGCTGAAACACATACAACCAAAATTAGTCCAAATAATAAAGAAACATTGCCAAAGCTTGAAGGAAATTACCCAAACCGTAGATAATAAACAAGCAATAATCAAACAAGAAACACCCCTCACGAAAATATTACATACTACATATAATATATGCCCATAAAATTTTCATTTCGGTCATCAAAATAGCTCGTAGTGCAAACATATACGTTTAACGACTCTATTAAAATCTACTTAAGCCAAAACGATGTTTACTTTCCTCACTAATGGGAATGCCAATAACCTTTGGTAAAAGAAAACAACAAAGTAAAATATTTGATCTGTGTATGGCAATAGGCCTATTAATTAATACAAATTTCTCCACTTTCGCTTTAGAAGGCGAATGTGATATAATATTCCTAAACATTAAGAATCTCATCAATCTGTTTCTTCTGAACAGATTACATAGGTGATTATAAAAAAAATGTGCCTAAATATTCACATCAGATTCTGTTTGTCTAATATTGATTCCAGGTTATGCAGCGCATCTTCTTTGCAGAACCCTACAGTATCTGCGTTTTCGATAAAAACATTTTCACACCCAACAGAATTTATTTATATATTTATTAATCCACATTTCCTACCCGACAATATGGTACATTTTCAGCTTCACATCCTTTTGAACAAGAAAATAAAACTTTTTGATTTTTTTTGACGTCTTTAAATTTCCATAACCAAATGGAGCCTTAAGAATGACGATTCCTAGGCTGAACAGGGACCAGGTCGTTTTGGCAAAAATTAACCGAATCTGCCATTTGTCGCAGTATGTTCTATACTTTAACATATTAACATTTAACATACGAAGAGCATTTCACTGCGGCACCGGCCAATGTAACTCTCTTTACAGATCCACTTTGCTGCATTCAAGCTCACAACTGGCAAAAACTATGGCGTAACGACAGTGCTGTAGAAAGAAAAGAAAACGGCACACTTTTTTTGCTTTAGTACAGTCTGCAAAAAAGCTAATGAGCTGGCTAAAAGAAGAAGAAACATCTTTAAATGGAACCTGCCAAAATACAGACACAAAATACGCTGTTTACAAATAGGTCTATTCTCCAGTATCAATGTCACAAGTGGATGAATATTATATTCATTTTTTTTTTCCTTTATATACCTCTTGTTGCGATAGTTTTCAAAGGTTGTCATGGCCAGGGGTGTCAATGGGGTTAAGCTCCCATTTATAAAATACTCCTAATGGCATGCGTCTCAAATAGCCTCTGACAACTAAGTCCAGCACCTGGCCTGCTCGTGTGGATTAGATATGAAGCTCGGTGAAACAACTCTTACTAACAGGTGAAGGGGTGAAATCGGATACCTGTTGCCACAAAACCAGGAGCTTCTGGCAGATGGAGCTCGTCAGCCTAGTAAGGCAGTTCATCTAGTCTGACTTCAAACCCCCGCTACCTTGCGGTACTGAGGCTTCAGGAGACAACCTGGATGAGAAATCTGGAGTGAAGCCCCTTACTTGTTGGGAGTATCAGCTATAAAATTCCATCAGGCAGCTTCTGCAACTGAGTTGGTGCCAAATTTAATGCGATGCGTTCCTTTGGACGCATGGGCCACCCATGACCCAAGGAATGCGCCCCGGAGAGGAAACTCTGGTGCTGCTGTAAAGCGGCTAAAACAACACGGGAGACAACAGTTACGGGTCCAACGATTGGCGTTATGTGTGGACGCCACGGGTTGTCTCTGACGATGGGAGAGGTCTTCGCGCCTCACTGATCACCTACCGCCCGCCTCAACCAAGTGCTGATCCGCCACAGACTGCCTGCTCTAATAGGTGCTTAGAGCTTAGTTAAAAACGACAAGTAGGCTGGAAACTTGCACCAAGCAATGAAAGAAGAAAACTTAAACTGAAAAAGAAAATCCCTGTTATGCGACTGGCCACTTGGAATGTCAGGACAATGTGTCCTGGTCTCACTGATGATCTTAGGCAGATTGACGACGCAAGGAAGACAACGAGCTAAAAAGGCTACATATTGACATTTCAGCCCTGCAAGAAACCCGACTGGCCGAAGAACGCATGCACCGTGAAACTGACTACACTTTCTTTTGGAATGAGAATCGAATACATGGTGTGGGTTTTGCTGTCAAGAACAGTCTTCTTCCCATGATAATCCCTTCAGTCAACGGCTACTTAGTATGATGACAGCATCTGGAAAAGTCACTCTAATTAGTGCCTAGGCCCCACACTATGCTCGCTTCAGGAGGACAAAGACTTCTATGAAGACCTCTAAGAACCCATTGCAAACATTCCTCAAAAAGAAAATATGATCCTTTTAGGTGACTTCAATGCCATAGGATCACATCACTTTACCTGACCAAACTGCCTTGGGTTTTTTGGAAGCGGAAAGATGAATGAGAACGGACAAAGACTGCTTGAATTCTGCACATACCATAAGCTCTGCATTACCAACACATACTTCAAAACAAAACCACAGCACTGTGTCTCATGGAGGCACTCTAGGTATGGGCCCTGGCACCAGCTGGATATGATACTGACACGGATTGTGATACTGATCATTCTTTTGTGTCCTGCCGGACAAGACTGCTGCCAACTAAGATCCACACATCACAGGGAAAAAGAAAATCACGCCTCAATACCACTGTGACTAAGGTAGAAAAGAGCTGTACGCTATGCTCGCTTCAGGAGGACAAAGACTTCTATGAAGACCTCAAAAAACACATTGCAAACATTCCTCAAAAAGAACATATGATCCTTTTAGGTGACTTCAATGCCAAAGTTGAATCAGATCACACTCTGACCAGAATGCCTTGGGCTTTTTGGAAGCGGAAAGATGAATGAGAACGGACAAAGACTGCTTGAAGTCTGCACATACCATAAGCTCTGCATTACCAACACACACTTCAGAACAAAACCACAGCACTGTCTCATGGAGGCACCCTAGGCACTGGCACCAGCTGGATATGATACTGACACGGCTTGTGATACTGATCATCACTAGTTTTTGGAAACAAAACCAAGAAAAGCGAAGACTGGTTTGAAGCTAGTCTACCAGAAATGGAAACTGCAACTACGAACGAGAGAGCAGCCATGCTAATCTACAAGAAGGATCCCACCCCAAACAACTTAAAAAGGCTCAGAGCTGCACGTAACAATTCCGCGTTTTAGTTAAGACCATGAGTTTGAAATAGAACTGACTATGATGGAGCTTTGGAAACTGATACAAGAACAAGGCAAGACAAATACTGACATAGAAAACGCAATGAAGAAAGACATGAAATCATTAAAGGATGAACTTAAAAAAGAAATGGGTAATGAAATATAGACGACTCCAAACAACAATTAAGAAATGATGTAACTGGTGCCACTGAGACTGAAATGACGGGGAAGATTACACCACCGGTGTTTGACGGCTCTGTGTCTTGGTCGGTGTATCGATTACAATTTGAGATGGCGGCGCAAATTAACAGATGGGATACCAAGGCAGAGAAAACAACTGGTTGTTACTCAGAGGCAAGGCAGCCGAATTGTTACACACTATGACAGATCGGACGGACTACGCTGCCATGGTAAAAACAATGGAATTACGATACGGCAATGAACACCTGCAGAAAGTTTTCAGGATGCCATTAAAGACTTGACAACAGAAGAGCGGAGAGACATTACAGGAATTAGCAGCAGAACGTCTCGCCCATCTGGCTTATCCATCGGCAACAGGAATTTTTTGATGTTCTGATAACATGCCTTTATAGATAGAATGCGAGATTCTGAAGTTAAGAAGGCCATCCGAATTAGCGAAAACGCAAAATCAATGAAGCCCTTATCTATGCCATGTCCTACGGACGAACATAACTAAGGAGGGGGCAGTGTTATGACTCTACTTTGCGCACTGTCTTTTGGAGCGATATAGTTTACTATTGGACACGATGGAGACACAGAGGAAGTAATATGTCGTAGTAGAGATGTAGGCCTGATATATGATTATTAGTTTGGCTCTAGATGTAGTTTATAATTGATTATTAAACGTTCTGTTTTATATCACTTTCGTTGAGGTTAATTGCTAAGTTTTAGCACTACATTCAGCCTAATTACAACGCACCCGAAAAGTGACATTAACTACCTCATAACACAACACTGACTCAAACCTTTTATTCGATCTCATTTTGAATATTTCAATTTCAATTATTGACTTCTTTCTCAATAAGGTTTGTCAGAGTCCGAAGATAATTGAGGAATGCAGCACTTCCCGTGGCTGCACAGCACCCAGTTCAAGCAGTGGATTTTTTTTGCTCACAAATGTGTATCCTGCAGCCTTTGTGAGTAACCTCCAGCTGTGTCGTTCTGAGGCCGCATACAACCAGGTGCTCTCTTTTATGTCAGCTAAGGACAAACAGGTAACGTCTGTGGATGCCAGTTTCCGCACAATGCAAAGTTTCCCTGGATGTGCTCACACATTTTTAGTTTGAGATCTAACCAAGGTACTTGGGTAGCTTTTCCCTTTTTTGGTATAGGTGGCACGTTTCCAGGCACTGGGCAGATGACCATCTGCCAAGGTTCTATTTCAATTTCCCCCCTACATGCATTTCGGTCTGTGGTTACGTTCGGTCTTTTTTTTTTTATCAGCTTTCCTGGTTCTTTAGTGGTCTTGGTGTTCATTTTATAAAGAGTTGCAGCCAGTAATATTGGAAAGTGGTCACTTCCAATATCGCCTAGTACGTGATAAGTTATGACAGATTAGCAGAGACTAGAAAGATCTGGTCGTGATTGTGAACCATTACTAGCATGCAGAAGAGTAGGAGGAGAGTGTTTACTTTGCAAAAGAAAAAGGTTAGTAGAATTGCACAGGTCATGAACTTTTTTACCAGACAGATCAGTGTCATCATAGCCCCAGGAAGGTGAATGGGCATTTAGATCTCCAGCTATGAGCTCCAGCTAGTGTCTACAGTTATTGTCTCTCTGACAGTTCTTTAGGTGGATTATAAACATTCCCGTGTGTCAGATGATTGTGCAATATCTCCAAAATAAATCGTGTTAATAATTATATATAATAATATATAAAATTATACGAAAAGTTGAAAAAGGTTCATGTTAATTGCTTTTGTGTTTCGAGTCATTTTATTTAGCATTTAATGGTTATTGTAGAATTTTTGTGTTAGACAAATAACAAATTAGTGTTAAAGAGGGAAGACAATATTTGGAACTCAATTTATTACAAGCGGTGTTGCAACACGCAAATGTACAATTGTACATATGTTCTCTTCTTTCAGAACATCTATTTATCAGAATAACTAACAAACTAAATTAAAAAGTCAATTCAGTCAATCACAAATCGTCTCTTGGGTTTGTTAACTATTCTGCCTGAGCGTGTTACGTAAGATTCATGTGTTCTAGAGATGTTAGAAGAAGCAGTTAAAAGTCACAATTATTGTCAAATCTGTTTGTTTTTTCAGCAGACTTTCTGAAATCCTTCGAAACAACTGTTCCTGGTTTTTACTTAGAATTAAGTTGCATTCTGACTGCCTTTCCGTCTTAACTCTTTTCCTCTTATTATAAAAATGTTTCTGAGACTGTTTCTCGGAGTCTAAGTGTTTCTTCACCACCTATATCTGGTTTCTTAGGTGTGGGTTCCAAAAGGACTGTCAATGAAATGCTTCCATGACTTGCGTCTCTCAAAGCATCTGACAAATCCAGCTCCTGGCCTTCACGTGTGATTGTCTCAAAAATCCGGCGGAACCTGTTCTTACAAACTGTCTGACATGCACTGGAAATAAAAAACAGACGCACCTTAACCTTTTGCCTACAACAGAACTCCAACACATACTTAAGAAGCATGATATACACAGCGCTTTTGCAAGAAACGCTACTGCCCAAGAAAAAAATAAACATCACATGCTACACACAGTACAGATGCCTTTGCACCAAATGCCAGGGAATTATGACCCTCATAAGAAACGACAAACAAGCCACAGTAAAACAAATACAGAACAATACAGACATCGACACGCAGGAAATACTTCTTTGGAGAGCAGGAACAAAGCACACCATCAAAAACTACTATTGCCCACCATCATCAACAGCAGAAATAGACATACAAGTACCACACAACACAATAATACAATACAATAATAGCTGGCGACTTCAATGCACACACACCTTCCCTAGGCTACCCACACAACAAGCGTGGCAAAAAGATTGAGAAGGTAACAACTGCCTCTAACCTACAATTTCATTTAATCGGGTCCAGGGGATTTTCTTGACTTGAGGCTTTTTAGGGCAGTATTGAGCTCATGTATTGTGAAGGGAGAGTCAAAGATCTGACGATTTTCTTCTTTCTTCAAGATATTACTGAAGGCCTGGTCCAGTTGTTTTCTTGGCTTTGACTTGGCAAAATATTTCTTAAAGGTCTCAGCCTTTTTATGGTTTTCTGTTATTATGTCGTCAGTACCTTTTATAGGTTGGGGGTTTCACAGGCAGAGCCATCTACAGAGAAATGACTACGCCTAACAAACTGGACAGTATTAACTTCCTCCCCCTCAAAGAATAATCTACAATCTTCCAACTAAGAACTGGACACACACCACTAGTTGATAACTGGTCTCTTGAATCCCAATATCGCCTGACTTCAATTGGAGTCTCGCTTGTGTCTGGCCAACCAGTCATGATAACTTCCAGAAGCATTGAAAGTTCCTTGCTTGTACAGTCTTGAATTTCACTGTATTTCGAATCACTTACAGAAATCATATGCGCTGAATCATCTATAAATTCACATGTCAGTTTTTGGAGGAAGTTAATATTGTCCAGTTTGTGCACGAGAAAGATTATCGGAGAGAAACATTTCCTTGTCTTTTCTGACTTTCAGATCATAATGACTGTAGTCTAGCATCTTCTGTATTCTCAATAGAGGTTTCTTGAAGATTTGATCCAGAGGTTTGTGATCGTTATAAACTGTTCTTTCCTTACCAAATATGCAGCAGTGAAATTTGCTTGTACTATTTACAATTGAGAGCATTTCCTTCTCAATCTGTGCATATCTTGTTTTTGCATCCGTGAGAGCTCTTGATGCGTATGCAATTGTACGACATTCCTGGAGTAATACTGCATCACATTCCCTTGAAGCGAACTGCGTTCTTGTTGACATCATAATATGCTAAAACTGGAGGGTTTGTACAAAGATGTTTCAATTCTTCAATACTCTTGTTTTGTTCATGATCTTTTAGACGCTTTCGTATTGGATTCGTATTCGTGCTAGGTACTGAATTAAACCTAGAAATCTTCTGATTCCATCTTTATAATAAGGAGCTGGCATGTCAATAATTGCCTTTATCTTTGCTGGATCTGGTTCTAAACCTTTCTCTGACAAGATATGTTTTGCCTTATCTTGCACTTGGTTTAGCTTTAGATTGTACTCCGTTGCTCTTAGCATGACTTGTTTCAAAATGTGATCATGATGCTGAACATCTCTACCAGCTACTAGAATGTTGTCACATATGCTCCTTCAATACCTTAAAGCATTTAAATCCATAATTCTTCGGTAAATTTCTGGCGCTGATTTGATTCTAAAAGGTAATCGTAACAATCTATATTTTCCCAGAGGTGTGTTGAAAGTTGTGAGAAATGAAGATTCTCTTTCAAGCTTCATTTGCATAAATCCTGACTTGGCATCGAGAAGAGAATATCTTCGAATCTGGAATATTAGTGATAACATCTTCAATAGTTTACAACAGTTCCCCTCTGATTGCTTTATTTAGATCATATTCTAACTTTGTCATTCCTGAACAAAAGAACCATGGAGCTAACCCATTCAGTAGGTTCATGTAATCATAAATCCATCAGATTGCATTTCTTTTTCAAGTCGACGTGGTGGATGGAAAACACCTTTAGCATTTTCCTGTAACTGAATCTTGTATTCTGCTGGCAGTGTTTCAGTTGTTGGATTCTTTGCTGTCTATTTGTGGTAGTAGTCCTAAACATTCTGCTGTGTCCACTCAAAATGTTCTCTTGGCTGTCTCAAACCTTGCTTTCACCTATTCGATATTAATTTTCTTTGAGATTTTCAAACTCGGACTTGACAAGAATTACACCTTGCACCAGTGTCAATACGGAAAATGTACGACTAGTTTTACATTTATCGGCTGTTTAAAGAATAAATAAAAAATAGACATTACAGGAACAAAAAGTCAATTATTAGGGTTATATAATTCTGAAAAGAGACGAACATAATGCACAAAGAACATTTAAAAAAAAACAAAAAACAATAGATGCAACGCATTAAAGAATGCATGATTTTGAAAAGCAGCCTTAGGAATCCTTTATAGACGGATTATTATCGGCTTTATTTGACGCTACAAGGGGCTACAAAAATGATCTACAAAAATGGATTTGAATAATTAGGATCATTTTATACAAGCTCAGTCGTAATACATTTTTGTGAAAAGAAAAAATAAAGGTGGTGTGCCATTTTTTAGTTTCGCACGTAGGCAGCCACAATCCTCACGACGGCCACGACCTAAATTCTTTTTTTTTTATAAAAAGACAATTATATATCTATATCTAGAGTCTAGATACTATTATAATAGATGTCGACCTACTATTATAATAGTTGATTTAAGAGCTCATGAAGCTTATTAATTATTGTATGTTGAATACAATTTAGTGACTGATTTTTTGCTTAGATTCCATTTATTTTAGGTCACATTACTAAACCATCTCTTTCCCCAGCGCAGTAAGGGGGTTTTGAGTTTAAAACTCCTACCATGTAAACACCTAGATCCCCCTCTTCTATAAAACAAAACCAAAAAAAAAAAAAATGCAAACGACAATCCCCAAATTCCAAGAGCTAAGGAAGATTTTAATTAAAAAAAAAACCCATCCGAAATGTACGATAAACCCCAAGTTACCAGATTCTATGAGCGTAGCGGCCAAGAGTGATTTTGTGTTTAAAACCCCCTTCTAGCGGGTTTTAAAGCTAAAAACTACCTCTTTTCACTATTAAAAAAAAAAGCAAATTACACACTCAAAATTCTATGAGCGTAGCCAAAAAGGGTTTTGAGTTTAAACCCCCTCTTCAAGACCCCTCTTCAATTTTATTCTAAGGCAAACTAGTCTCCAAAATTCTATGACCGTATCTAATTGGGTTTTGAATTTAAACAAAATAACCAGATTTTTTAGTTTAAACCCCCCCTCCCACCACCATTAAATGATTTTGACCATAAAACTTCCTTTTTCGGTAAAAAATCTAAAGCAAACTACATTCATCTAATTCAAGCGTAGCCATAGAGGTTTATAAGTGTTTATAAGTCATCTGCCGAAATAGAAAAAGACTAAATGTGGCTCAACAAAGATGGCTAAGACTGATTTTAGGATTCAGGATCGGGTCTCAATCAAGGAAATCCTATGACGAACTGGGAGTCACCTTAGTAAGGTTGTGACAGCGTCACATGAGGTTTGAGGGACAGGTTTATTTGTGGGGCCGGCATCTCCTCCACGGAGGGCAAGTACTAATTGGGATTCTGACAAAGCTGATTTTGACAAATTGACCGCAATACGATCACATTTTGATGCGGTTCCTCTCTCTCTGATTGATTTTTTTTATATCAGGATCTTTGGGCGCCCAGTCCACCACTCTAATAGTTAGGGAAAAGTAAAGGCGGTTGGTCGTTGTGCTGACCACATGACACACTCGTTAACCGTAGGCCAAAGAAACATGTGATCTTTACATCCTATGCCCTATAGACCACAGGTGTCCGAAAGGTGCCACAAATGAAACATTAGGGGCTGTGCTTGAACTCGGTCGAGTGATTCGTGGGCAGTTTCATTACATATTTATAGAATATGCTGTACTCAATTTGTGATCTGACTGCCCGTTAAGTACAAATGTGAGTAGCATGTCAGCTTTGGCACCCCACTTTGTGCTGGCCAGCTTTCTTAGTAACGCTAACTTCTCCGAGGCTTTTCTTTCAAAATTCCGGACGTGCTGGAGCATTGACAGTTTTCTATAAATTATCGAGATATTTTGTAGTGTTTTCACATTGGAGTCGCAGCTCAGCGAGTTGAAGCTCAAATGGAGCCTTAAGAATGACGATTCCAAGGCTGAACAGGGACCAGGTCGTTTTGGCAAAAATTAACCGAATCTGCCATTTGTCGCAGTATGTTCTATACTTTAACATATTAACATTTAACATACGAAGAGCATTTCACTGCGGCACCGGCCAATGTAACTCTTTACATATCCACTTTGCTGCATTCAAGCTCACAACTGGCAAAAACTATGGCGTAACGACAGTGCTGTAGAAAGAAAAGAAAACGGCACACTTTTTTTGCTTTAGTACAGTCTGCAAAAAAGCTAATAAGCTGGCTAAAAGAAGAAGAAACATCTTTAAATGGAACCTGCCAAAATACAGACACAAAATACGCTGTTTACAAATAGGTCTATTCTCCAGCATCAATGTCACAAGTGGATGAATATTATATTCATTTTTTTTCCTTTATATACCTCTTGTTGCGATAGTTTTCAAAGGTTGTCATGGCCAGGGGTGTCAATGGGGTTAAGCTCCCATTTATAAAATACTCCTAATGGCATGCGTCTCAAATAGCCTCTGACAACTAAGTCCAGCACCTGGCCTGCTCGTGTGGATTAGATATTAAGCTCGGCGAAACAGCTCTTACTAACAGGTGAAGGGGTGAAGGCGGATACCTGGTGCCACAAAACCAGGAGCTTCGGGCAGATGGAGCTCGTCAGCCTAGTAAGGCAGTTCATCTAGTCTGACTTCAAACCCCCGCTACCTTGCGGTACTAAGGGTTCAGGAGACAACCTGGAGGAGAAATCTGGAGTGAAGCCCCTTACTTGTAGGGAGTATCAGCTATGAGACAACAGTTACGGGTCCAACGATTGGCGTTATGTGTGGACGCCACGGGTTTTCTCTGACGATGGGAGAGGTCTTCGCGCCTCACTGATCACCTACCGCCCGCCTCAACCTGGGCAGCCCCAAGTGCTGATCCGCCACAGACTGCCTGCTCTAATAGGTGCTTAGAGCTTAGTTAAAAACGACAAGTAGGCTGGAAACTTGCACCAAGCAATGAAAGAAGAAAACTTAAACTGAAAAAGAAAATCCCTGTCATGCGACTGGCCACTTGGAATGTCAGGACAATGTGTCCTGGTCTCACTTATGATCTTAGGCAGATCGACGGCGCAAGGAAGACAACGAGCTAAAAAGGCTACATATTGATATTTCAGCCCTGCAAGAAACCCGACTGGCCGAAGAACGCATGCACCGTGAAACTGACTACACTTTCTTTTGGAATGAGAATCGAATACATGGTGTGGGTTTTGCTGTCAAGAACAGTCTTCTTCCCATGATAATCCCTCCAGTCAACGGCTACTAAGTATGATGACAGCATCTGGAAGCCTAGGCCCCCACACTATGCTCGCTTCAGGAGGACAAAGACTTCTATGAAGACCTCAAAAAACACATTGCAAACATTCCTCAAAAAGAAAATATGATCCTTTTAGATGACTTCAATGCCAGAGTTGGATCAGAACACACTACCTGACCAGACTGCCTTGGGCTTTTTGGAAGCGGAAAGATGAATGAGAACGGACAAAGACTGCTTGAAGTCTGCACATACCATAAGATCTGCATTACCAACACACACTTCAGAACAAAACCACAGCACTGTCTCATGTAGGCACCATAGGCACTGGCACCAGCTGGATATGATACTGACACGGCTTGTGATACTGATCATCACTAGTTTTTGGAAACAAAGCCAAGAAAAGCGAAGACTGGTTTGAAGCTAGTCTACCAGAAATGGAAACTGCCACTACGAACGAGAGAGCAGCCATGCTAATCTACAAGAAGGATCCCACCCCAAACAACTTAAAAAGGCTCAGAGCTGCACGTAACAATGCCGCGTTTTAGAAAAGACCATGAGTTTGAAATAGAACCGACTATGATGGAGCTTTGGAAAATGATACAAGAACAAGGCAAGACAAATAGGAAACGCAATGAAGAAAGACATGAAATCATTAAAAGATGAACTTAAAAAAGAAATGGGTAATGAAATATAGACGACTCCAAACAACAATTAAGAAATGATGTAACTGGTGCCACTGAGACTGAAATGACGGGGAAGATTAAATCACCGGTGTTTGACGGCTCTGTGTCTTGGTCGGTGTATCGATTACAATTTGAGGTTGCGGCGCAAATCAACAGATGGGACACCAAGGCAGAGAAAGCAACTGGTTGTCACTCAGAGGCAAGGCAGCCGAATTGTTACAGACTATGACAGATCGGACGGACTACGCTGCCATGGTCAAAACAATGGAACTACGATACGGCAATGAACACCTGCAGAAAGTTTTCAGGATGCCATTAAAGACTTGACAACAGAAGAGCGGAGAGACATTACAGGAATTAGCAGCAGAACGTCTCGCCCATCTGGCTTATCCATCGGCAACAGGAATTTTTTGATGTTCTGGTCACATGCCTTTATAGATAGAATGCAAGATTCTTAAAACGCAAAATCAATGAAGCCCTTATCTATGCCATGTCCTACGGACGAACATAACTAAGGAGGGGGCAGTGTTATGACTCTACTTTGAGCACTGTCTTTTGGAGCGATATAGTTTACTATTGGACACGATGGAGACACAGAGGAAGTAATATGTCGTAGTAGAGATGTAAACAAGAAGGCCTGATATATGATTATTAGTTTGGCTCTAGATGTAGTTTATAATTGATTATTAAACGTTCTGTTTTATATCACTTTCGTTGTGGTTAATTGCTAAGTTATAGCACTACAACGCACCCGAAGAGTGACATTAACTACCTCATAACACAACACTGACTCAAACCTTTTATTCGATCTCATTTTGAATATTTCAATTTCAATTATTGACTTCTTTCTCAATAAGGTTTGTCAGAGTCCGAAGATAATTGAGGAATGCAGCACTTCCCGTGGCTGCACAGCACCCAGTTCAAGCAGTGGATTTTCTTTTGCTCACAAATGTGTATCCTGCAGCCTTTGTGAGTAACCTCCAGCTGTGTCGTTCTGAGGCCGCATACAACCAGGTGTTCTCTTTTATGTCAGCTAAGGACAAACAGGTAACGTCTGTGGATGCCAGTTACCGCACAATGCAAAGTTTCCCTGGATGTGCTCACACATTTTTAGTTTGAGATCTAACCAAGGTACTTGGGTAGCTTTTCGCTTTTTTGGTATAGGTGGCACGTTTCCAGGCACTGGGCAGATGACCATCTGCCAAGGTTCTATTTCAATTTCCCCCCTACATGCATTTCGGTCTGTGGTTACGTTCGGTCTTTTTTTTTTTATCAGCTTTCGTGGTTCTTTAGTGGTCTTGGTGTTCATTTTATAAAGAGTTGCAGCCAGTAATATTGGAAAGTGGTCACTTCCAATATCGCCTAGTACTTGATAAGTTATGACAGATTAGCAGAGACTAGAAAGATCTGGTCGTGATTGTGAACCATTACTAGCATGCAGAAGAGTAGGAGGAGAGTGTTTACTTTGCAAAAGAAAAAGGTTAGTAGAATTGCACAGGTCATGATCTTTTTTACCAGACAGATCAGTGTCATCATAGCCCCAGGAAGGTGAATGGGCATTTAGATCTCCAGCTATGAGCTCCAGCTAGTGTCTACAGTTATTGTCTCTCTGACAGTTCTTTTGGTGGATTATAAACATTCCCGTGTGTCAGATGATTGTGCAATATCTCCAAAATAAATCGTGTTAATTATTATATATAATAATATATAAAATTATACGAAAAGTTGAAAAAGGTTCATGTTAATTGCTTTTGTGTTTCGAGTCATTTTATTTAGCATTTAATGGTTATTGTAGAATTTTTGTGTTAGACAAATAACAAATTAGTGTTAAAGAGGGAAGACAATATTTGGAACTCAATTTATTACAAGCGGTGTTGCAACACGCAAATGTACAATTGTACATATGTTCTCTTCTTTCAGAACATCTATTTATCAGAATAACTAACAAACTAAATTAAAAAGTCAATTCAGTCAATCACAAATCGTCTCTTGGGTTTGTTAACTATTCTGCCTGAGCGTGTTACGTAAGATTCATGTGTTCTAGAGATGTTAGAAGAAGCAGTTGAAAGTCACAATTATTGTCAAATCTGTTTGTTTTTTCAGCAGACTTTCTGAAATCCTTCGAAACAACTGTTCCTGGTTTTTACTTAGAATTAAGTTGCATTCTGACTGCCTTTCCGTCTTAACTCTTTTCCTCTTATTATAAAAATGTTTCTGAGACTGTTTCTTAAGAAGCATGATATACACAGCGCTTTTGCAAGAAACGCTACTGCCCAAGAAAAAAATAAACATCACATGCTACACACAGTACAGATGCCTTTGCACCAAATGCCAGGGAATTATGACCCTCATAAGAAACGACACACAAGCCACAGTAAAACAAATACAGAACAATACAGACATCGACACGCAGGAAATACTTCTTTGGAGAGGAGGAACAAAGCACACCATCAAAAACTACTATTGCCCACCATCATCAACAGCAGAAATAGACATACAACTACCACACAACACAATAATACAATACAATAATAGCTGGCGACTTGAATGCACACACACCTTCCCTAGGCTACCCACACAACAAGCGTGGCAAAAAGATTGAGAAGGTAACAACTGCCTCTAACCTACAAATTCTGCAAAACAAAACTTCACCTCCAACTTTCCTCCACAGAGCACACAACTAGCAGACCTGACCTAACTTTTATCTCTACAGACATTACCGACTTCTAAAATAACAGTACTTGAAGACAAAGGTTAGTGACCAAAGTCCTATACTCCTCAATATTGGAATGCCAGGTAGATACCAATCCAGCAAAACAACTAGATGGAACTATAAAAAAGCTAAATTGGCAGCTTTTTCACAAGAAAGACAAGACTATCAAGCATAATTGAGACAGACGTCAATTCAACCTACACAACTATAGTCTCCAACATCTTACAAGCAGCAAAAAAACATCCCTCGAAGCCAAGTTAAGAAATACAAACCATTTTGGACACCTGAATTAGATAAATTAGTAAAAGAAAGAAACATGGCCAGGAAGACTAGAAAAAAAACCTACTAGGGAGAACCATTTTGGACACCTGAACGTACAACAAATTGACAGGGCTTATCAGATACAAAATTAAAAAAGAAAAAAAAAAAATGGACCACAACATTCGAACAACTAGATCTTAACAAGGATGGTCGAAAGGCCTGGACCCTTCTGCACCGGCTAGCAGGAAAGAAACAAATAACAAACCTGTTCCTGATGCCATTGGTTGAGCCACAATTCTTTGTGATTGTTGGTCTATCTGGTTGTTCCATAGATGAACCTGTTTGATAGCTTGATCTGCATTTTCATTTCCCATGATGCCAATGTGTCCAGGGATCCACTGTAGTGTGATATTGATATTTAATTTTGATATCATCTGATGGATTATCACAATGAGTGTTGTCAACTCTCTTGGGCTGTTTGAGGTGTTGCTGTTAAGTGCTTGCAAAGTAGATTGGGAGTCTGTAAAGACAACAATATCTGATGTAGTTGCACTCCTTCATATAATTTGTTTTCCACTGTCTGTAGTGCTGTGGTAATTTCCTCAATTTCGGCTTGGAAGTTTAAGCAGTAATCGCCACAGGGTGCGCTTATCTCAAAGTGTTTATTTTTAGGGAAGACCAGGAAGGCACCAAGACCAGCATTGATGGTAGCTTAGATTCCAATCAGGTTATAAGGTGTTATTTAGTAGATGTGTAATGTTTGAAAACCTGGTAATTTTTTCTGTTATTGGGTAGGTGGTGTTTTAGAGCTAGTTCATCAGTAAGTTCTTTTTTTTTTTTTTTTTTCCTATTTCTCTGATAATAGGTTTTGTTAGCAGCTACTTGTATGGGGAGACAGTTATTCATTACAGATCTGACATATCCAGTGTATAACTGTCTTAAGATTTTCTTTTCAGCTCCCCATGATGTTCCTGCTAGTTGTTATGTTTAATCTTTGTGATGCCTTTTCTTTTAAATCTGCCATAAAGTGTTCTAGTTTTAGACAAAGATATGTTGGATTTTCTTCTTTATTTATTGGCTGAGAGTCTTTTTTTAAGGATGTAGTTTCTTTTTGCTGTTTTGTTGCTGTGGTTAAAGATTGAATAAACTGACTTTTCTTTGTTTATTTCCATTTATCCATAATTTTGAATATGTGGAGATAGTTTGGATCTTGTCAGCACTATTCTCTGTAGTCCAAATTAAAAGGTCGTCTGCATAAAGTGCCTTATTGACCGAAATGAGTTCCGGGAAGTCATTCATGAAGATTAGAAAAGAGTGCAGCTGGCTGAACCTTGTGGTAGTTCTTCTTCCAAACTTTTTTTACTAGAGATGGCACCTTCGAATTAGGTTTGGATGGTTGTTTTTTAAGAATTCCCTGATCCAGCTACATTTTTCCATGGATGCCCATTTTTCTTTAAAATGGGTATTATGTTTGCGGTTCTCCATTCCTGTGGTATGTCTAGTTTTCCATGTATGGTTGATAAAGACTTGAGCTCATGTATTGTGAAGGGAGAGTCAAAGATCTGACGGAGATTTTCTTCTTTCTTCAAGATATTACTGAAGGCCTGGTCCAGTTGTTTTCTTGGCTTTGACTTGGCAAAATATTTCTTAAAGGTATCAGCCTTTTTATGGTTTTCTGTTATTATGTCGTCAGTACCTTTTATAGGTTGGGGGTTTCACAGGCAGAGCCATGTACAGAGAAATGACTACGCCTAACAAACTGGACAGTATTAACTTCCTCCCCCTCAAAGAATAATCTACAATCTTCCAACTAAGAACAGGACACACACCACTATTAAATTATTACCTGAACAAAATAAACTCCACACAACTACCCCTTTGCAGACACTGCTCCCACCCCTTTGAAACCGTAAACCATATCCTCTTTGAAAGCCCCTCCCTAAATCCACCTTAGGCAGACCCTACTTCTACTACAGCCAAACATAACCTGAACAACTGAAGAAAACAGCACACTTTTTTTCCTTGGCACAGTCTGCAAAAGAGCTCACAGCTCAGCAGCAATAAAGCTGGCTAGAAGAACAAGTGTCCTCGCTCGAAGGTAACAAATTTCTGGGTCGGCGTTCCATGCGTAATTGTGCTGGCGACAAATTAATTAGTGTGGAGTAGCTCCAAAGTTTCTTTACTGTCTGAATAGCTCTTTCAGCCTCCCCATTTGAATTCCATTCCGTAAGATTTACAGAAGTTCAGGAATTCCCTTGAAGCGAACTGTGCCCGCTATCTTACCCTAACCTTCTAGATATTTCTTTGCATTCGAATATACTCTTCATTGATGATATCTGTAGTTTCCTGAGACTTGTGAATCATATTTACTACATGTATTTACGTAAGATTGGTGGCATAACAATTCTCACACATTTGTATATAATACCATCCGAAGTTGATAACTGGTCTCTTGAATCCCAATATCGCCTGACTTCAATTGGAGTCTCGCTTGTGTCTGGCCAACCAGTCATAACTTCCAGAAGCATTGAAAGCTCCTTGCTTGTACAGTCTTGAATTTCACTGTATTTCGAATCACTTACAGAAATCATATGCGCTGAATCATCTATAAATTCACATGTCAGTTTTTGGTAGATGTGCACCAGAAAGATTATCGGAGAGAAACATTTCCTTGTCTTTTCTTGAAGATTTGATCCAGAGGTTTGTGATCGTTATAAACTGTTATTTCCTTACCAAATATGCAGCAGTGAAATTTGCTTGTACTATTTACAATTGAGAGCATTTCCTTCTCAATCTGTGCATATCTTGTTTTTGCATCCGTGAGAGCTCTTGATGCGTATGCAATTGTACGACATTCCTGGAGTAATACTGCATCACATTCCCTTGAAGCGAACTGCGTTCTTGTTGACATCATAATATGCTAAAACTGGAGGGTTTGTACAAAGATGTTTCAATTCTTCAATACTCTTGTTTTGTTCATGATCTTTTAGACGCTTTCGTATTGGATTCGTATTCGTGCTAGGTACTGAATTAAACCTAGAAATCTTCTGATTCCATCTTTATAATAAGGAGCTGGCATGTCAATAATTGCCTTTATCTTTGCTGGATCTGGTTCTAAACCTTTCTCTGACAAGATATGTTTTGCCTTATCTTGCACTTGGTTTAGCTTTAGATTGTACTCCGTTGCTCTTAGCATGACTTGTTTCAAAATGTGATCATGATGCTGAACATCTCTACCAGCTACTAGAATGTTGTCACATATGCTCCTTCAATACCTTAAAGCATTCAAATCCATAATTCTTCGGTAAATTTCTGGCGCTGATTTGATTCTAAAAGGTAATCGTAACAATCTATATTTTCCCAGAGGTGTGTTGAAAGTTGTGAGAAATGAAGATTCTCTTTCAAGCTTCATTTGCATAAATCCTGACTTGGCATCGAGAAGAGAATATCTTCGAATCTGGAATATTAGTGATAACATCTTCAATAGTTTACAACAGTTCCCCTCTGATTGCTTTATTTAGATCATATTCTAACTTTGTCATTCCTGAACAAAAGAACCATGGAGCTAACCCATTCAGTAGGTTCATGTAATCATAAATCCATCAGATTGCATTTCTTTTTCAAGTCGACGTGGTGGATGGAAAACACCTTTAGCATTTTCCTGTAACTGAATCTTGTATTCTGCTGGCAGTGTTTCAGTTGTTGGATTCTTTGCTGTCTATTTGTGGTAGTAGTCCTAAACATTCTGCTGTGTCCACTCAAAATGTTCTCTTGGCTGTCTCAAACCTTGCTTTCACCTATTCGATATTAATTTTCTTTGAGATTTTCAAACTCGGACTTGACAAGAATTACACCTTGCACCAGTGTCAATACGGAAAATGTACGACTAGTTTTACATTTATCGGCTGTTTAAAGAATAAATAAAAAATAGACATTACAGGAACAAAAAGTCAATTATTAGGGTTATATAATTCTGAAAAGAGACGAACATAATGCACAAAGAACATTTAAAAAAAAACAAAAAACAATAGATGCAACGCATTAAAGAATGCATGATTTTGAAAAGCAGCCTTAGGAATCCTTTATAGACGGATTATTATCGGCTTTATTTGACGCTACAAGGGGCTACAAAAATGATCTACAAAAATGGATTTGAATAATTAGGATCATTTTATACAAGCTCAGTCGTAATACATTTTTGTGAAAAGAAAAAATAAAGGTGGTGTGCCATTTTTTAGTTTCGCACGTAGGCAGCAACAATCCTCACGACGGCCACGACCTAAATTCTTTTTTTTTTATAAAAAAACAATTATATATCTATATCTAGAGTCTAGATACTATTATAATAGATGTCGACCTACTATTATAATAGTTGATTTAAGAGCTCATGAAGCTTATTAATTATTGTATGTTGAATACAATTTAGTGACTGATTTTTTGCTTAGATTCCATTTATTTTAGGTCACATTACTAAACCATCTCTTTCCCCAGCGCAGTAAGGGGGTTTTGAGTTTAAAACTCCTACCATGTAAACACCTAGATCCCCCTCTTCTATAAAACAAAACCAAAAAAAAAAAATGCAAACGACAATCCCCAAATTCCAAGAGCTAAGGAAGATTTTAATTTTAAAAAAAAACCCATCCGAAATGTACGATAAACCCCCAGTTACCAGATTCTATGAGCGTAGCGGCCAAGAGTGATTTTGTGTTTAAAACCCCCTTCTAGCGGGTTTTAAAGCTAAAAACTACCTCTTTTCACTATTAAAAAAAAAAGCAAATTACACACTCAAAATTCTATGAGCGTAGCCAAAAAGGGTTTTGAGTTTAAACCCCCTCTTCAAGACCCCTCTTCAATTTTATTCTAAGGCTAGTCTCCAAAATTCTATGACCGTATCTAATTGGGTTTTGAATTTAAACAAAAACACCAGATTTTTTAGTTTAAACCCCCCTCCCACCACCATTAAATGATTTTGACCATAAAACTTCCCTTTTCGGTATAAAATCTAATTCAAGCGTAGCCATAGAGGTTTATAAGTATTTATAAGTCATCTGCCGAAATAGAAAAAGACTAAATGTGGCTCAACAAAGATGGCTAAGACTGATTTTAGGATTCAGTAGTAGAGATCGGGTCTCAATCAAGGAAATCCTATGACGAACTGGGAGTCACCTTAGTAAGGTTGTGACAGCGTCACATGAGGTTTGAGGGACAGGTTTATTTGTGGGGCCGGCATCTCCTCCACGGAGGGCAAGTACTAAATGGGATTCTGACAAAGCTGATTTTGACAAATTGACCGCAATACGATCACATTTTGATGCGGTTCCTCTCTCTCTAAGATTGATTTTTTTTATATCAGGATCTTTGGGCGCCCAGTCCACCACTCTAATAGTTAGGGAAATGTAAAGGCGGTTGGTCGTTGTGCTTACCACATGACACACTCGTTAACCGTAGGCCAAAGAAACAGGTGATCTTTACATCCTATGCCCTATAGACCACAGGTGTCCGAAAGGTGCCACAAATGAAACATTAGGGCCTGTGCTTGAACTCGGTCGAGTGATTCGTGGGCAGTTTTATTACATATTTATAGAATATGCTGTACTCAATTTGTGATCTGACTGCCCGTTAAGTAGCATGTCAGCTTTGGCACCCCACTTTGTGCTGGCCAGCTTTCTTAGTAACGCTAACTTCTCCGAGGCTTTTCTTTCAAAATCACGGACGTGCTGGAGCATAGACAGTTTTCTATCCATGATCGAGATATTTGTAGTGTTTTCACATTGGAGTCGCAGCCCAGCGAGTTGAAGCTCAAATGGAGCCTTAAGAATGACGATTCCTAGGCTGAACAGGGACCAGGTCGTTTTGGCAAAAATTAACCGAATCTGCCATTTGTCGCAGTATGTTCTATACTTTAACATATTAACATTTAACATACGAAGAGCATTTCACCTGTTTTTAAGTATTACATTCAATGTGAATGGTGTGCCTGTTTTTGAGAGCTAATGCGATCTAATAGAGGCTCCAAAGTCAACAAACAAACTCGCATTTCATCTCTTTTCTTAGACTCACAAAACCATGAAGATGCAAATGGAAGAATTATTTTGATTGCTTTTAAACTGATTGCAGGATATTGTTGATTGAAATCCAAAACACATCCAGGCTTTTCGGTATAACTGCTTCGTTTTTTAAAATCAATGAGCTGCTCTTCTTCTTTAGTTGTAAGATTATGCCTCTTTGTTTCCAAATAGATAGCTATAGACATTACTTCAAACTGTTGGAAAGTAATGCTGCAATTCTGACTGCAGGTGTGTCTAAGTGTACAGAATTTCTTTAGTTTAAGCACATTCTTTGTAAGTAGGAGAAGCGAAGACACATTTCAAGATCTTACTTTGCCACTTCAGTTTTGAGGATTCAGTGATGAATGTTTCCGATGGTCCTTGAAGACCATTAATTTAATTAATTAATTTAATTTGTCAAATAAATCAGAGAGAAGTGTCACCTTAACCCACCTTCGATGAAGTCCAGTAGGGAATCGGCGCCGTAGGCGCCATTATCCCGTTGATGGTTAGAAAGGCTTTTATCCAACCACCAGGCCTGGACATGGAGCTCTTCACCCCTGTCCTGTCTGAGGGCTCCCAACGGTAAACGGCCATATCGGTTCCCTGACTGGACAGAGCCGGGCCGTGCCGTGTACACAGCGCACCGTCCCCGTTCCTGGACCCCACTCGCTACAAGTTGTCGGGAACAATGCTAACTGCGGGGAGCTTGTCTCATATTCCTATAATGTAACCGCCACTGCTCCGTGCGAGTGTCGCCAATCCAGCAATCCGGAACTGATGACGACACCTTTTGTGGAACGGCGTGGAGGACTTTTTGGACTGGGTTGCAGGTTACTTGTTCCATCCCCACCCCGAGTGAGATAAAAAAAACAAAAGCTCACCCAGGGAGACCTGCCAGAAGGCCTGGTTCGCTACTCGTTCTTAGCCTATCTAGGTCCACCCCTAGACGTTTCCACCGGAGGCGCCACGCTGAGGCGACGGGTAGCTGGAATATCCTCCGGCCTTAACCCACCAGATTTAGTCATGAATAGAAAATCCAGTTGTTTTTTTTAAGCCTCCAAGAATAAAATGGTGTGATACAGGAGACACGTCGGGATGCAAGTGGTAGAGATTTGATGAAGTTTACAACTTCAATTATTAATCTAGAGCAGACATCAAATGTAACATGAAAATATTGCAACCTGCGTTTTTACCAGCCTGGGTGGACCACCTAACTACCAAAAAAAAAAACACGAAGTCAACACCAGACTTCAGACCGATCTCCCTACAGACTACAAGCTGCTGACAAAATTCCCCCTTCTGATTAGACATGACCAACACTGCAGCAACCCCGACAGAAATATTGACTTTATACGAGACGTAATTTACTACTGCAAAGAAAAAGACTTGAAGGCAGCCCTCATGACCATAGACCAAGAAAAAGCCTTTGACCGAGTGGACCACGAATACCTCTTTAATATACTAGACAAGACAAACAGACATAGATTTGGTTAATACGGTTGCTACAAGTCAACTTATTATCAACCAATCTCTTAGTGATCGAATCCCCATTAAAAAATCGGTCATGCAAAGGTATCCCCTTTTTTTATACACACCCTCTGCCTGGAACCCTTATTAGAAAGTATTATGTTAGACCAAGAATTCGTAGTTATTAAAATCACAGGGCCAAGTCCCATAGTAAAAATCAAGGCATATGCAGACGATACTACAATTTTCCCCTCTTCAGAAAAAGACGTTAAAATAATAGTGCGAGCGGGTCCAAAATTAATATGCAGAAATGGGTTTAGATAGGTGGGATATCCCCCCAGTTTTCCCCTTTTGGCTTTGGATAGAAAAAGAGATTAAAATCTGTGGCATCGTGTGGACCAAAACCCGGCACTTTACATTAAAAAACAATGGGATGAAATAGCAGATAAGATAAAGAAAATAATAAAAACCCTTCAATATATGGGTATAACAATTTTTGGAAGGGCCATTATAGTAAAAAACTGATAGTGCCCAAAATTTTGTATCTGGCCAACAGTGTAGAACCACCTCCTCACTTCACAAAAAAACACAAAATCATCAGAAAATTTATGTTCAGAAACACATTTATCGGCACCAAACACATTAATACAAGATAAAGAAAAGGGGGATAAGCCTACAAGATATCAAAACAAAAGTTTAAGCACTTCGTTTAAAATTTATCGCTGAAAACTTTCCCTTAACCTTATACTATTTCGGGTTAAGGCTCAACAAAATATTACATTTACACACAAAAAATGTTTACATTTTTTAAAGAAAAAAATCTGTTTAGTGTGCATATAAGTAGGACATAATTTAAAACAACAATTAATAAGTAGTTTTTTTTAAATTATCGCGTAAACTGTAGTAGTACAAGTAAACTATAGTACACCTAACAAAGCTTTTTTTTTCTTGAGGATTTGAATAAGATATTGACCCTTTTAAAAAACAATTAGATCAATTACATATTCATTATAAGACATCAGTTAGACCAAACTTTACATTCACTTCCACCTATCATTTGGTCTGCTGGACCGCTGGGACACTACACAACATCTGCCAACCTTCTTTCTCCATTCTTCTTTGTCATTTGTCTTTGATAGAATTTCATTATGGTGTTCTTTCTGAAAATATTGAAACCTGCCTTTTTACCTGCCTGGGTGGACCACTTCGGGGGCCGATTTTGAGTTTGTGTTTCACACAAACTATGTAACCTTGTTTTAAATTATTATTATTATTATAGCTTTTATATAGCGCTTCTTTTCATGCTTATAGCATGCACAGAGCGCTATGGTCCAATCTCTTTTGTGGACCAGTGGGAGGGGGAGGGGGTATCAAAGAGAAGGTTTTTCCGTGCTGCCTTTAGGCCCTCAGTAAACACAAGTCTGCTCAAGTCGGGTGTCGAACCTCGAGCTCCCTTCAAAGGTAGCCAAGACAAGCCAAGTTCAAGCAAATGAACCTCTCGATCACGCTTCCTTATACAACTGTTATGATCATTGTTTATTGTACATACTATACAAGCAAACAGAAATGTGTCGATGATCAAGGCAATTCCTTATGGTTTCTGACACACTTGCTAAATTTGATGTTTGCAAACACAGTTTAAATTTATCTGAATGTTAAATTTTAAAAAATAGACATGATTTATATACATTTTATACAAATAATTATAATTATAATAATGTAAATTTATAGGCCCTAACTACATTTCAAATACATTTGTTCCTTGAAAAGAAAGGATACTCTTACTCTACAGATAAGGGTTGCCGCCAAAAAAAATAAAATCTTCGAAAATAATATTTTTAAAACTATTCATTTATAAGCTATTAATTTTGATTTAATACGTCTGCTATAACTTCGTTTTATTTAAGAACTATAATTCAAAGCTCAGGACAAAAAAAATCGAAAGCCGGGGATGAAATTAAGTAACCAATTTATTCTTCTCTAATTTTTTGTTATTTTTAGGATTCAATTATAAATTCTAGTGTCAAAGTTATTTATACAATACGGAAAAAAATGTGGGTTCAGAACTCATCTCAATTGTTACTTTTATACTTAAAATTTCTAATGAATTCTAAATTTTCCAAAAAATAGTCTTTCTTTAAGAAATTATTTTTAATTCATAAGCAATTACAAAGACTCTTGTCATCATGTTTATTTTGTTTTAAAAAGTGTCATGTTTTCGTCGGTAGAGTGGAAAAGATTATCATGTATGAGTCTTCTCTCCTTTTTATAATTATTGCTAATGGTATGAAGCGACTCGATGTAAAAATTTAATTTATAGCAGATATAACTTATATTATTGACAGATTTTCTTGTAAAAAATTTTATTTCTTTAATTCTTTTTCATTTTATATTCACTAATGATTTAATTTGATATTAGAGTGTGGTGCGACATAATATACATATGGGTTCAAATGTTAATAAGCAGCTTATGTTATAAAGATATTAAACTAATTTTGTACATACTAAGACTTCTGCTTAGAAGTTGGACCACCCCTCTCAAAAATCTATAGTGGAGAGGGCAGTTTGTTTGTAAAATGTTTTACATGTTTCGGATGTTCCTTTAGAGTTGAAGATAGTTTACTTCCTAGTCCAAACCTCCCGCAGGACGACGGGGGATGGGAGCGGGCAGGATTTGAACCCTCGACCATTGATAAATCCGAACGACGATCCAGCGAGAAAACCGAACGACCAGGCAGCCATCCAGTACAAGCAATCGCCCCTCC
Source organism: Biomphalaria sudanica (assembly GCA_036873155.1). Lineage (NCBI taxonomy): Eukaryota > Metazoa > Mollusca > Gastropoda > Planorbidae > Biomphalaria > Biomphalaria sudanica. The sequence continues at coordinate 406,038 of JAZGLO010004933.1, read as the reverse complement.
CCAACTCCACAGCCACAGATGTGGCCATTATACCAGAAGGGGGACGATTGCTTAATATATAAATCAATAAGTAGTTTTTATATATATAGATATGTAATATGTTATGTTAACAAACTGGTTTATAAAAAGAATTGAACCGCCCGCCCCTCACTTAAAAAGTTAAGGGGGGGGGGCGGGATTGATATAATTACCCCCTAATAACCCTAACCCCACCAAATCGTCCAACATACTAGAGGGGGGTGACATAATCCAAAAATAGGTTAAAATATAAATAATTAGTATATATTTTTAGCTTAAATAAAGAATTCATATATAAATTGTGTGATTTCTCTACTAAAATTCGCCCCTCCCCTCCGGATACGGGTGCAAATAAAATAGTATTTTATTAAAATTTTCCTTCTCACGTTGGGTAAAAAAAAATATTCAAGATCACTTATTTATATTGTTTCATGCCATGATAATTGTCGATGTTAGGAGGCTTTGTTTCGATTCAGTGACCAAGACAATCTATGTTTCCCTCATATGTTCCTCGCCGAGTCGAGAGTCAATTACTTTTAAATAACAGATTGCAGTGGCCTCCGCATGGTCAAATGGTTTTAACGAGTCAGAACCAAGAAACTTAATTTAGCCTCCATAGCCTGCTCTTCGTGAGTCTCGTAACTTGAGGGTTAGAAACTTAAAAAAAATAAAACATCAAGGTACAAACTCACTAAAATTACTCGTATCAACTTGAAACGGTAGAGATGCGTCAATAAAAAAATAATAATTTAGCAATTAGTAGCTAATAACATATATTTTCAGATAGTACAACGGACACGTTAATAAACAGTTTTGTTTTCAGGTGGAAAAAAAAGGGATTATTATTATTGTATTAAAATATCTAAGATACTTGAAATTCAGGACGTAACTCTATTCCAAATTTAGCCTAACGAAAGGCTTTTTGTTATTTGTGTATGTGTGTCTACCTGGTCAGCAACAAGAAGATTAACGACAAGCAGTTTGTGACAAGTAGAAAAGCGTATAAGCAAGTATCACAAGAGTGCGCTGGTTGTGCAGTAAATCTTGAAAAAGGCTAGATCTATGTGAGATAATAGTTTCTGGATTGAACTTAAAAACAATTTCTATTACTCAACGTTTTATTTAAAGGCTACGATTATTTGAACACGTCTAAAACGTTATGGAGTATTATGAAATGTGTTGTTCACATATTTAAAATATTTAAATATTTACACAGAGTAAGAGAATTTATTGTGTGTACAATTTGGTCATTTAAGAATTGACTCAATATTATGTGGATACCACTTAGGGCAATGCAAGTAATTATTATACATATCTGATAAAATGTTTCCATTAAAGAGTTTGTTTTTGTTCCTGTGTACAGCAATGTTCATTTCTATAGAATCTAAATTGAAATTAATCAATAACGGTTACGAAGGCGTCATTATAGCTATTAACCCTAGTATTGCAGAGAATCATGTCTTACTCAAGAGATTAGAGGTAAGTTTAATGTTTGTATATATAAATACATTTCTCTCTCTCTATTTAATCACCACATTTATGCACAAACATCCATCTATTTTTTATGAGTATCGAAACTGAAAACATCAAATGTAAATAAAATAAATAGTTTAGATTTATATTACATTTCCAGAAATTTGTAAAAGGAATTTTCGCTAAAATAAGTTTACCTTTTTTTTAACGTAATAAGGTCGATAAGCTTACAATCTGTTGAAACGGCAAGTTTATTGCTTCCTAGCTATCCAGACAATAAGATGAAGAATCGGTACATATAAATTTTTAAATACTTTTAAATACTCTTTCAATACTGGAGATTTTAACGACATATATTTCTATACTATCAATGTTGCCAAGTAAATAATAGAAAAAATAGTTTGTGTTTTAAACGGCATAAATATTTAAATTTGAAGTTACGGTACTAAAAAGTGAACAAAATGTATAGTATCCCTTTAAAATGACAGTAGCTAATTAAAACTTCATATATTCTGTTCACCGGATACAACAAACAGCAAGCAATATGAAAATCTCCAATACAAAAACACGTAATTTTTTTATATATTTCATACCAAATATAAAAATACATTCATAAAACTACACATTTATTAGCGGTCCCCGTTAGAGGAAATGTCGCTTTTAGTTGCAGTCCGTCTGTCACGTTTAGATCTCAGAAACTAGAAGGGCTAAGACAATTATATCCCCATATTCTGTCTCGTAAAGAGTAGGTGCAAAAGCTACTTTTAGTCTTTCCAAGGAGAATTGTTTTATAACTAAAATTAATTATGCAAGTCATTATAATAGGAAAAAAGGGATAATTTTATAAAAATAAAAACATTATATGTACGTCCGTCCGTCCCGTTTAGATCTCGAAATCTAGAAAAGTCAGTGAAAAAACGACATCACAATATTTTAGACCATTCAAAGTTATGATGCAACGACTACTCTTTTCTTTTCTGAAAGCGAAAAATCTAATTTTTAAATGACTTATGCAAGCAGTTTTTTCATTAAAAATACACCACTTTTACAACTATTCACTATTAATAGTAACGAACACTTGAACCTCTTTATTAGGGGTAATAGACATCCACTACATTTTAAACACATTTATGCAAACGGTTGTAGAGATTTTGTAAAAAAAATTGTTTGTTTCTAGCTAAAATGTTAACAAAAATGTCAATTTTCGTTTTGACTAAAAATACATATTTCATGTAAATATCACCACTATTCCCTTGATTTTTATCGAAATATTTAAAAGGCTCTGAACAATTTTTTAGTTTCCTAAATCATCGTTTTAGGTTCGAGGTTATAAATTCCGTTTCAACTTATATGTAAATCTCGGGTTACCAGACGTCCGACAAAAGGTCATGTCCTACTTTTCGGGGGTCGTGTCCTCCGGAAGGCCGGCAAATGCCTAAAATATGAAAATGTCCGACCTTTTAACTGTTGTTTACTGTAATGGCAGAAAAATAGTTGACACCCTTAGATGAATTCCAGTACTCTCACTGGATGTTTCTACATCTATATATATATATATATATATATATATATATATATATATATATATATATATATATAATTCTCTTCTTCGCTCAAGGGTTTGGACGAGAAGAAGAAGTAAAGGAAAGATCACTCTCTTATTTCTGCAAGTCGGACGAACTAGAGTTACGCCACGGATAATAAGTGCAATTTAAGAGTTTGTATTAGAAAATAAATTCGTCTTTGCATTTTATTCATTCTTTATTACGTACAGAACTACTTTACGAGCCTTGCATGTAGAGAAGTCATACAGTTTATCATAAAATCTTACATAGATCACGCTCAATAGCAGGAATTACCAAATGTTTTAATCTATCTTTGAGAATTCTTCATTAGTTTGAGGTGCGAGATTACATAATTACGGCTAATGCATAATACCGTTTTTTATTTATCGCGCGTAGGATTTGCGTTTTCTATATTGAATAACTCCCCAAAATGGCAATTTTTTATCTACATATTTCCGTATATTTTAAGGACTTTTTCGTATCTTTTGCAATTTCGGGAGATTTCCATGAGCTCCTGGTAAATCGACAGGAGGGCGCGGGAAATCTGTTTTAAGTTATAAAATGGTTTAATTTAATAATTTATACACCTTGAATTAGCGTGGATCCTATGAAAGTGTGGGTCCCTTGAAAGTGCTGGGCCCACTTCGGTCGCATAGGTTGCAGTGACCTAAGGCCGGCCCTGCAAAATAACAGCTTATGCTACGCCGCTGGTCGACTAGTAATAAAAAATAAAAACTGCTTGACCAGCAGTGGCGTCACTAGGGGAGTGCGGGGGGTGCGAGCCGCACCGGGTGACACCCGATAAGGGGTGACACCCGATAAGGGGTGACACCCGAATGGATAAAATGCACTTTTCCACAAAAAAAATAATTTAAAAATACGAACTTAAAAATGTGATAGAAGCAAGATCATAAAGCATGTGAATGGTTGAATAAATTTATTCTTAGTGGGGAAAAATCATTAGGAAGATTTTCTTGTTAGATAAATAGTAGGCATGTCCACAATAAGAAACTTGGGAAAAGACTGAAGAACATTTATCAGGCTTTTAAATTTGGAACATTTTGGCAGCCTAACGTAGGCTACAAAAAAAAAAATGATAGGGAAGTCATTGCTCTGATTGACGTGTAGAATGGAAAATAAAGGAACATCTTGCACTTATAGATTGCTTGATATCGCATTGTTTCCGTTGTTTGGTGGCAAATTGAAAAAGACCTTTCATAGAATAATGGATTCTTTTTCTTGGGATTATGGAAATGTCATCCAAATATGAGCCAGTAGTGAAAAAAATACGGGAGCGCTGAAAAAAAAAGATACTTTCCAACCTCGTAACAAAACTCAAGAGAGTTTATAAATGTTTTAACAAACTACTTAAGGGATATACTTTGGTATCTTGTATGACAGCACACCTCACATAGATCTCTGAAGTTGTAATATATTAACAGTAGTAATGGTCATGTTAAAATTTTGTAGGATATTTCTCTTTAAAGTGGTTACCAAAAGCAGACGGTATCCGTTCTGATCATTTCAAATGCCCGAAAATAGATAGACTTAACGTATTGATATGATGACCCCAAGGATATGAAAATGCAGCTACAATGTCAAGAAAATCACGAAGGAGTGAAGGCAGTATTAATGAAGAACAGAAAAGAAACTTGCATGGATGTGTAACATTGTTTACTGAAGCCATGTGGTCAAAATTCTTAATCAGAAAATACTTCCAAAATACATTTTCTCGGTTTTCTAGAAAAATGTTTTCTTTCTTCGATGGGATATTTTAATTAACGATAGAGTTTCATATGAACAACTCGCTGTGTGCTCATCGTGTTGCTGTTAGACGCATGAAAGAACGATTTTATGAAAATCGTCTCTCTAAAAATACAATGGACAACTGCTAGCTGTCTGTGAATACATGCATATCTTTCATTGCTTTACTTTCTTGTTGGACGATGTACTGAGGAAAAAGTAAACTAAACACAAGAGTACATTCAAATTAAGGTGTTAATTATTGGCCAAGTGGTGGCTAAGCTAGAGCACTTCATTTACTCTACGAAATGTATGGCAAAGTTAGCTAAAATGTTATTGAGATAAATTTTGTCAAATCAAACTAGCATTTTATTGCAACAGAAAAATAAGTTTTAACAATATGAAAGTAATCTTAAGATGCCGGATTCACTATTCAAATCGAGAACAAGAGATTAATGCTGAGTGCATCTATCTCTTTTATAGATAGCCAGACGACAAGATATATGAACAGAAATACCAAATCTAGAATACATCTACAGGCAGCAAAGTTCAATTTGAAGATCTTTAACGATTCTCTGCCAGCCAATTATTTCAGCCTTTAAATTTTTTTTTTGTCAAATGCATCTCTACGTGGTATGTCTCCGTGGCGTCGTATAAAAGCTTTTAAATCTAAAGCTAATTAACAACTATTAATAACTTTTGAAAAACAAAATATCAAACCATCGAAAACAAAGTCGCAAAAGATATTGAGTTTAAAGTTATTTATAAGTTATCAAATGTGAAATTATTAAAAGAAACTTGCAAGTTTGTATTTGTGAAAGTTATTGTAGACTTTAAAAAAAATGTGTATCTTAAATATACTTTTCGTAACGCTGCATTTTTCAATAGTTTTCCTCAGGAAACTAGCACTATTATGTTAAAATTTTAAAATAGAATTGACACTCATTTTAATGTTGTGTAACAGCAATCAACGAACTGTATTATGGCGCAAAAAAAGAATTAAATAGCGATAGTTTTCATGCGAAGAATAAGTGAAACGCTTGGGGGAGTGGTGACACCTTGATCTTACCGCACCGGGTGACACCCATCCTAGTGACGTTACTGTTGACCAGTACTGTAATTTTAAGTTATTTAATTATTTGAATTACACAAAGATACAGAACTTTCTTTTTTAAGCTTCTTCGTGAAAAGTGCTGTGCGAATATACGAAGCTGTTCTAATGAAGCTCAGAGCTCCTCAAAATTAGTGAATTTTTAATTTTGTATTCCCGAGCATTATGCCAAAGTTAAGAAAGTGTTTTCGCACAGTAGTCGAAGAGTGGGCTAAACAATGCCATTTCTAATTACACAGATGTGTTATTATTAATATACATCTATTACAAATAGAGTTTGTAACTAATTAATAGAACATTTAGTAGAAGCTTTTTTTTTAAATATTTTTTTTATATTCCTTGTTAGATCTATATAGTTCCATCTAGATCTATCTTTAACTCCGAAGGAACATCCGAAACATCTATTTTACAGACATTTTACAATTAGATCTACAATAATATAGATCTAGAGCTACAACTAAATCTTGATATAGAATCTAGAATTCTAATTGATTTTACAGCATCTCAGCCAAGGCCTCAAAGAAGTATTATCCTTTGATTAAGTGTCTGAATGTACAGTTTGATTATTCAGTTGCAATTAACTCGTATAAATATGAAAATTGGCCCCCAAAAGCAGGTTTTAATATTTCATGAATATAATCAGTATGAATATCACATGGGATTCGTCGCACTGGTGGATCCAGGGGGGGGTGATCGCCCCTACCCCCATCCCCCCACTCGGCAGACCCCCCCCCCTTTTGGAGGAGGAAGGACGAATTATAGTAAAGAAATCACACAATTTGTATACGAATTTATTAATTATGTTACTAATATATTCTAATTATTTAAATTTCAATCTATTTTTTAGATTATTTATACCCCCCCCCTTTTATTATGTTGGCCGATTTGGTGGGATTGGGAGGTGTCGATAAACCACAAACTTTCGAGTAGGGGGGGGCGGTCCAATTTATTTGTACAAATCACAGCTTGTTAACAGAATCAATTAAATATCTATATAATTAAAATTTGTTATTGATATTTTAACCGATCACTATATTATGTCTTTTCCCTGTTTGCCGATTGGGTGTGTGTGTGTGGGGGGAATACATCTACTGCCCTTCCCACCTAAACCCTTTGAGTTGGGGGGGGGCGGTCCTACTTTTATTTAGAAATCATAGTTTGTAAATAAAATTAGTTGAATTAAGATATAATTTTTATATTATATCGCTACACTTCTGGTATCTTAGCTGATTCGGTGAGGTGGGGGGGGGTCCTATTTTTAAGAAGAAATGATAGTTTGTGAACAAAATTAGTTGAATATCTATATAATATAAGGTACATATAGATGTTTTAACCCATTTTGTATATTATGTCGCAAACAGGCTCTGATGTCAAATTTTATCATTAGTAAATATAAAATGAAAAAGGGTTTTCCAGGTGGGAGGGGCGATACATGCAATCGCCTTTCCACCATCGGACAAACCAATACTTTTTCTTTTTGTATTTTAGTTAAGAAATTACAGAATTTAGAAAAAAATGTCACTAATATAATTTATATATGCTATAAATTAAATTCTTACATCGAGTTGCTCCACCCCTATTCTTTAATGCCAAATGCAATCATTAAGCAGAAATTATAAAAGCAGATTAACGTTTTTCACTCTACCGCCCTCTCCCCTTTCCAGACGAAAACATGACGTTTTAAAACAGAATAGTCAAATATGGCGATAGAGTTGATGTAATTGCACACGATATTTTAAGAAAGACTTTGTTTTTGAAAATTTAGAATTCATACGAAATTTTTCATTGTCAGAGTAACAATTGAGATGAGTTCTGAACCCAAATATTATTTTCCTAGTCACCTTTTTCCAATCTTTACTTATACTGATATTTTTCTATTGTATAAAAAATTTGCTTGAATTCTAAAAATGCAACAAATTTAGAATAGAATCTAATTTGCCCACATAATTTCTCCTCCCACTTCCGAAATTTTTTGTTTAGAGCTTTGAATTATAGTTCTGTTACAAAACAAAGTTACAAATATGTATCAACTTTGTTTTAAATATTATTTTTCGAATATTTTTTTTCTCGGCAGTGATACTCAAAGTCTTAATCTAAATATGTGGGGTATCTTATCATTTCAAGAACAAATCGGTTGTATTTGCAATGTAGTAAGGGCCTGTAAATTCCTACTATAATATTTTTTAAGTAAAACATTTTCAAAAGGTCCTTTTTAAATAGCATGAATAATGAGCTCTACATGTCAGAAAAATGCGTTTCTGCAGTGAACAATGCAAGAAAACGCTTATAGCACTATCTTGGATGGCGGTGTGTATGGCAGGGTTATAACAATATATATATATATATATACAATAAAAATACATAGGGTGTTTCGTCTAATTAGCTCAAAACTGAAAGTGATGGGAAGTTAGACAAAGCAATCTGGTAAAGTTCTGCTCAGAATTCAAGAAGTCTTTGTCCATTCTTATTCACTTTGCCAATTTCAAAAAGCCCAAGTCTGGCCAGGTAGTGTGGTCTGCTCCTACTCTTGCATTGAAGTCACCTAGAATGGCCATGTGCTCTTTTTGAGGAATAATCTTGATGGCTTCCTTTAGGTCTTCGTAGAACTTGATTTTTTGTCCTCCTGAAGTGAACATAGTGTAGGGGCATAGGCACTAATTAGAGTGACTTCTCCAGATCTAGTCATCATTCTTATGCTTAGTATCCTTTCCGAGCCACCAACTGGAAGTAGACTGTTCTTGACAGCAAAGCTTACACCATGCATTCGCGTCTCTTCCTGAGCTTTTCCTTTACAAAAGAAAGTGTAATCAGCCTCGCGAGCATGCCGTCTTCGGCTAGTCGGGTTTCTTGGAGAGCTGCAATGTCAATGCGTAGTCTTTTCAGCTCCTTGTTTATGACTGCCGTCTTCCTTGCATCGTCAACCTGCCGTAGGTCATCTGTAAGACCAGGACACATTGTCCTGACGTTCCATGTGGCCAGTCGCATGATAAGAATTTTCTTTTTCATTTTTCTTTTTTTTTTGTTGCTCGCTGCAAGTTGTAAGCCTACGTATCGTGTTAAACTAAGCTTTAAGCAACCATTAGAGCAGGCAGGCTGAGCACAGTCATTGACATGCTTGCACAAGGGAAAGCACCCGGAGGAGATGGTATTCCTGCAGAAGCCATTTAGGCTGGAAAGCATGTCCTAATCAAGCCACTCCATTAACTGCTAAGTTTGCGCTAGGAGCAAGGAATAGTCCCCCAGGAATTGAAGGATACCAACAAAGTAACAATTTACAAAAATAGAGCGACCGCTCCGATTGTAACAGTTATAGATGCATTTCACTTCTGAGCATAGTTGTGAAGGTTTATACCAGAGTAATACTGAAGCGGCTGCAGATCTTGGCAGAACGAGTTTACCCAGAATCGCAGTGTGGCTTTAGGGCCAGTAGATCCACAACAAATATGATCTTCTCCCTGCGGCAGCTAAGGAGAAAAGCAGAGAACATAGGCAGTCCCTCTATATAGCATTTAATAACTTGACCAAGGCGTTTGACCTTGTCAGCAGAACCGGCTTGTTTGCCATAGTAGAGAGAATCGGCTGTCCAAACAAGCTATGGAAACTAGTATCAGCTTTTAATGAAAATATGCAGGGCACCGTAAAGTTTGACAGTTCCTCCTCTATGTCATTCTCCATCAAGCGCGGAGTAAAACAAGGATGTGTTCTGGCATCTTATTTTCAGTTGTACTTACCAGCGATTTTAAATCCTTGGAAGATGGAGTATATATCCACAGTAGATCCGATGGAAAGCTATTTAACCTGGCACGCCTTAATGCCAAAACGAAGAGACGGCGTATCTTGATTGGGGAACTGCTATTCGCCGATGATGCCGCACTCATATCTCATTCACAAGAAGGATTGCAGAGGCTTGTGAATGCTCTGGCAGCTGCTTATCAAGAGTTTAATCTTACAATAAGCCTTTCCAAGACTGAAATCCTGGCACAAGATGTCGCAGAAATACCAGTGATACATATTGGAAATCACACACTTACGGTGATGCAGGAATTCACATATTTGGGAGCAACAATAGCCAGCAACCTAGATTTAGACGCTGAGCTGACATAAGAATAGAAAAAGCTTCTGCATCAATGCCAAAACTCTCCAAGCGTGTGTGGGAAAAACAAAAATCCTGGTCTACAATGCCGCGTTCTGAGCACACTTGTTTATGGCAGTGAGAGCTGGGCAACATATATGCCTCAAGAACACAAATTAATTAGCTTCCACCTTCGCTGCCTGCGAACGCATAATGTGCATCTCCTGGAGGGATCGTGTCAGCCAGGAAGTTTTGCGCTAGCTCGGTCATGTCACTTGCATGCCAGATGGAAGAATCTTTAAAGACATCCTATACGCTGAACTTGCAAAGGGAGTCAGACCCAAGGGCCGCCCAAGACTAACATACAGATGTCTGCAAGCGAGAAATGAGACCCACGGGCATCGACCAAAGTATGTGGGAGAAGATAGCCCAAGACCGGACAGCATGGAGACAGACTACGTGTTGTACGAACTTCGCCGAACGCAAGAGAAACGAAGCTGCGTCAGCCAAGACAAAGAAAAAGAAATCTCCCCTGTCAGCTAGCCCTAGGACAGATGTAGAATTCTGGCAAACTATGCCGCTCCAGAATTGACTTGATCAGTCACTCCAGATCCCGCCCCACCTCAAGACGTAACCAAAGCCAGTGACTCATCTGGGCGCATCCATTGTCTTCCGAGACAGAGGGAGCGATATATATATATATATATATGCTGTACGCGCGTTTATGCTTAGGGTTAGGGTTTACTGGGCTTTAGGGTTTGGTTTGGACAAAAAAATCTACCCCCCTCCTAAGTTCTGGATCCGCTAGTGATTCGTCGATCTAGTAATGTTATTAATTTATTGTTATTACATTGTTAATATTAAACGACCTGATAGATATGATAGAATGTGAACCTAGTCTAACCATGTTATTTGATCAACTGATGGTGTAGTTAAAGACCAATCTGTTTGATAAAAGCTTCAAGGAAAAAACTTTCCCTTTGATTACGAAACGTTGCTTATTAATTATTTAAATTATGTTCGATTTATATACATGCTAAACATTTGATTTAAAAGGTAATTAAGTAGCTTGTGTGACAGAAAATACTTAATTTAATAATACACATTTTCTTATAGAATTATTTTAGAAACAAACTTTACAATAAATGTGTTAAAAATATACTAAAATAAAAATAAACCTAGCTTATTTGCATGGCCTCCCCCATCAATTGTGATTGCCGATGCTTTTGTAAAAATTGTGTATTTTTATGAAAAAGTGCTTGCATAGTTAATTTTGACAAATTAATCTTTTGGCTTTCAGAGAAGAGTAATACTAGATTTAATTTAGATCCGTCAAACATTAAGAATTTTCCCTTCACATTTTTCTTTTTTTTGCAACGAAAATAAAAGTAGAGTGAAAATGGGTTTACCCGTTCAGACGAAATATTCATATCTTATATAAAGCAGAATGTTTGGCGTATGTATGTATGTATGTATGTCCCCGTGTAGAAATAAAAACCGTTTGACCAATCTTGATAAAACTTGGCAGAAATGTTCCTTGGGTACCAACTTAGACCGTAGTGTATGTATTGTGGCCCTAAAACAAACTTTAGACCCTCAAAAAAAAGACCAACTCTATTACAGCTTTAGTATTTTATGGATCTAGGCCATGTTTACAATGTTGACATGAGAAAAGATCGAAAGGATTTAGATCTAGATCTAATTTTAAGAAATACACTTTGCGCACATATTTTTTGTTACTTTGACACATGAAAATACAAAAGAAGGCCCATTGATTTCATTATATAATAAAACTAACCTACAAATTTGTGTTTCAAAAGCATTTTTACATTAATTCGTTATTTATATCTTCGAATTTAGATATCCCGATGCACATTCTTTCATTAGACATTGCATTACATTACATTACATTACCAAATGGTTACACATTAACACATCTCTCTACTAAGTCTATTCCTAGGTTTAAAACTCTTATTGATCGATAAAACTTCTTTTCGCAAAGATAGTTTTATGCTTTAACACATGAAGATACTAATTATAGTCCATTCATTTCATATTTTAATCAAATTAACATTCAAATTTGTTTTTCTAAAGCATTTTTAATACATTCGTTCCCTGTTCGCTAAAGCTGCGTAGCCGTGTTGAGATAGGCCTATATTCATTCATGAAAAAAGGTCACGCATGCGCAGAGCAAAGCCTTCACGCAGCACAGAATGAAATCTATAAAAGCCAATTTTTAACTCTAGATTAATCTAGATCTAGATCTATGTTTACCTTAAGATCTACTTTAACACATGAACATACAAAATTAAGTCTATTCATTTCAAATTTTAATCAAACATATGTAGGTCTACAAGCAAATGTTTTAATTTGAAAAAATGGATTTAAGTAGATTAGCTATTTTGATTTGATGGCTTCATCCATACAATTTTTACATTTACACATTCGCTTTATTTATTACATTATTATTTCGTTTAAATGTTTTAAAAACGCTCTCAGTGACTATATCGACAGTAATACGAAATAAAGACACGCGGGTCGCGGGTAAAATATGTGTAGTCAAATATAAAATACTGAGAGAATTTAATAAAATACTCTGAAAGACACAAAGATAAAGATACATGCCTCGTCCCATATGCTAGGACAAATTTGTACAAATACTCCTTCTTCCCTAGTGCTATTAGATCATGGAATCTGACTTTTAAGATAGCTTTTAATTAAATTCCTAAGGTCATCAACTGGTTGATTAGTGTCTTTTCGCGATAAGAATGTTTGTTGAAAGTGTATTGCAGCTTGTTGTAGTTGTGTTAGGTTGCTCTGTTCTAGTACATGTTTTTTTTTATATTGATTACTGCTTTTATTTGACTAAATATTTTAAGGATATCATTGTCGGATAGTCCAGGGATTATTTTATAATCTACCACTAATCCCAGATCTGTTAGTTAGAAATAGATTTAATGTGTTGTTTAGTCTAGTTTCTTTTAAATAATTAAATTTAAATTGTGCATTGATTCTTTGAATAGTTCATTAATATTAAGGCTTTGATGGTGGTCTATGGTTAATTAAAAGTAAAGTAAAGTTTCCCTTTCAGACTTTGTGGTCTATAGGGCAGATGATCCAGCTTAACTTCCAACCGTCTTTACTTTTCCCCAACTAATGTCAGGTACCCATTAGAGATGGGTGGCTCAGAGGCGCCCCCGAATATTCCGAAATTAAAAATCCCAGTCTACACCAGGATTCGAACCCCGGTTCGGAAGCTAAGCTCTTTACCGCTAGGCCACCGCGCCTCCTCTATGGTTAATTATTGTCGTATAATATCCGGAGGGCTGAAGTCACATATGATCCTAAAAAACAGCATTTTTATGTATTTAAAGTTGATTGCATAATTCCTGTGTATACTCTAAGCTAGAATTTGGAGGTCTGTAGATGCTGACTATTATTAGGGATTTTGAGGTGGTGACGGTCGTTAGAATATTATAAAGTCTAGTTAGTCGGGAAGGCTGAACCTTCGCTTAACCAGGATTTTTCTCGGTAGTGGGGAGGGGCGTGCAGGATGGGTCATGGTAAAAATGTTCCATTTATTTTAAAATCAGTCATTAGTTTATATGAGCAAAGTAATTCCTCTGTAAGATGTGTAAAGAAGGAATTAAAAAAAAAGTTTTTTTGTTTGTTTTTCTACTTATAACTTGCACCGGCCCGTAAATTCAAATATTGCTTTTCTCCCTCTATCCCCAAACTCCGCCTTAACAAATTGTCTTATTAGACTATCTGATTATTCTTCTGCTTTTCAACTCTTATTTTGAAATATTTGATAGGCAAAATTATATTATTATTACATTCTGCAAATCTTAATGCACACATAATACTTTGGCTCTACTGTATGGCGCGCTGGACTGTTGTTCGAACTTCTCAATGATTTCGTGTTCATACCCTGTCCGCGGCTATCCCCCGTCGACCTTAGGGAAGTTTGGGCTAGGAAATAAGGAAGTAAATTATCTTCAATTCTGAAGGAACATTTGAAACATTCAATTAAACTGCCCTCTTTTAAAAATCCTCCCTTTTGGCCAGTATATATGTTGAATAGGAACGATCCGCTTTGAAACTCCCTCCACAACACACTCACTTGTGGCTAGTCAAAGCCAATATTGCTTTTATTGTCCCCTTATCAGTAAGAAATCATGCTGAGATAACTCCCTTATAGCACATGAAAGAAATCAGGCAGTAAGTCTTAAGGTTGCCAAGGACAGACCCGTTGCTGAACACGGACCACTTCTTTCTCTCTTATATCCTTTTCCCGATCGCCCTTTATCCAAAACGAGACAATCATAAAGAATGTGGTTTATTGTTTTGTCGTCCTCCATGCAGTGGCAACACCGTGTGTCGTAGTGCTCACGAAACCGCCCGAAGTAAACACCAATTGGGCAGTGACCTATTAAGTCGCTACCACGCATCGTTTCGGTCTGGTGTACTCATCAGCATCTAAAGCCCTTATCCGAAGCGACCAAGACATCATACTAAAGTGCCAACAAACCGCTAGGAACTTCACAACCTTTTCGAGGCCTGAATTCTGCCCTTCGAGGGCCTCAGGGCGGAGATGTAAATATGAAAACATCCTCTTCTAGCGCGGTTCCATTACATATTCTCTCTTCCACCCATCCCAGCGCTCTGAGCATCGCTTCCATCTCCGCCTCCAGGCTGCTTTTTCCGTAGCAAGGGCTATTCAGCTCGTCGCTTTCGGAAATACGAGGAAATTGTGCCACCACTCCCAACCCAGCCCTCATGGTTCCCGAGAGCATCTGCACAAAGCCATCTGTGTAGTGGTCACCCCTGCTGGATGCAGTGCGATGGTTTAACTGTCTGCATTGTATAGACTAGTTGGGTCACTCTGCCTGGTCACCACCGGGTCAAGTAGGCATTTCCGTACCGTCAACCAGACTACTGAAGGGGCAACTCTCGTTCAGCCATCTATATCTCTGGTGAAATAATATGAAAGCTCGCTCTTGTCGCAATTTTAAAGGAGATACATTCGCCAAAATTTAGCCGTCGGAAATCGGCGTTGTCCTGGATGTACCCTAAATCGGTCTGATGACTTGATTCTGAAAAGCGTCCAAGTACGCTAGAGACGTTTGCGACCTGAACAAGAAGACTGTAAGTAAATAATATGAGAGCGAACTGCGCCATTTTAGAGCGCCCTCAACACATTGGCTCTCGCACCCAACTTTGTTCCAGCTAGCTTTTTTACGATGTTCCACCTCTCGAAGGATGAGTCAGGTACATGCTGAATATGTTCGCACATAGTTACTGAACGAGGATAACACCGAGGTACTTGGGCTTTTTAACCCATGTAGTCCATTTGTAGCTCAACTGGCTCCTTAAGAACATCACGTTCGAGCGTCAACCAAGAGTAAACCGACATGTTAGAAATAAAGTAGTTTCGCACAAATACAATTGGACACCTACAAACACTTGCACACACACATAGATAGACAGATAGATAGCAAAAATTTTGATTGTTAAGGAAAAAAGGAAGCTTAGTCTATAACTATGAATAAAAAAACTTAGCTACTATTCTAAAGTTTCATGCCATATTGCATCGACTCGACTCAACAAAGCATAGTGATGTTTTTCAGAGATCAGTATTGTGTATTTTAAACTAAAAAAAAAGTTAATAGGAAATAGTATCTTGTTTTATTTTATAAAATGTCATTCATTTTTTATTTCATAAATTCTTTAGATTTAATACTAGAGTATTCAACAGTATTAATATTATTAACAGTATTAATATTATTCTAAGACGACATTTGGGTGTAAAGGCTATGCAAATGAAATGCTAAAGAATGTGTCATAAAACTGATGTATGTCCTGTACATAGAGCTTTAGCTGTGTTACACCTTGCTTTCTAAACACTTTTTATCAGCAGACGAAAACCTTTGAAAACCTTCTTCTATTTATAGAGACTACCACTAACAAAACACGACGCTAAAACAAATAAGTGCTACATTTTTAACGGTACATACATTACAAGCTTAAGTCCTTCGTTTGCATTACTTATGCAAAGTGATAATGGATAAATAAATGGTTTATGCAAAAAAAAAAATGATGGTACGGTTGATAAAAGCAAAAAAAAAATGTCTATAGCAATTACATTTTTCTCTCTACGCTTTTATAAAGATTCATTAAATGTAATAGAAATACAACTATGTCTAACTACAGTAACCTTAACTTCCGTAATCTATATTAAATTTCTAAATTACCAATCACTGATTGATTGATCAAGAGTTCTCTTAAACTGTTGTTAGGATTGAAATGAGCTTTTATAAACAGGTTCCATTTAATAATAATAATAACAATAATAATCTTTATTATTCATAATGAAACTAGTGCATTACACCAAATAAAACATTGTAACAATAGAAAACCAAAATATACTTTCACACCAGATCAGTGGTGTAGCTAGGATATTTGATGCCCGGTGCGGCAATAGATCGTGATGCCCTCCAAAATAAAACGAAATATAACAGCAAAATCCTTTTTTTTAATAATGTGTATTCATTGCTTAAGTATTGCTAATTGCAAAAACAATACATTTAAAAAAGTCTAGATCCGAGATGAAGATGCTGTGCTCGAGGCAGATGTCCTAAGTGTTTGTCATGTCTCTATGTAAATAAACATCTATGTCTCGTTGAGGTGCCTCCCTTAAGTTATTACATTATTAAACAATTTGAACCATATTTTTTATCTATAAATCATAAAGGAAATAGCTTATCTTTTTACAGCTTAGGGGTGCAGATCTATTTATTATGTAAACAGTAGTATCACTTTAAGAAGTGAATCGGATGCCAGCATAATGCACTATTACCCAGTAGTAGGCCTACCAATAATGATCATTATATTGGCCTAGGTCTAGATCTAGTAATTTTAAGATTAAACGTGTAAATACATACAAATTCAAGTTTAGATCTAGGTTCTAAATCTAGTCTATATTCTAGATTTTGTCTAGATTCTAGATTTAGCTCTTGATTTAAATCTAGCTAATCTGGATCTACACATTGAAACAGTCTAGATTCTAGACCTAGTTTCTAGTTTCGATCAAGATCTAGATCAAGAACTAGAACTAGTCTAGAAATCTAGATTCTAGTTCAAGTTTAGATTCTAGATTTTAGATCTAACCTGGATTCTAGATCTAGTCTAGATTCTAGTTATAGATCTAGATTAAGATCTAGACTACATCTAGATCTACATTATAACTAGAACTTGTCTAGAAATCTAGATTTAGTCTAGATTCTAGATCTAGACTATAGAACTAGTCTAGAAATCTAGATCTAGAGTCAAGATCTTGTTTAAATCTATAAAGTAGATAGAGCTATAATGATCAGAATTAGTAGGCCTACTACTGGGTAATAGTGCACTATGCTGTTTGCATGGAAAACCGGTTAGCTGTGCGGGCTTACTTTTTAATTTTTTTTAGCCCATCTACTCCAATCGAAATTATTGGGGAGAGGTACGTACCTGGGAGCTGAGCAGTGGGGTCACTAAAGGCGGTGCGGTTTGCACCGGGTGACACCATTTTTGTGAGTTACACCCAAGATTGAAAAATTATATCTTGGCAAAAAGGAGACACATTGAAAAAGATTATGATTATAATATCTCTTGATATATGCCCAAATATGCGTAGATACATCTAGATGGTTGTTTAAGTTTAAATGACACAGCACAAAATTATACAATTTCCATCTCAAAGTATAATAAAGGAAACCTGTTAAGGTTATGTTAAGTCTGTTTCTAATTTTAGTTAATATCATTGTAAAATTTGCACTAACAATTGAGTAAATGGCATAAAAAGTTGGATTTTATAATAGTGTTGTAACTCTAAGGTAGGCACTCAACGAAAGGCAGGAGGTAACAATAAACTAGGTATTTATTTACAGTACAAACAGGCATGGACTACAGCCATCAAGTCCCAGAATGTCCTATCTCAAGTGACACCAGTTCTTTCCTTACTTAATACCAATACAGACCACCGACACACTTCCCAGTGCCGCCCCAGGTCCTCAACACAGTTCATAGATAGCACAAAGGACGTTCTCTCGAGTCAAGACAGCCTGGACTTCCATCACTTTAGCCGGATCCACAACAGTCCTTCTTCCTGTCTTAACATGTCGTCTACTACTTGTGTTGAATGGCGCTCTGATGCGCACCATCAGTGTGGCTCGGGCGCGGAGTTACTACAATAGAAAAGACACTCATTTTACATTTGAGTAAAAATCAATTAAAAAGGGTAATCAGCTCCCTGTATTGGTTCAACAAATAGATCTTAGGTGATCAGTTAAAGCTACTCAACTTAATCCAGAAGAGTTACAAGAGTCTTATCAAAGGTTACGTGTTGTCCTGTTTGCCTTTATGTGAAAAATAAAGCCAAATGATTTTTTTAAATTGAATTACTTCAAACGACCAAAACAAGACTATCGCTTGAATATTCCTGTTCCATGGTGAATTCGATGGGGGCCACCTGTGAGTTTGTGTGATAATACAAACTGTCTTTGTAATCTTGTTTGTACTAGTAAATATCTCCATAAATTATATCATTTTAAAATTGTTTACTGCAATGGGTTTAACCAAGCGCTTAAAATTATTTTCAGGTTGTTGTTTTTTTAGGACAACCCAGTTTTGTGTTGACGTTAAAAACAAAGATATGTAAAAAAGAGTATATCGGAAAATGTAATTACATTAGCAGCTTGAATTCCTGTCAAATTTAGACAATGGTTAGAGCAGGCAATGAATTCTGCTTTAGGATTGACTTCTAGAATACGCTTTTGGACACTGCTGGCAATATTAAAGCCTTGACCTCTGCAGTCTATGACTGTATGACTTCTAAGTCATTCAAATATTTCTATAAAATCCTTTGAATCGATTCCAGCGACGTGCTTGTCCTTAGCTGCTAACTCAGGTCTAAGCCTAGGTAAACTAGAATTTAACGGTAGGCAGATGGTAACGCTACTGTGTGGGTTGTATCTGTGCACTTCAGTCTGTGACCAAGGGGCTAGAGTCACCTAAGCAACCAGAATACACAACTAAACCAAACAAACTAATCTAGCTAAAAGAAAGCAAGAAACAAATTTTAATTTATACTACAACAAAAACATATACTTTATCAAATAATAACAAAAATAAACAACAAAAAATAAAACAATATCAATAATACAATTTAAAAAATCCAAACAACCAATTTACACTCACTATCATGGGCGCACGCAGTATTTTTTGCAGGAGGGTGCAATTTGCGACCTGTGGCTTACACTCTTGCTCTGAATGCTAGCCATCACAGGGCAGCCATCGTAGCCTTGTCCGAGTAGTTTGTCTATTTCTAGACTGCACATAATGTAGTCGCTGACAATGACTTTAGAAAAAGCGTCTCTCTGGACAACAGGGACTAAACCAATAAAATCTTCTTGGATACAATCGCCATCAACAAACCGGACTCCCAAAGACATCTGCTCTGTGCCTGAGATATCACCTGCTTCATTCCAAAATATCCAGCTAATGCAGTTGATTCTTGGTGCAGCTCTGTTTTTTTTGTTTCTTGCTGCTGCCTGTGCTTCATTTATCCAAACAAAACAAACCCCTAACTATAGGCTAATAGTCACACTTAGTGTGTGTTCCTGTGAGGTCCAGGACTAAGGGAGTAAACCCTAACAGAAAATCCGCTTTTGTAACCCCGTAGGCGGTGTGACAGTGGTAAGTCCACTACTCTCTGGCAAACTCCTGACCCCAAATTGCGATGGTGTTCCATCCCTTTAGATCCGGTCAGTATGGAAGAGAGGCGAGTATTGACATGTGGGCAGCCCAGCACTCATTAATTTAACACCAAGGCTTTTTCATGGCAACAGAGAGGTCACACCATCTCAAGTAGCAAAGGGAAAAGATCGTCTTTTGAGTCGTAAAATGCCACAGACATCAACTCCCGATTAGCTTATTCTAGTTTATTATAACAATAGCTTATCATTGCAACTGTACTTTAGTGGAAGTAAACTGGTTACTACTTTCAAAAAGTTAATTGATTTGAATGTGCAAAAGATTGTCTACAATTTTTGCTTCTCAAATTTCAGGAAGGGAGGGGGTGCACATACATGATCTACATTAATTCCTGATAAGCCTTTGCAAGTTTGTTGCACAAATTGTAAGACAAATTTCTTTATGGATAATAAAGATGTAAGATTATTATTATTTTGTTAGTAAAATGTTTTACATATTTCGGATGTTCCTTCAGAGTTGAAGATGATCTACTTCCTGTCCAAACCTCCCGAAGTACCGGGTTTGAACCCGGCACCATCGATAAGTCCGAACGACAGTCCAGCGTGCAAACCGCACGACGAGGCAGCCATCCATAGTAGTAGTAGTCTAGTACAATAACTGATCCTTACAACTATACTTCAGTGGAAGCACTACAGGTGGTACTTAGAAGTAAATGGATCTGAAAATGCAACAAAAAAAAATGGCTAGAATTCGGCTTATCAAAATCCAGGGGGTGTTGCAGGTGCAGGACCTTGCACCCCACTGTGGGCGGCCATGCGCACTTCTTATCTTATCTTATATAATACAGACGTTACTTCAAAAAAGAAGATGATTACGTCCTACGCGTCATGCATTTAGTCATGCATATTAACCAATGACTTAAATTCTGCCAAGTCACTGGTTTTTCTGGCTAGCTCAGGCAACCCATTCCATGCTCTAATAGCACTAGGGAAGAAGGAGTATTTGTACAAATTTTTCCTAGCATATGGGACGAGGAATGTTCCTTTATTTTTGTGTCTTTCTGAGTATTTTATTAGATTTTGTTTTTGTATTTGAAGATTATGGTTCAGTGTTTTATGTATAATTGCTACTTTACTTTTGAGTCTTCTGTCCTGAAGGCTTCCTAAATTTAGTGATTTTACTAATGGTGTTACCCTAGTCAAATGTGAATATTCGTTTGTTATGAATCTCACTGCTCTATTTTGTGTTTGTTCCAGTTTCTTAATGTTTTCTTGAGTTGAGGGGTCCCAAACGGTGGATGCATATTCTATTATTGGCCTAACCAAGGTTAAATAACATTTTAGTTTTATGTTCTTATTTGATTTATAGAAATTTCTTTTAATAAACCCTAATGCTTTGTTTGATTTTTTTATAGTTTCATCAATATGTGGATTCCATGACAGTTTTTCATTTATTATAACACCTAGGTATTTTGCGTTTTTAGTCTGTGTTACTGGTTTGCCATGAATAAGATAAGTGGAATTAATTTGTTTTAGTTTTTTTGTTACTCTTAACAACTGACATTTTTCTGGGTGGAAAGACATGCTCCAATTTGATTCCCATTTCTGTAATTCATCTAATTCTTTTTGTAAAATATCTGTGTCTTGTATTGTTTTTATTGTTCTATATATTATGCAATCGTCTGCAAATAATCTGACTTTTGTTCCTGAACTAATGCAATTTGGTAAATCATTTATGTAAATTAAAAATAGTAGTGGACCCAAGACTGTTCCTTGAGGTACACCTGAGTTTACTGTTATTGGTGTTGATTTAGAGCCATTTATTATTACAGTTTGTTCTCTCCCTATCAGAAAATCTTTAATCCACTGATGCAGTGGACCATTTATGCCGAAATATTTTAATTTTTTAAGCAAACTATGGTGGTGAACTTTGTCAAAAGTCTTGGAAAAATCTAGTAAGATAGCATCTATTTGTTCACTATTATCTAAACCTTTTGAAAAATCATCAATTAGTCCTATTAGTTGTGTTTCACATGATCTATATTTCCTAAAGCCATGTTGGTATGGGGTGAGGACATTATGTTTGTCTAAGTGGTTTATGATGTTGCTACACATGATGTGTTCTAGGATTTTACATGTGATGCTGGTAAGTGATACTGGTCTGTAGTTTCCTGGATCAGATTTTTCTCCTTTTTTAAATAGGGGGGTGACATTAGCTTCTTTCCAGTCCTTTGGTACTCTGCCCTGGTTAAGCGATGCCTGAAAGAGTATTTTGAACACTGGGGCTAGCTCATTGCTTAGTTCTTTGAGTAATCTAGCTGGAATACCATCAGGTCCAGACGCTTTATTTGGTTTGGTGTTGGCTAATATTTTTTGAATTCCATTTTCTTGTACTACTAAATCTTCTATGTTGTCTACTTGGTTCAAATTAAGAATTATGTCTTTGTCTCCTGGGGCTGAGAATGCTGATGCAAAGTATTTGTTTAGGACGTTTGCTTTAGTTTCATTATCATTATGTATTATGTTATGTTCATCTTTTAATGGCGCTATGCCTGTTGTTTCCATTTTCTTAGACTTAATGTATGACCATAGGTTTTTGTTGTTATCTTTAGATATAACATTGTTTATGTATTCACTCTGCAGCTGTCTGCTTACTTTTTGGGTTAGGTGTTTAATTTTTAAATACTTTTTGTAAACTCTTTCTGCCTTGGTTTCTTTAAATTTTCTATATAGGTTTTCCTTCTGTTTACAAAGCTTCTTTAGTCTTTTATTAAACCAGCATTTATTTATTTTGTTTCATGTGTATTTAGTTGGTATATGATTTTCTATAATGCTTTTAAGATGGTTTTTAATGAAATTCCAGAGATCATCAGCACTATACTAGATCTATACTAAACCCTACTAAATGATAGACCTCTAAAACTACCAATAATAAGACTTGTCTTCGAGTCCGAAGATTAATGAAGAATGCAGTATTTCCCGTCACTACGCAGCTCCGGCTGTAACCTACATACTTTGCCTCATCCAGGGCAAGCATAACGATTGTCCGCCGGTTGTCGATCAAGACTTTCTTTTCGCCGCCTACGTCTGTCCTCGGCAACGGATTTTGAATTTTGAAACTACCAATTAAAATTAACTTTTCAACCAATTACTCTAAATTACTACACTACACCTATCCCACACTAACAATATCAACTAGACAAATACAGATTATTATACCAAAGATCTACTGTGAATACTGTTCTTTACACGCGGACAATTTATCGTTCCTCCAAGAAAGCGATAACTGAATGTGAGCTCTGCTGGTTTCTTGATTTTCCATTTTCGCCGTAACCGCCACAAGTCATCGAGTCCATTTTGTTGGATTTTAAATGCAAATGTAACATAATACTTGATCAAGATCGTCCAAAGAGTATGCAAGAGAAGCAATATAAGGATTTTGGGCAAACAACACATAACACATCCACTTTATCAAAACTTTCTCGCCGTTTGGATTTTGCAGTAGAAAAAAGTGGACGTGTAAAAGTGTGTGAGATTTAAACAAAGTCAATTCAAGCTTGTCTCCAGTTTACATTTTATTTTAGCCATATATTACCCAGGGTCCGCAGGTCTTAATTTGCGTATCACTGATATAGTCACTGATATAGTGTATTAGAAACAATTAAACAAAATAATAATGTTATAAGTAAAGCGAATGTGAATGTAAAAATAGTATAAGGAGCTATTGAAATAGCTAATCGACCTAAATCCATTTTTTATAATAAATAAAAACAATTGCTTGTAGGCCGATATATATTTAAATCTAGATCTAGAATCTAGATACTATTACAATAGATGTAGATCTTTATATTATAAGAGTGAACTCAAGCTTATTAATTATTGTATGTTTGTATTATTAATATCCCTCATATAGGACCTCATCTTGCCTGTCCAACCATAGTGTGTTTACACGGTGCATGTTAGATTATCGTGACACATGAACGGAACTATGTATGTTAACATTTCGCAGCTATAGCGAAAGAATTTATGTAAAAATGTTTTTGAAACAAATTAGAAGGTTAATTTTATTAAATAACGAAATGAATACTTATGAATAGACTATTTTTTGTACGTTCATGTGTTAAAAAGGGTTCGAGAGATTAGATCTAGAGATTAGATCTAGATCCTTTCGGTCTCATGTAAACATGGCTATATGACCTAGATCCATGAAATAGTAATACTTTCAAAGTCTTTCATAGAGTTGGGAAACTTTTTTTTTTTTTAGAGTCTTAAGTTTGTTTTAGCGCTATTTTACTACTTTACATACTTTATTTTTCTTGCCATCATTGATTATTTGTCCACTTGATGTCCCCCGCATCTCGCAGATCCCAAGGATGTCCAGCCGGTAAGAGTCAAACTCTTTTAAAAGTTGGGCCAGTTTACCGCATTGGTTCAGGGTTCTTACATTTCATGTGCCTATAAGGGTCGGTTTCTTTGCGTTAAAGGACTTGCCATGTATCGGGCATCGGACGTCCAGTTGGGTTTGATCCAACACCATCATCGGCCGCCCTCGCCGCATATATAGTTGTTTTTTTTTATGTGTCAAGTTTGCTGCTTCTGTAGCAAGTGTGATTTTACAGGGTGGGGTCGTTAACCCCACGCCAAACCATTCTCCTTTCTCACCCGGGCTTGAAACCGGAGCATGCGTGATAAAGACGAAAATTAGAAAAACTAACCAGCGTCAAAAAATAGGAAAAGATGTCTACAACTCTAACATTTGTTAACAATTAAAAAAACTTTTTGTTTGCAGAGCCTAGCACAAATAACGAAAAAATCTAAAAGTAGAAGAATCCAACCAATAGTGGGAATCATATACTACTCTGCACTAGCCTATACAAAATAAAAAAAATACTAAATTACATCTATCCTAGCACTAGCCTATACAAATGACAGGAATAAAAAATAGACAAAATAGATCTGGGAGCGCCAGCTCACACTAGTTTTCCTGGTGCTGAGACTGGTTGTTGGCTACCCGATACGTCCTTTTTTCTCAGTCAGCCTGCCAATCTGAGTAGTTTCTCTTTATGTAGCCAGATGATCACAATTCCAGCAACGGATTAAAGGTATTTTTTGTCTGGGCATTTGCTGAGACCGTCGGTCATCTATAGTTTCAGCTACTTGTCTGATAGGTACCCCTCCTGAACATTTAGTACCCGATTGAAATGGTTTGTTTTCGAGGTGTCTTTAGCGTATACGAAAGTATTGCTTTTTTTTTTTCTTTTTCAACTTTCTCGGAGGCCTTCTTCAATTCGGGTCACGAGCACCACTAATAAAAGCGTCCGATATATGAATTTCTAAGATCTCCTGGATAAAAGTCTTATAAGTCAGTCGTTCGATACCTGATACCAATTTCTGTAAAGCCTCTCCTAGTTTCTGATGCATCATATAAACCTAACCTCCTTTATGAGTTCTTCTCCGAATAGCAGTTTCATGGTCCTAACAAAGGCTTCATAATCTACATGGTAGCTTACTATCTGGAGCAATTCATAGGCCTTTCCATTTAATGCTAGCATCAGTCCAGGTAATTTTTCAGCGTCCGTAATCCAATTATTTATTTTTTCATCTCTCAAAACGGAGGGGAATCTTTCGCTCCATTTTAATTCGTCCATATGCTTTCAGGCCAGTTGCAATTTTTCACATTGACGTCGGAAGTTCTGCTTTCATCGTTTCATTTACATGAATAAAGCTGACTCATCCAACATTCGGGAGAGATCAGGCTTCAGCTTAAACTTGTTAGTTTCATGGTTATACCGTCTTTTTTCAAGCATCTCTCAGACGGCTAATGTCACACTTCTTTACGGATCTCCTTAATCCGTAGCTCATGAAGGCTTTTAGAAGTAGACGTTAGTAAGTCGAGTTAGTGATCCAACTTTTGACACCAATTGCTATATTATGGAGTTAAATTAAAAGAGACTATTAAGGATCCCCTCTCGAGAAGCACAATCCAGTTGCATCGAGTCAAGAACCCCACGTAAAAGAAATACTTTAACAATAGTCTCAATTGATTTTTATTTTGATTTGACATCGGGACAATTTAGGTCATGTCGAACCCTTAATTTTTCAAGGATTCCTTCCTCTATTTAGAAAGCACAGTTGGACCACTTAAAGCTATACAAGTTACTGTTTAGTATTTAAAAAATATTATTCATTAATTTTTTTAATCTAAAAATCATGTATGTGTATGAACTTTGCCTCAAGTCAACTCACTTAGATTTTAGCTGTCAATCCTACTTGCCGGATACAACCCAGCACTTTCCCAGGATCTATGATGTCAAACAGTTGTGTTTTTTTAGGTTGTTCAAATTAATATATTTTCTTCTAATATCCTGGAATCTGAGGCAGCCGAGGAGGATGTTAGGTTAAAGTCACAATTATTACATAGTAGGTGCTCATCACTTTTTATTAAAAAGGAGTGTGAGATGTAGATGTAGCCAATCCTAAGTAGATATGGTGGTGCTTCAACGTCGTGTCAGATCTTGATATGTGGGACACCACCTCACATCTGCCACAATCTGTTTCAATTTATTGTGGACTTCAGTTTCCAATCAATCTTGACGCTCTCGATAGTGGACAGTAGTTATACACTGTATCATGTCCGAGTAGGGGAAATTGGGTTCCTGTCACTTCTTCCCCGAATCTTTCTTTGCCTCTCTGCTATTCCATTTTCCTCATATCAACATGAGAGGGGACCCGGATGAGGTGACATCCTTCTGATCAAATGGACTTTGTTTTTAAAAGCTCTAAGCTTTTATCCACAAATGTGATGTGTGTCTTCATTTGCCCAAAAGCTGTTGAGTCAAAAGCATATAAGGATATTCCTCCTGCATGATGCCTTTACAGCCATTAGTGCAAATGACATTGAATGTAACATGGTCGTGAAAATGGAGCATCCATCGGGACTCTACAGGAGATTTTTTTCCCTGAAAGAGCTGACATTATGCGACCTTTCCATAAATTTTTGATCCGTCAGTGTAAATGGTGTCACAGTCTCCAAAGTTCTCCTGCCGTTTCCTGAAGTAGACTTGCAGTGTGTTAAGGTCTGCATTTTCTCTTTTTAAATTTATAATCTAAAAGGGATACATTTACTTTAGGTTTATTCATTAACCAACGAGGATTCTGTGGGATTTTTTGATCAATGGGTGGGGTTATATTTTGAATGGATTCTCTAATTTGAAGGCCTGACGGCTGTATGACTTTAGGCCTTCGATTTTATAGTTCTAGATCGGTAGGGTGAAATATGAAGTCAAAGCAGGGTTTGTGGGATTAGATTTCAACTTAAATATATACTGCATTGGAAGCCTTTTCATTCTGAGACCCACGGGGAGATTTTCAGCCTCCACGTGGAGACTTGGAATTGGTGATGTTCGAAATACACTAAGACAGAGCAGCAAGACAGCATTTTGTATATGTTTCAATATTTTAAAAAAAGAGTTCCTAGATGCTCCATAGATTATGGATCCATAGTCTAATTTGGATCTTATCAGAGTACGATACAGCAGCAAAAAGGTTTCTCTGTCAGCGGTGAAATACCTGAATTTTATGTGGGCGAAGTATATTTTGCGAGGCCCTCATAATGGACACCAAGCTGTCAAATATATATATATTTAAAATTGCTATTATTTAAAAAATAAAAAATATATATAAATAAAGAGCTGACATTATGCGACCTTTCATAAATTTTAGGCCAAAGTCATCCAACGCGTTTCGAGGTTATATTGGCTTTAAGAATAAAACTGCCAAGCTTAAAGTCTTTACTGATTGGTTGTACATGCATTTTTTGAAAGATTTGTTTAAATTTTACTTTTTAAAAGTTCCTTTCAGCGAAGGCTGTAAATAACTGCAATATTAACAAAATTTCAGGTCATATGAAATACTACACTCATCCTTATTCTTCAGAATCAAAGACATTGCCATTAATTAACAACATTCTTTCAATGTATTTTCTGTTATGTATTGGAGCTCTTTGCTTGATGACATTGGATTAATAAGGAATAGGGTTTTGTAATTCTTCCTTTAATTCGAAAGTTTGGAAATTACTGCTTTCACTCACACTCCTATCGTATTTTTGGAAACAATAGTTTTGAAAATTGAAACTATTTATTAAGCTCTCCCAGTATTGTGTTAGATACATTTTCTCCGATAAAAAGTGTTTTTATAATTGTGCCGGTTGATGTATGACCAAAATCTTAAGGTAATGGACCTCATTCACCAATCGTAAACAAACAACATTTAGCCACGTGATAATATTGATAAAACAATGAAAAAAACGTATCACGTGACAGCCTTTATGGAGTGCGTAATTTGTATAGAAGAGATGGAGAACCACGTGGCTAAATGTTGTTTGTTTACGATTGGGGAATGAAGTCCATTGAACTTTAATACAGTTTCTATTGCAATGTAGAAAAAAAAAGAATATTACTTTTAACTATTAAAAATTAATAATATAAGTTAAAATACAAGAAAAGTAATAATTTTTCAAAAAGGTGCCGGTACGCCGTACCGGTGCGTACCGTCACAATAAAAGCCCTGTTTATAGTAATAAATAATTTTATTAAACTATAACTTATTTACACAAGTAGTACTATGTAGATCATCAAATAAACTCAAAGAAATTTAAACATCACACTCGGACTATCTAGCGTATGTCTAACATAGGAAAAAGACTTTCGACTAACTCAAACTACTTAAGTCTCTAGTTAACAACTGTCTTTCAGAGTCTCGTACACTACTTGCTCTCTCAGAGTCTTATACACTACTTGCTCTCTCGGAGTCTCGTACACTACTTGCTCTCGCAGAATCTCGTACACTACTTGCTCTCTCAGAGTCTCGTAAACTACTTCCTCTCTCAGAGTCTCGTACACTACTTGCTCTCGTAGAGTCTCGTACACTACTTGCTCTCAGAGTCTCGTACACTACTTGCTCTCTCAGAATTTTGTACACTTCTTTCTCTCAGAGTCTCGTACACTACTTTCTCTCTCAGAGTCTCGTAAACTACTTACTCTCTCATCGTCTTGTACACTTCTTTCTCTCAGAATCTCTAACACTACTTGCTCTCTCAGAGTCTCCTACACTACTTGCTCTCTCAGAGTCTTGTAAACTACTTCCTCTCTTAAAGTCTCGTACACTACTTGCTCTCTCAGAGTCTTGTACACTTCTTTCTCTCAGAGTCTCGTACACTACTTGCTCTCGCAGAGTCTCGTACACTACTTGCTCTCAGAGTCTCGTACACTACTTGCTCTCTCAGAATCTTGCACACTTCTTTCTTTCAGAGTCTCGTACACTACTTTCTCTCTCAGAGTCTCATACACTTCTTTCTCTCTCAGAGTCTCGTAAACTACTTCCTCTCCCAAAGTCTCGTACACTACTTGCTCTCTCAGAATCTTGTACACTTCTTTCTCTCAGAGTCTAGTACACAACTTTCTCTCTCAGAGTCTCATACACTTCTTTCTCTCTCAGAGTCTCGTAAACTACTTCCTCTCCCAAAGTTTCGTACACTACTTTCTCCCTCAGAATCTTGTACACGTCTTTCTCTCAGAATCTAGTACACTACTTGCTCTCTCAGAGTCTCGTACACTTCTTTCTCGCAGAGTCTCGTAAACTACTTACTCTCTCATCGTCTTGTACACTTCTCTCTCTCAGAATCTCTAACACTACTTGCTCTCTCAGAGTCTCCTACACTACTTGCTCTCTCAGAGTCTTGTAAACTACTTCCTCTCTCAAAGTTTCGTACACTACTTGCTCTCTCAGAGTCTCGTACACTTCTTTCTCGCAGAGTCTCGTAAACTACTTACTCTCTCATCGTCTTGTACACTTCTCTCTCTCAGAATCTCTAACACTACTTGCTCTCTCAGAGTCTCCTACACTACTTGCTCTCTCAGAGTCTTGTAAACTACTTCCTCTCTCAAAGTCTCGTACACTACTTGCTCTCTCAGAGTCTTGTACACTTCTTTCTCTCAGAGTCTCGTACACTACTTGCTCTCGCAGAGTCTCGTACACTAATTGCTCTCAGAGTCTCGTACACTACTTGCTTTCTCAGAATCTTGTACACTTCTTTCTTTCAGAGTCTCGTAAACTACTTCCTCTCTCAGAGTCTCATACACTTCTTTCTCTCTCAGAGTCTCGTAAACTACTTACTCTCCCAAAGTCTCGTACACTACTTGCTCTCTCAGAATCTTGTACACTTCTTTCTCTCAGAGTCTAGTACACTACTTGCTCTCGCAGAGTCTCGTACACTTCTTTCTCGCAGAGTCTCGTAAACTACTTACTCTCTCATCGTCTTGTACACTTCTTTCTCTCAGAATCTCTAACAATACATGCTCTCTCAGAGTCTCCTACACTACTTGCTTTCTCAGAGTCTTGTAAACTAATTTCTCTCTCAAAGTCTCGTACACTACTTGCTCTCTCAGAGTCTTGTACACTTCTTTCTCTCAGAGTCTCGTACACTACTTGCTCGCGCAGAGTCTCGTACACTTCTTTCTCTCAGAGTCTCGTACAATACTTGCTCTCTCAGAGTCTCGTACACTTCTTTCTCGCAGAGTCTCGTACACTACTTGCTCTCTCAGAATCTTGTACACTTCTTTCTCTCAGAGTCTAGTACACTACTTGCTCTATCAGAGTCTCGTACACTTCTTTCTCTCAGAATCCACTACTTGCTCTCTCAGAGTCTCATACACTACTTGCTATCTCAGAGTCTTGTAAACTACTTCCTCTCTCAAAGTCTCGTACACTACTTGCTCTCTCAGAGTCTTGTACACTTCTTTCTCTCAGAGTCTCGTACACTACTTGCTCTCGCAGAGTCTCCTACACTACTTGCTCTCTCAGAGTCTTGTAAACTACTTCCTCTCTCAAAGTCTCGTACACTACTTGCTCTCTCAGAGTCTTGTACACTTCTTTCTCTCAGAGTCTCGTACACTACTTGCTCTCGCAGAGTCTCGTACACTACTTGCTCTCAGAGTCTCGTACACTACTTGCTCTCTCAGAATCTTGTACACTTCTTTCTCTCAGAGTCTCGTACACTACTTTCTCTCTCAGAGTCTCATACACTTCTTTCTCTCTCAGAGTCTCGTAAACTACTTCCTCTCTCAAAGTCTCGTACACTACTTGCTCTCTCAGAATCTTGTACACTTCTTTCTCTCAGAGTCTCGTACACTACTTCTCTCTCAGAGTCTCATACACTTCTTTCTCTCTCAGAGTCTCGTAAACTACTTCCTCTCTCAAAGTCTCGTACACTACTTGCTCTCTCAGAATCTTGTACACTTCTTTCTCTCAGAGTCTCGTACACTACTTTCTCTCTCAGAGTCTTATACACTTCTTTCTCTCTCAGAGTCTCGTAAACTACTTCCTCTCTAAAAGTCTCGTACACTACTTGCTCTCTCAGAATCTTGTACACTTCTTTCTCTCAGAGTCTAGTACACTACTTGCTCTCTCAGAGTCTCGTACACTTCTTTCTCGCAGAGTCTCGTAAACTACTTACTCTCTCATCGTCTTGTACACTTCTTTCTCTCAGAATCTCTAACACTACATGCTCTCTCAGAGTCTCCTACACTACTTGCTCTCTCAGAGTCTTGTAAACTACTTCCTCTCTCAAAGTCTCGTACACTACTTGCTCTCTCAGAGTCTTGTACACTTCTTTCTCTCAGAGTCTCGTACACTACTTGCTCTCGCAGAGTCTCGTACACTACTTGCTCTCAGAGTCTCGTACACTACTTGCTCTCTCAGAATCTTGTACACTTCTTTCTCTCAGAGTCTCGTAAACTACTTCCTCTCTCAAAGTCTCGTACACTACTTGCTCTCTCAGAATCTTGTACACTTCTTTCTCTCAGAGTCTCGTACAATACTTGCTCTCTCAGAGTCTCGTACACTACTTTCTCTCAGAGTCTCATACACTACTTGCTCTCTCAGAGTCTCGTACACTAACTCCCTCTGAGTCTAGTTCTTTACTATTAAAAATTCACAACTTTCATCTACCCTTACACCCATTCAAGTGGACCTGTTGACCACACTCTCACTATTTAGTGCAAGGTGCCAACAGAACGAGAGGCTAAGTGCGATTGAACTTGGCTTGGCTTTGATATCTATGAAGGGGGCACAAGGTTCGACACCCGATTCAAGCAGAGTTGTGTTTACTGAGCGCCTAAAAGCAGCACGTAAAAACCTTCTCCCAGATACCCCCTCCCCCACCAGTCCACAAATGAGATTGGACCATAGCGATCTGAGAATGCTATAAGCATGAAAGTAGCGTTATATAAAATCTATAATCTATATATATATAATTCTCTTCTTCCCTAAAGAGTTTTGTCGAGTAGTAAGAAGTATTACTGTCCACGAGAAAACAAGAGTAGTATTCACACTACGGATGACTGGCTGCGCGCTTGACTGTCGTTTAAATGTATCAAAACCTGCCCGCTCCCATCCCTCTTTGTCTTGCGGGAGGTTTGGACTAGGAACTAATCTAAATAATCTACTACTAGTCAACCGGCGGCGTAGCACACGCCGCTATTTTGCAGGGACGGCCATAGCCACAGCAACCTATCCGACCGCAGTGGGCCCCACACTTTCATAGGACCCGCACTAATTCTATGTGTAAATTATTAAATTAAACCATTTTCTCGTGGCCGCCTGATTTTCCAAGAGCTCCAGGAAATCTCCTGAAATAGCAAAATATATGAAAAAGTCATGGAAATCTCCGTAAATTATTTAAAACTTTTGAAAGCTCATACAAATCTCATGAAATATATAGACAAAAATTGTCATTTTGGGGTGTCATTCAATATGGAAAACGCCAATCTTACGCGCGGCATTATGCATCAGCCGTAATTGTGTCACCTGGTAAAAGACGCTTTTCGCGCCTCAAACTAATGAAGAATGACTTGAGGTCAACAATACTCAAAGATAGATTGAAATATTTGGTAATTCTTGCTATTGAGCGTGATCTATGTAGGAAACAGAATTATTATGATATACTCTATGACTTTGCTACACGCAAGGTTCGTAAAGTAATCCTGTACGTAGTTAAGAATGGATAAAATGCATACTTAATCATTGTGGGGCCCTATGCGAAACGGATTTCGCGGGGCCTAGTTTGGGTAGGGAAGCGGACAATAAGTGAAATTTAAGAGTTTGTATTAGAAAATAAATTCGTCTTTGCATTTTATTAATCCTTTACTACGTACAGAATTACTTTACGAGCCTTGCATGTAGTGAAGTCATACAGTACATCTATTTCCTACATAGATCACGCTCAATAGCAAAAATTACCAAATGTTTCAATCTATCTACGAGAATTGTTGATCTTAAGTAATTTTTCATTATTTTGAGGAGCGAGAAGCTTCTTTCACTAGATTCCACAATTGCGGGTATTGCAATTCGTTTTTTGTTCTTTTTTAACCCGCGTAGGAGTGGCGTTTTCCATATTGAATGACACCCAAAAATGACAATTTTCGACTATATATTTCAGGAGATTTGTATGAGTTTTCAAAAGATTTTAATAATTTCCGATTATTTCGAGGACTTTTTTAGTATATTTTACAATTTCAGGAGATTTCCAGTTAAATCGACAGGAGGCCGCGGGAAATCCGTTATAAGTTATAAAATTTTAATTTCATTTAATTTAATAATTTATACACCTAAAATTAGCGCGGGTCCTATAAACGTGCAGGGCCCACTGCGGTCGCATAGGTTGCAGTGTCCTAAGGTCGGCCCTGCAAAATAGCGGCGTAGGCTACTCCGCCGGTGGACTATTTTATTTTAAGTCATAGTCATGGTATAGTGAAAAGATCAATTTAGCCCTACCATTACAATAAACAACACAGGTCTCAAATATGTATCCCGCGGCCTTTGTGGGTGACCTCCAGCAGTCTCGTTTTGAAGCCGCATGCAACCATATGCTCTCTTCTATGCCAGCTAAGGCAAGTTGGCGCCTGGGCTGGTCTTTATAGCGTTTCTGTGGAGCACATCTGTTACGTTGATCACCTTTTAGCTCACCGAAAATGAATTCTTTGACTCACAAAGGCCGCGGAATACATATTTGAGACCAAAAGAAAATCCGCTGCCGAGGACAGACCCAGATGGCGAAAAGAAATCTTAATCGACCACCGGCAGACAATGGTTATGCTTGCCCTGGATGTGGAAAAATGTGTAGGTCACAGCTGGGGCTGCGTAACCAAGGGAAATACTGCATTCCTCATTAATCTTCGGACCCGAAGACAAGCCTTATTATTATTATATACATAACAAAACAATTGGCTCTGATGATTGACGAATCATCGCTAATTCTAAGAAATAACGTGGACGATAAAATACAAAAAATAATTCTGTTATTACTTATTTTAGGCCTTGAACAATTAAGCCATTTTCAAAATCGAAATCGCAAAAACCTTTCGCAATTTAGACCCCATAAAGCCAACATTTCAATGTCTAAAATACAAATTATAATTCCTTACAAATCCTAAAAACTTTGAGGGCATCCGAGCCGAAACTAGTAAAGCGTTTTTACAATCTGGGTCATGCGCATTTGTCAACACATACAAAAATGCAGACTCACGAATGCAACGATTACACTGCTTAGTGTTAAATTGTTAAATAGTAATATGTATTAATAGTAGGGGTGCACCGGATAGTCCCTCCGGCTCCGGCTTCTGGCGAATATCCGGCATTTTTTACTATCCGGTGCTATCCGGCTCCGGTCGGATATCACTACCGGATAGTAAACCGGATAGTAAAAATACACCTATTTAATATGCATAAAGTGGTTTTCCTAATTCTCTTAGATCTATATAACAGTAGATCTAAACATTGATAACAATAATAGGCCTACAGACTACAATTAAATCTATGCTCAGGCTATGAGTAGGTATAATAGATGTTCCTGCTGTTAATAAAATATCGTTTGCCGCAAATGGATTAATAAATATATGACCTACTACGCTTCTGATTCCAACTATTAACTAACAGCTATCAGTATTAAGCCCTTGAAGCCAGAACCAGAAGCAGTCTTTGGACTTAAAATTACAAGTCTGATGACCAGTTGTTGGTCAGAAATTATTGAACACATACATACAACCACCATACAAACCAGATGAGAGATTTACATTAGTAACTAGTTAAATATATACTAACATATTTTACATTGACACAGCCTTTATAGTTGGTGGCCTCATACATACACACAGACACGCTCATGCTACACAGATTAATTTATGTTTATAAATACTGTTAATATTTAATAAATCAATCCGCAAAAGAGTTTAAAACAATAAGGTATATAAAAGGAAAAAAATAATACCAACAAATATAGGTATGTTATTTAACAGTTTCGTAAAATGCTCAGCAATACAAGCTATTTACAAAACACTTAGGTATTCGGCTCCGGCTCCGGCACCGGCCGAATATCAAATTTTACTATCCGGTCATATCCGGCTCCGGCCGGATATCAAAAAGTACTATCCGGTGCACCCCTAATTAATAGTATTATTATTTTATTAATTAATATTTATCTTTTATTATATACAGTGTTGTTAAGACTGGTGGATCCAGGGGGAGGTAGGGCGATCCTCCACTCGGCCGACACTCCCCCCCCCGAACGGGCGAATTTTAGTAGAGAACTCAGACAACTAGCCTTAATCTAAATCTGTGGGGTATCTTTTCTTTTCAAGGAATTTGTTGAAGTTCAAAAGGTTCTTAAAAATTATACATTTTGCGCGCATCGAAACTGTCGAATATCAAAAGAGCGTTTAATCATCGTTCTATTGGCTCCTCATTCTTACCAAAACCGGCCTACAACAAGAGGTCTCGCTTAGCATGATGATAATATTAAGTCAAATATTCCTAATAAAGCACATAGAGAAAAGTGCGAAATTCGATCAGATTTAGCCCGCTGGAAGCCATTTTCACGTTTGGATTTTTATAGCGCCGTAACGGTCTGACCTATGAAAAAACTGATGGTAATTCTGAATTCCTCGTCCTTTTGTCTATAAAAAAATTTGATTTAATGTAAATTAAATTAGTTAAAATTAAATATGAGGCCAAAGAGGTGTTTGGTGGGTATCGCCAAGCGTACTTTTCCTCCCCAGTTAGTAAGCTCCATCGGGCTGATGTAAGGCTCGATCAGATCAAAGAAAATATATCTAAAACATATTTTAATCTTAAATTTTCATTATAAAGTCTTTTTCTTTTTACTCCAGCGCAAGAACACCATCTACTGCAACCTTTCCCGTGCTCCACAACTTTTCAAATAGTCTCTTTGAGCTAATGAGCCATCAGACTTAAAAATAGCAATAAGCCCATGACCCATTTCCTTCACAACCGGGTAGTAAAAAATAATAATTCCACACCTCTTGAGTTGGACCTCATCATGAACTTAACCTTGACAAGGAAAAGGAAATAGTATTTGTCGGAAGTGAAGAAAAAAGGTGCATGCGCAGCAGCAATATAGTAGTAATTTGGTAAACATTCAAATAAAATTTTTTTTGGCAATAAAAAGTGAACCGATACAAATCGGACTAATCGAGCTTCGCACTATACTTAGGTTACTTGTGCCTCAATTGTCAGTCACACTTCAGTATCGGCCATTGCCCCCACGTTACTTTATTTGATTAAATTTAACCTGACGCTTGTTTTGTTTGTATTCCTACTAGCCATGAGAATGCCGCAACGCTCATGAGTAACGGCGTGGTGAGCCCTTCTTTAGTCCACTGAAGGTTATTGTTCCTTTTCCTATTTGCATATATCCTCTTATAAACATTTACATGAGGGTGCTACATAAGAGCAGGAAAGGAATACCTGCACTAGTTCTTACTGACAATGCAATCAATTTAAATACAATTATTGAAACGTAGTTCACTCAATTGGTCATCGATTCCTTATTTACATGATGTGGTTACTAGATATTCATATTCTTTTTGTTAATAAAAGTGTTCGGAATTTTAATTCTTACATTTATTCTTCAAGTTAATATATTTGGGGACACGGTAACCAGACGCATTTCATTGTTACAACAGAAAAAAACAACACATACTGAAAACCTCTTACAAAGAGAAAATTATTTCATAGTTATAAAACTAAATATCCTCTTAGTACTTTTATTTGGATTCGTAGTAAATCTATTGCTATAATATAACATTCTTCTTCTGTTTTGTAGATTTTTTTAACGGCAGCATCTAAAACATTGTTTAGAGCAACGAAGAATAGAATCTATTTTCGGGAATTTATAATCGTCATACCAGAGAATTGGAAGCCAAGACAGCGATATGAGAACGCCTTCGATGTAGAGTTGGATCGAGCACAAATAATTTTAGACAGGTGTGTATACAATATTTTAGTAATATGTATTGAATAAAAAAAGTTTCTATTAAGACAGTATAATATAAAACATCATTATTTAGCGTTGTACACAAGAGCATTCTATTTAACACCAAGTGTCTAATAGAGCTTGTACATATTTAATTAAGATTGAAATGACCGAGGGATGAAATGACCAGGGGATGAAATGACCGAGGGATGAAATGACCAGGGGATGAAATGACCAGGGGATGAAATGACCGGTGGAAGAAATGACCAGGGGATGAAATGACCGGGGATGAAATGACCGGGAACCATCTTAAACAAGATTATAAGAGGATCCCCAAAATGATCCTTCTGAAAGAATTCTTTCCGTTTCGTCAATCATCTAAGTGGTGGATGGCTGCCAGGTTAGCGATCTGGACTGTCGTTTGGTGGTCTCAATGGTCCCAGATTTGAGCCCTGCCGGCTGTTCTCCCACGCCGGGGTGTTTTGGCTAGGATGTAATTATCTTCAAATTGGAAGGAACATCTTAAACATGTACAACAAATAAATAAATGTCTATGTCAATTTATCCCCTTATCATGTTTCCGGTATATGGTAGACGTCCTGAGTAGCTAATATTACATTTTTTTTCAAATTCAGCAACTTCAATTATTTTTATAACTGATTTCTAACTGCAATAAGATAATTTAAAAAACACCTATAAAGTTGTAGGCTATATATTATTAATGAAAGAAAAATTATAATGAAGCATGGTACAATTTAATATGTATTATATCAAATCACCAAACAAAAATAAACGCATAATAGGAGGAGGGGTAAATGCATACATGTATTCATCATTCATTGTTTCTCCCTTATCGCGAGGAGTTTAACTAATTAGCAGTTGTTTTTCCTATGCTATACTCCCGCCGAAAAAACAAAAGTTATAAAAATAATTTTGGCTATTTTATTGAATGCATATTGTGAACTATAAATGAATGCCTGGTCGTTCGGTATCATCATCTATCTCATCTGCCCCTTGACTTTCGTCGTAGGGGTGCTGTGACAGTTCGCGTAAACTTTCCCATTTAGCATTTCTTAGCAGGATATCAAGAGAGATGCTATTTTTACGTTCGGTATGCAAAATACAGTATCTTATGTTATTGACATTGCGGAAGATTAGAGGTACATACATTAAAGAAACCATTTTCATGTAAACGTAACATGGTATCGTTTTCATTTTTTTCACATTAGAATATTAGTGACATAGCAATACTAACATAACAAACAATCCCAAAATCTACTGGGCAAAAATAACTATTGCTCTTTAATGAAAAAAATACTTTAGAATATAAACACATTCAAAACATAAATATTGTTATAACTCTGATGGTGATGCGGATAGAGGTAATTGTGTGTGTGTGTAGCTGACACAAAGTATACACACTAGCGCAGGAAGAGCGGTCAGCCGTAACGAGTGGCGACGGTCAACCGCGACAAGTGACGACACGACATTTCGGGAAGGATCTGAGTTGTGAATAATACTCAGGCCAGTCACGCCAGATATAGTCATGTGATTAACCAGATGTGATTAACCATCGGTTTCTAGAAGGCATTCGATAACCCTATATAACAGGGGTCCTCTACTTGTGATTCGTGATCCCCTCGGGGACGATTGGAAATAGATTATTCGTCTAAATAACGACATTGAACAAAAGTTTTCAATGCTATTTACTGTTATTTTTACTAAAAAAAAATTTTTCATTCGAGGATAGATGTTGTAAACAACTGAATCCAAATTATTTCAAATATTTTATTGTCGCATCATAAATATTGCAGAATCATAGAAATTATTTCTCTAAAAAAAAGCACATCCCTTAATAATTTGTAATGCGACTTCATGTTATTGAATGTAATATTTTCATTATGGAACAAACCATAAGAATAGATCTTTCAAAAAAGTACGTTAAGAAAAGAAAATATAATGGCGATACTAGATAACATGATATTACTTCAATAGTTTAAGTACGAATTGAAAAATCACAACGCGTCATTTGTAACTGTGCTCTATTTTCTAAGTCTACAAGACCGTACAAACTGAAACGTCCTTTTGTTAACAAACCTCCAAGCTTTACATACAAAGACATTCAGTAATATAGTTGTAAAGCTGACTGAGTCAAGAAAGCCAGAGTAAAGAAATAATGGTAATTTTAAAGACGAGTTTCTTTCTTTGAAAAACCCTTGAAACGACTACTTCAGTACCTGATGTATTTAAAAACATTTGTTCACTTTTAGTAAAAGAATAAAATTTGTAGTGTCTGCAAGACGCTGCTGAAGTAAGCTTGTTTGTTGGTTAGAAGCTAAACTTTTGGTACTATTGGAGTCACACAGAGTCATCGAAACTCACTATATAATTAATTTCCATAAGAAGTAGAAGAAGTAATAAAAACTAAGCGATTGTTTTCAAAGCGTTGTATTGAGTTTGATGAATCCAAAAAGTTTTTGCTATTTCACACTCAAGTGAGCTGATGGTCATACGAAAAAGTTCTAAAACGACTTTTTCTTTTTTTATCTTCGTTTTTAATAAGAAAACAAAAACCTAGGTAGAAGCGCTCTTAAATTTAGTGCTTAAAGTATACTACAGCGAGTACCCCTAGTTGACATCATTGTCATCTTAAACGATTTCCAGC
The DNA here is from genome assembly GCA_036873155.1 of Biomphalaria sudanica. NCBI lineage: Eukaryota > Metazoa > Mollusca > Gastropoda > Planorbidae > Biomphalaria > Biomphalaria sudanica. Next base: position 366,313 of record JAZGLO010004933.1, on the reverse strand, counting down.
AGAATTTTTCAATTTGTTAAATTCAGAAATATATTTTATTCAGAAAATGATGACATTTGTTCTGATCTTGCAAAGATTGCCCTAGAATTCCCGATCTGTTGAAACAAACAGGCTCAACCTTCGCAATGACTTCGGCTTTTTTCACAAATGGTCGCAACAATTTTGTAGCAATAATAATAATAATAATAATCTTCATTGTCTGTAAGAAAATTTGTCTTACAATTTGGTCATTACACCAAACAAAACATTATAACTAAAAAAACAAAATGTACATTCACACCAGACTCACTCATAATTTACATGTGAAAGTAAGAATGATTACTAGTGTTGTTTACCAATTTATCGCACATTAAAGTATTACGTTATTTTGAAGCCCTGAGTTGTCAAGTTTTTTGGGTTCATAGAGTCATGTGGTGCAGTTTGCAGAGAGCCTGTAACGAGAGAGTCGTAACAATATTTATCGTTATTTTAAAATCTATATTATACTGGCATTATACACCGGCTACGCCCGATGAATGAATCAATGAATCAATAACTCAGGGCCCATTACACTTATAATACAGAAGCGCAATGGACCCTGATTGATTGACTGATGTATCACTTATTCTTGCACTTGTCTTGGACGAAATAATATTACAATTTAACTAATTATTACTTTCCGTGTGCCTAGAACAACTAAGTACCTTTCTTAGTCGAAACCACAGCGCTTAAATTTACCATTAGCGATTTTTATTCGCAATTTAGATCCAATATGTTTTTTTTTTAAACCGACATAAAAACAAGAACAAGAAAAATGTAAACAAGGTTATAAATACAGTTTGTGTGGAAACACAAACTCAAAATCGGTCCCCGAAGTGGTCCACCCAGGCAGGTAAAAAGGCCGGTATCAATATTTTCAGAAAGAACATCAGAATTAAATTCTATCAAAGACAAATGCCAGAGAAGAATGGAGAAAGAATGGTTGACAGATCTTGTGTGGTGCCCCAGTGGTCCAGCAGCCAAAGAAAGGATAGGTGAAATAGTGAAATTAAATGCGAACCTGGTCTTATAATTAATTGATCTAATTGTTTTCTAAAGGATCAATCTCTTATTTAAATCCTCAAAAAAAGAAAAAACATTTTCGTAAAAAAATTTTAAAAAAAAATCCTTTAGTTGGGTGTCCTCTTGCTTCTTTGTAGCACTGTAGTTCATGAGATAATATGAAAACCTACTTATCAATTGTTGTTTTAAATTATGTCCAACTTATATATACTGAATAGCTTTTTTTCTCTTAAAAAAAGTAAAAATTATTTTTGGGTAAAATTAGTAGTTAATAGGACAGAACTTATATAACGTAGCAATACAAATGTAAAAAAAAATTTAAAAAAAAATTTAAAAAAAATCTAATACCATTTGCATAAATATGTTAATAGTGTAATTCATAAATTCCTCCTCTAGTACAGAGCCTCGCGTATTTGTCACTATTAATAGTGAATAGTTGTAAAAGTGGTGTATTTTTATGAAAAAAGTTCTTGCATAAGTGATTTAAAAAACTAGATTTTTCGCTTTTAGAAAAGAAAAAAGTAGCCGTTGCATCAGAACTTTAAATGGACTAAAATATTATGATGTCAGATTTTCAGTATCTTTTCTAGTTTAAGAGATCTAAACGGGACGGACAGATGGACAGACGGACAGACATTTCACACAAAACTAATAGCATCTTTTCCCCCGTTCGAACCGCTAAAAATACTTTAAAAAAAAAAAAAAGCTAAAAAATACTTAAAAAAAAACAAAGCTAATAATAAGTATACTTCTATCAATGACTTTGGATCAGACGTGTAATTAAATGTGTAATAGATTAAAAAAAAGCATTTATCAAATTATTTTTTGAGGGTGGTGACAGTGAAAGCTAGAATTGTAAAACTAGAATTCTCAGGGCAGAAGTATGTGTTTGTGTGTGGAGGTCGATAAAAGCGGGCCGTTGTAATTATCGTAACAAACTATAAATCATGTACCAAAATTATGTTACGGAGGAGGGTTAAGGGGTTTCAGCTAATATCCTATACTCTTAAGCGAGCAATTCTTGTATATATATATTTATATATAAATTTTATTTCGAAAACGGCTCTAACGATTTTCTTTAAAATTTCACGGTATGTACATAATAGTGAGAAATAAATTCTCAACTCATTGGCCACATCGGGAAAACTCGAAGTCGACCGTTATATCGGTCTGAAAACGGCTTATTATCGAAAAATTAATTTTGGCTAGAATGTTTTATGAATGAAATTTTCTATATGACCTCAATTGGAAAAAAACTTGACACCGCTTACGTCACTAGGCTCACAGCAGTACACTAAGACATTTCTTCGCAAACAAGAACAAGTTTTAAAGATACAATTGGCGTAATTAAACATTTGGGCACCATCTTATTGTACATTGATCCATTATGAAACTATGGAAGAAAAATAATGAAAATAAATTTGTCTATGTATGATTAGTTATTGTGTTTTAAAGGCTTATAAATTGTTACACTTATATTGCGTAGACCCGAAGGTAGTTTTTACTTTGTTATTATTTTGCTGGTGAATTATTGCAATGTGTTTAAGCTTCGAAGTCTACTGTCCCATACCAAAACATAGGAAATGATCATAACACAGCTTATCTATGCCTTACTTGCACAACCAGAACCGGCCCTAACATTTGCGGGGCCCTATGTGAAATGGATTGCGCGCGGCCCAGTCAGGGTAGGGAAAAGGAGAATAAGTAAAAAAAAAAGATTTAGTATTAGAAAATAAATTCGTATTTGCATTACATTTTTATTCAGTGAAAGCTGATGATGCCGGTGTTTTTTAATCACGCATCACCCCTAAATGACAATTTTGTCTTTTTAAGGACATTTTTATGAATTCAGGAGATTTCCAGGAGCTCCTTGAAAATAAGGAGACCACAGGAACCCTATTATAAATAATAATGGTTAATTTAATAATTTAATAATTTAATAATTTACACCTAGAATTAGCGCGGGGCTTTTGAACCTTCGGGGTCCACTGCGGCAGCATAGGTCTAAGGCTGGCCCTGATGATATCCAGTTCGCGGTCAACGAATTTTCATCACGCTGCTAATTTTTTTTTTGGTTAACCTATAAACCTCGGTAAAACAGAAGTCATGTTCCAGAAGTCACCCAATAAAACCTATTTAGCCCAAAGATCACCGCGCATAGACATCCCTTAAACTGGTAGATAACTTCACATTATCTGGGAAGCAAAGTATCAAATGACGCATGGCTTTAGTTAAAGAGATGTTGATATGTGATCAGGGATAGTCGTGCTATTGGACGCCTCCAAGCGATAGTGTGGCGAAATAAATCGCTCCGCCTGTCTACAAAAATCAGTGTCAACCAGTGATTCTCTCAACCCCTCTATGTGGATCTGAGACATGAGTACTTTATAGAAAGCAACTAAGACTTCTCGAACGACTTCACCAAAGACCACAATACAAACAGCAATATTCTTGCAAAATGGTATGAACTTCTTATAATCCGACAGTCACGCTTTGCAGGGCACTTATTCCGTATGGGGGACGAATATATTTTTGGCAATCTTTTTTTTAGTAAGCTTAAGGTTGTCGGAGTAACAGAGACCGAAGATTAGTGAGGAATGCAGTATTTCCCGTGGCTGCGCAACCCCAGCTGTGACCTACATATTTTGCCACATCCAGGGCAAGCATAATCAGTGTCCGCAGGTGGTCGATTTAGATTTTCTTTTCGCCGTCTGCGTTTGTCCTCGGCAGCAGATTTTCTTTTGGTTTCAAATGTTTTATCCCGGGGCCTTCGTGAGTGACCTCCAGCTGTCTCGTTCGGATGCGGCATTGGCAAGGACATCGCTGTTTGTAGTGCGGTCCTGCCACCGTATATCCATGACGGAGCGCAAGCATCTTTGGTGAAAGCACTCAAGAAGTCTTAGTTGTTTTCTGTATAGTGTCCATGTCTCAGAGCCATAATGAATATATTAATTGGAATATTAAATGTCAGAAAGTAACCATTTTAGAAGTTACACTGCAAAGACTTTCTTCCAAGCCTATAATAGCCCAATAGTTTTACATGAAAGAAGCAATGTATAACGTTAAGACGTGAGCTGTGGTTTTCTATAGGCCTACTTGTCACAGTCTCAGTTGACATTGCATGATCTAAAGTTCACGTCATGTCAAGACACGTGGAATTCCTGATGTAGAAAACAGGAAGTAGAATGAATAAAGTTGACTTTGAGTTCAGTCAATCAGTGAAGTCAAGTGAGATACTTTAGACCGGGTGGTCAAGTAATATTTTGGTCCGGGATGGACGTAGTGACTTAGAAAAGTCTGTAGTGATTTCAGTTAGATAGTAACTTATGGGCAGTTGTTGCCAGTGGTCTTTTTGAGACATGTATTAGTTAATCTATATTTCTTCACAGTGTTACCCGCTGAGATGCGGACTTGATTTGTAATTAACGTTTGGATATTTTTGATACCGCTGTTATGCGGATAGGATTGTTTATTATTTCTTGACTTGTAGCACTAACAAGGAGTGCAGTATTATTATTATTGTAGTAAAATAAACTTTATATTTGTCTGCTGAAACGGACTTAAGCCAGTTTATAGTATTGGTCTTGTCACGTGTCAAGAGTACTTCAGGAGGCAAGAACCCAGCATTACACGACATTCGCATTGTGCAACATTACACCATTCAACATCATTTACACTACTGTTGGGGCCATGTACAATTACATTTAGAACTGACAGAACGAAAAAGCAACTCTTCGGATTTATAGTCTTTATCCGATCGTTCATTTTCGTAATTACAAAAATTATCCCAAAATGACTTCGGAGCCAAATGGATACAATTGGACCATATCTTAGAAACAACCATTCCGCGAAAATTCTTAACAAAATAAAGTCCATATTAAAAACAACTGGAATCAATCAAACTGACGGACTGTGACAGCCACACACAACTCTTATGTTTGAAAGATACGCTGAGACAAAAAGTAGAAAAATGCTCTATTTCAACATAAAAAGAAAACAGTTCTTCCGTAAACTAGCTGATAATGATGCTGACCAAATTTAAAATATTGATAGCACTAAACATCGACTATTGGGCAGCGCTTTGGTCCGACCCACTACATTACAACGTACAGGTTGACTGGATCGACGAAATCTAAACTACGAACAACCTAATACCAGAAATGCCTGATGTGGATTTCACAGCCGAGGAAGTCTCAGCAGCTATATCAAAAACTCACAACTGGACTGCTCCTGGGCTGGACAATATACAAAATTTTTGGTTGAAAAAAAATTACAGCCATACATGTACCACTAACATCAAGTTTTAACGAGTTAATATCAAAACCGTCTTCAAAGCTGATAGAACTTACTGAAGAGAGAACATCTTTCCTCTCCAAAAAAAAAAGTGATCCAAATCAACCATCAAACTACCACCCTATCACTTGTCTGTCAGTTGTGTATTTACTTCACTATTAAAAAGTAAAATGTATAAATTTTGCTGTGTCCTTAAGCTACTAGCAGAGGAACAACAAAGTTGCATTGAAGAGTTGATGGGCTGTAAATTACAGCTAACTATAGATGGTATCATGGTATTATATCGCACCAAGCTAATAGAAGGAAAAGAAACTTACACAAAAGCATTCGATTCAGTTCCGCATGATTGGCTGTTGAAAACCCTGGACATTCATAGAATCAACCCAAGAATAAAACAATTACTGCAAGTCTGTATGAATAATTGGAAGATAAGTCTACACCTAGGTTCTGTGCACATAAGAAGGGGTATATACCAGGGTGACTCTTTATCTCCGCTCTGGTTCTGCCTAGCTATTAACCCACTATCTAATTACTCCATAGCACTAAAAACGGTTTTAGGGTTGACACTAAATGTACAAAATGTTTGTCTCACCTGTTATACATGGATGATCAAAAGCTATATGCAGAGAACGAGCAAAAGTTACACATCTTAGTTAATACGGTAAAACGCTTTAGTGACGATATCTGCTTGTCTTTTGGCTTGGATAAGTGTGGTATCATAAGCATAAAAAAGGACAAGGCAGCCAACAATAGCATTGCATTTGAAGGCATCGAAGAACTGAACTCTGCCTCCCTTTATAAATATCATGGAATAAACCAGAATGCCACGATAAACCATAAAAATTTAAAAGAGGACTGTCTTGGTAAGTACAAGCAGAGAGTTAATAAAATTCTCAACAAAAAACTGTCTGGCAGTAACCTCATCACTGCAATAAATAACTGGACCGTCCCAGTGCTCCTTTACACGTTCGGTGTCATCAAATGTACTGACACTGACCTACATGACATTGACAGACTCACAAGGAAATTATTAACCAAATTTCGATGTTTACACCCCAAGTCCTCCACCATAAGGTTATACCTGCCCAAGAAGGTTGGAGGCCGTGTATTGCAGAACATCTCCAAATTGTGTAAGACGTAAGTATAAAAAATACGATCAAAACTGCACGCCTCCAGCAATGAATTAGTTTCCTTCCTACGCTAATACGACTCCGATGCGACCCATCTGAACCTACACAATGTTGATGTTAATGTCGGTTTGGACGACGTAGGGCATGAGATTCGCCAATGGGAAGAAAAAACACTCCACGGAAAATTCCCGGCTTTATTAGATGGGGACAACATTGACAAGGCTGCTTCCTTAGCATGGCTCAAAGCAGGTCAGCTCTACCCTGAAACAGCAATACAGGACAGAGTAATTAGGACAAAAAATTATGAGAAACATATCCTAAAACTCAATATTGTTGACAAATACCGAAAATTTGGAAATGTGGGTGAGTCAATTGAACACATAATGGCAGGATGTTATCAGAATCAACCTACCTAGGTCGCCATAACAACGTTGCAAAGCTAATACACCAGCACTTGGCTTTGACACATAATTTAATCGGTAATGATACTCCTCCTTATAACAAATACTCACCACAAGAGGTTCTCGAGTCTACTGATCATCTGCTGTACTGGGATAGGCCTATTTTGACCGACAAAACGGTAGATTTTAATCACCCGAATTTGCTGCTCATCGATAAAAAGAAAAAGCCGCTACCATTATTGACATCGCCTTACCACTATCTCAAAATTTAAGAAAAAGTGAGTTAGAAAAACAACGAAAATATGGGAACCTAGGCTTGGAGATAAAGCTTTTATGGAAGTTATCTAAAACAACAATATACCCCATTGTCATATCAACCGAGGGGATAATAACAACTGACCTCAAAGACACCTTCAAGGCCCTTGGCATTTCTAGGAACATTCTCGTTGCCTGCAGACCTGCCACATCTCCAGAAAATTCCTCGTTGGTAACTGATAAAGGGACTACGATGAATTTTGTTTCCCATTAACGAAACTCGACCCTGGCTGCGCCAGAGAATTAATACTAGTTCTTTTCTAACATAATAATAATAATAATAATTGTAGTTATAAATCGCTGTTAATAAACAAAATGCAGGCTCAAGGCGCTGTTATAACATTACAAACATAAACACGAGAGCTAAAATGACAAACTAATCTAAAAACGTTTTAAACAAGTAGGTCTAAATCATAGACTATATATATATATATACAGGACTGCCAACACTAAGGGTAACTAAGCATAAGTTTCGTTCAACTCCAAAATGTGAGACGAGGTACTTCCGGTATAAACTTATTTTACCTCATTCACGATGTTTGAATGTTGATGGCAGCTTGGATAATATATTTCTCTTTTCATCACATTTGACAATTTCTTTTTACATTGTATACTATTAATATGAGTTTAATAAGCGATTAATGAAAGAGTCAATACAGTTTTGAGAGTGTCATTTATTACCTAAGTAGCCTATAGGCCTATAATGGGTGATGGAAGTTAAGTCTGTGAGTGAGTCAGTCTAAAAAAAAAAAAACAATAATGAGTCCCTGAGCCTACACACTCACATCTTTACTAACATCCAATTATTCTAAAAGCCATAAAAAAATTAATTTTTTCCAATTTTTTTTTCACCTAATAGAATTCTAGAATCATTGTTCCTACTTCAATAAAAAGTAATTGTACACGCTGTAAACTTTGACCCAGACTTAGTGACTAACTGGGTTTTTAATTATATATATATAAACTAGTTAGAACACTATCTATGTAAATACTCTTTTTTTTTAAGTTGGTAAATCCGATTTTGTTGTTATAAAAATCTGGCTACGTCTATAGCACTGTTACCAAAATTATGACTAAGAAATATTTTGAACGTAGTGTTTATCTTTAGTGATGGTTTCTTTATATAGTAAACTAATTCACCGGAAGTCATTCTACTAACACTACCCTGCAACCAAGGACGCCTCGGTGTACGGGACTTGAATAATATAGGCGTGGTGCGCACAGTTGGCAGTCCTGTATATATATAGTCTATGGTCTAAATGTATAGTATATAATGTTTTTATGTTTAAAAAATTCCTTGAAACAAATAGGTATCCCATAGATTTAGATTAAGACTTTGAGGGTCTCCACTGACAAAAAATGTCTAAGTAAAATAATATTTAAAATAAAATTCGTTTATAAGTGATTAATCTTGTTCAATAGTTTGTAACTTTGTTTTCTTACAGAACTAAGATTCTAAGCTGTAAACCAAAATTTTCGGAATAGAGAGGAGAAATTAGTTAGAACAATTTGATTCTACTCCATTTTTTTATTTTTTTTTATTTTTATGATTTATGTTCATATATCATATTCAGTGTGGAGTAGAGAACCTGTGTTATGACCATTTCCTGTGTTTTGGTATGGGCCAGTAGACTTCAAAGCTTGAACACATTTCAATAATTCACCAACTAAATAATAACAAAGTACAAAATACATACGGATTGCAGATACGAAAGTGTAAACAATTTATAAATAACTTTTCTTAACAAATTATTCATCCGAGCGAGGCTCGATCACCTGGTACTAAAATCTAAATATAGAAGTAGATTACATGCAGAAGATGACATTAGTTGTAATCTTGCTAAGACTGTCCCGAGAATCCCTAATCTGATAAAAAAGAAACAAACTCAGACGTTTGAGACACTATTAAGTTATGTAGTTGACTAATGTCCCGAACCTTTCAAATGTTCATCTAAGCAGTGTATCTTCATTATGTCGATTTGATCGATTGCCCCCAATTGGGCTCGACGCTTGCCAGGATCCCCCCAATTTACATTTAGCATATCAATATCAGTCATGGCTCTTGCTATAGGCTTTTAAAGTTATAAGAATTAAACAGTGAACCTATTTCTCGTACGATTGACTTAACTTTACTTAAGCCACTCACGTTTATTGCGTTTGAGAAGCTTTTTATGTATGCTGTAAACTAAATGTCGATATAATGATCTAATTAATAGTAGAAGTTGTTATTTTAAAATAAATTAGATGAGGGGCATCGCAAGCTTCTATTGAATTGGGTCCCGCAATTTGTAAAGCTTTGGCAATGCATATCAGATACTTTCCAGATTCAATTTTAAAACATAATGAAAAATATAGTTACTTATGTGCATGAACAAAAATAGTTTTGCGGTTTGGTCAAGGATCTAAAAAGGTTGAGAACCGCTGTCTGAGAGGGATAGATTGGCTGGGTTCTGCAAGAGTTAGTCAGTGTTGGAGACAGGAGTTTAGCCGAGAGTTATTAAAGTTGGAAAGTTTTTCCTATCGTGTTGGATGATGTACTTAACTGTTTGAACAGATCCGATGACCCACATGGATATTACTTTTAAATATGTTAAATAGTTTAATAAAGTGTTTTATTAACAAGACATATGGGTTTAATCTCCTTGGAAAGTGCTCCACTGTTTGACGTTTAGACAACCACCCAGGGCAATCCTATATAGAAATTGTTTGTAACAAAAGGTTTTAGATATCGCAAACATTTATTTAGAACATTAGACCTATAGGAAAACAATGCAATTTCCGAAGCCAAAATAGATTTCTTTCCTACTTCCTACACTAGATATATTTTGATATTGTGTCCTCTAAAAAATGGAAATATCAATTTGTTTTTATAATTTAAAATTGTTTATTTGCCCCGTTTTAAATGCTTAGAAAAGACAGTACTACAGTGTATACACACGCGTGAAATAATTATCATTTAAAACGCCTACATTGGTTTAAATGTACTAGCTATTTGGAGCTACAAACCATCGACCGAAAAAAAAACATGGAACTATGAAATATAACCTTAAAGTTATAATGTGAATGTGTAATTTGAGATTATATTTTGCCACTCATTTTTTTTCAGAGCGAATCCAGCATATGGCCATGCACCATACGTGAAACAGTTTGCAGAGTGCGGATCACCTGGTCTTTATATTCATTTAACTCCTGACTACATTTTAGATGACGCAGTGATACAAAAATGGGGAAAACCAGGTTAGTTTTTTTTCTTTAAAACGCTTATATCAACTCTGTCTCTATGGTAAGAAATTTGTACACGTTATTTCTCCCACACCCAACCTCGGATTAAGTTGAAATTTTGCACAATTATTTATTTTATCAGACAACACAAGAATCAATTAAACAAGGTTGCAAAATCGGCCCCCGAAGTAGTCCAACCAGGCAGGTTTAAAGGCAGGTTTCAATATTTTCAGAAAAAAAATCAGAATGAAATTTTATCAAAGGTTAATGGCAGAGAAGAATTGAGAAAGTAGGTTGACTGATCCTGTGTGTTGCCCCAACGGTCCAGCAAACCAAGGGATAGGTGAAAGTGAAGGTGGAGCTAAATGTGAACCTGGCCTAACTGATGTCATATAATGATTATCTAATTGATTTGCAAAGGGTCAATCCAATCTCTTTTTCAAAGTTTCAAGAAAGAAAAAAAAAATTCCGTAAAAAAAATCCTTTACTTAAGTGTCCTGTGGAAATGCATGTCACATTTTCACTGTCAAAATGTAAGTTCACATCGCCTATGACAAATAGATCTTTTGTTGCCATGTGACTGTCAAGGAGGTCTTGAAATTCTTTTACAAAAGCTTTTGTCCTTGCTTGGGGGTGGGCGGTACAAGAAAGAACTATAATACAAGTATCAGGCTAAGCTCTAAGCTCTTTTTACGATCAAAACATTAACGGTTAAATTTACTAAAAGGATTTTTTTCGAAATTTTGTCCACATACATTTTCCTAAAGCGGATATGAACTATTGAATCAAAATGTTACTTCCACATAAAGCAAACTCATTTTTTTTATGCCTAACTTTCTTTCGTTCCAGTTTTTTTATGTTTATGTGTACACATTTCCTTTTCCTTGTTGTATAGGATATAGATCAGGCTCGAGACACCATGGAAATAAACGGTATCAGGTCAATTGTTCGCGCGTCAATTGTTCGCGTGTCAATTGTTCGCGCATCAGTTAATTAGAATAACTATGACCGTGCCGCTGATAACTTATCATCAAAGGCCAAGGTGTGGTGCAAGTAGGGTTAGGGTTAGGTTATTCTGAATTATTGATCTTTCATTGATTTAAAGTATGAGGCAATTGGCACGCGAACAATTGGCACGCGAACAATTGGCAAGCGGACAATTGGCAAGCGAACAATTGGCAAACGAACAATTGACACGCGAACAATTGACGCGCGAACAATTGACAAGGATTCGAAATAAACAAATACATTGAATAAATTAATAGATCTACATCTCCTCTAGATTTAGGTTTCAACGAGTTGTCAGAGTGATTGTGAGTTATTAATAAATGTCTTTTTTGAAAAGGGTGGGGATATTTTATCATAATGAGCTATAATTAACGCGGACTATTAGTTTGAGTGTGTATTAGGATGTATTGCGGCTGTTTCTAAATTTTTTAGCTATAATGGATGAAATGAAGAAAAGTCAATTTTTAATTTTCACTCAATCATGAAAAGGTTTGACATGTACAACGGGAGGAACTAATCTTAAATCAAATAATTTGTCCATAAGGGCCATTTGTCAATAATTCACGGCCAAAGTATATGTAGAGTGTGTATGTATGGTATTATAATGCCGCTAAAAAGTACAGTTTCTTTCCTCTTTAAATCTACAACCGATGGTTACAGAAACGTGTGTGCGTGCTGTCATACAAAATTGTTAAAGTGAATATAAGAACATTTTAAAAGTGTGTGTGTGTTTTTGGGAGTGTTTTTTTTAAAACAATACTGTTTATGAGGGACTATTTTACGGGCTAACAAGAAAGTCTATATAAAGTGCGTCACTAGATAAACGCTGCACTTAAAATCTTCAGTACTCATCGACCGACAGTCCATATCTATAATAATCAATGTGATTCTCGGGTTGGCAGGGGCAAACCGGTCATGATTTTCGTTATGCGACTGATGTAGGGAAAATGCAGGGAAAAGAACCTGGAATTCAATGCTGCCTTTATTGATGTTTCCAGAGCTTTTGACTCGGTAATCTGTAATGGCCTTATGAGCTATGGAGGATTTTATCTCGGCTTGGATGTTAACCAAGATTTATCCCTATTCCTTGGTAACTTTATAAGAGTAAAAGTTTTTCTCAGACAAATCGTTCATCACTGTTGGTTCATTTGAAAATGTATTCAAACAACAATTATCACTGACAATGGTTTCACAGACAATTGTAAGACAAATTTCCTTACGGACAATAAAAATTATTATTATGATTATTGTTATTAACAGTAACATATTGTTAAAATGTTCAGTGAATGATTTGTCATGTTCACTGTTTAGTCATACCTATCAGTATGGGGTATCTAGGAGGGGTAACATCTCTAGTGGACAGTCAGTCGTACCCTCAATTGAGAGTACTTGTCTCACTCTTGGTCCCCACTCGGTACCCAACTCACCTGTGGTTCCCAGAAGCTGTAGCGTGCGCAGCGGCCACACCCCAGAAACGGCTTTGAATGGACAGCTTAACCAGGACGTGTCCATGGTAATCAGTACACTGAGGCTCTGTCAAACCTATGTTAGGTGCTTCAGCGGTGTCGAATTCAAACAAACCAAATGGAGGTAACACTTAACAAAATGTAGAATTCACTAGCACCGGCGAAAGGCCGAACAATCAAAAGACGTTAGTGGACGCTGATAATGAATATCAAACAAGTTTAATAACAATGAAGGGAACCGTCGAATGTCCACTACGTTCATAAAATGCTTCTTATTTCTACAATGACATGAAGGCCGTCTGTTTATGTCGACTTCTATTTCGTTCTGACTCTAAAAACCTATCCTTGTTTTAAAGTCACGTCATTGTCACTAAGTAAAAACTTCCTCCATTTCCGAAACAAATAATTAATTCCTAATCGTGCCATAACAACTCTTCCCCCTTTCGCTAAAAAAATTGTCAGTCGATTTTTTCCCATCGTCTTAGTCTTGCATTGTGCAAGGGCCGAAATATATGAGGAACACAATAAACAACACAAAATGAGTCTTGATTCTGCTTCAACTTCTCTTCCCGTGTGTCTCAAAATCATGTTCATCTGCACACATTCATCCTTAAGTTTCTTCATTCAAGTGTCACTAGGTGGTACTGTCCAATGTGGTGTCCCGAAGGTGACAGCAGACACAGTCCGTTCGTACTGACACCATAGGTGCGACTAGCTATACCTCGTCGATTCATGTCGCAGAGGTTTTCCCTCATACGTCAGGACAGACATTTGACCTAGCATAACAAATTAACATTTATCATCAATCGTTCTCCCACTATGCACCTAACGTTTTTTCAGGCATCAACAAGTGTATTTAATTTTCTTCCTCCACTTACTCGTTCCAGCGCGACCTAACTCTTTTCTGATCTATGATTATGATCACATAAAATAAGTGAAGCTATAAAACTAACTCGAAATATCTTTCCGTGGTTCAAACACATCGTCTCCTTATTGATGCCTTATTTATGTCTTACACATATAATATGCACAAATACATAATAACTAAATAGACAACTAGCCAACCAAACTGAGCAAACCTAACCCCAACCAAATTACAAAGTTAACTATATTCACAATTACATATACATTATACTATCTCAAGGTAACTCGAGACAGCATGTCCTCCACTATACTGATAGTTCCGCTTAATACCTTTATTTCAAATTATGTAATATCAAAAACCATGTACATATTCTTCCATTTTTCATATTTTTCATGTTTTTCTGTTGCATGAACTGGAGTGGTTTATGATCGGTGAACAAAAAAAAAACAACCTTACCCAACAAATTGCTTTCTATCTTTGTTACGACCCATGCTATCGCCAGAGCCTCCCACTATATTTTCTCTCCGCTTCTGACAGTTTCCGGCTGACTTACGCTATGGCAGGGGTGGGCAACCTTTTCATAAGGAGGGCCGCATTAAATGTGCTTTTCATATAACGGGCCGCATATATATATATGTGTGTGTGTGTTTCTGTGTATGTGTTATAACTTGGGCGAAATAATAAATGTTATACTTATAAATATCAACAGCAAGTATAAATGTATAACATAACTATTTTTTAATAGCTTCCTACTTTATTGTTATCTTTTTACATAGTATTTAATCACCAATGCACATTTGTACTTAATATGAAGTATTTAACTGTTTACATTCGTGTATAATGTTTTTGTACTGTGGCACTAACTTACTGGTTGTTCTTCTCATGACTGCTTTCAATTACAGTCAGTTAGCATTGATCTGCTTTTAGACTTGTTTATTTTCAAACAAGAAAATGCTTGTTCGCAGATGTCTGTGGAACCAAATAATGTCAAAAGTTTAGCAGCAAAGTTTTTTAGGTGTGAAAATACAGCTTCTGGCAAAGATCCATAAAATTCCAGAAGATAAATTGACTTGAACTTCTCCTTCAGGTCATAATTTGCTTGCAGATCAAGCAACTACAACTCTATGTCTTCTGGAGCTGAATCAGCTTCTACATTAAATGGTGAACTCAGGATATTGAAAACTGGTTCTAAGCTCTTAAAGTCTTGAAATCTCCTTCCAAATTCAACAATTAAGTAATCCAACTGAGTCTTGTACCTTTCAGCCATTTCACTAGAAATTGTTTCATCTTTCAACAAAGGAAAATGACAAAACCTGTTTTCACTTGCTTGCCTTGAGAAAAGGGAAAGCTTTGATTGAAATGATTTAACATGTACATACATTTCATGTGCAAACAATCCGTTGCCTTGAAGTTTCATATTCTATTCATTCATTTTTTCCATAATATTAATGGCAAACATGAAATCTGTCTTCCACTCTACGTTAGAAATATTTTTAACAAAGTCACAATCAATATCCTTAATTTCAAGGAACATAACAATTTCTTCCTTGAGATCCCGCACTCTTCTCAATACCTTGCCTATGCTAAGCCAGCGAATACTACTATGGTACAGAACATCTGAATGTTCAGTTTCTAAGTCTTCAAGTAGTTCTCTGAACTGCCTGTGATTAGGACCCCTAGCCCTGATTAGGTTGATCAGTGTGACTATTGGGTCAATAACATGCTTAATGTTTAATGCAGCTTTACACAAACTTTTCTGGTCAATAACCCAGTGGAGAGGTAAAAGTGTATGGTTCTTTCAATTTATCTCTCATCAACTTCAATAAACCTTTTTGTTTTTCCCAGTCAAAGCACGAGCTCCATCAAGTGTTACACTTACTACCTTGTTCCGTGCCAACCTTTTCAACACAGTTCTTAAAAGCATCAAATAAATCCTGGCCTGAGGTTGTATCTTTGAGTGGTTCAACACTGAGTAACTCTTCCGTGAGCTGAAATGTAGTATCAACTCCGCGGATGAATATCAATAGTTGTGCTGTGCCCTGTACATCAGTACTTTCGTCCAATGCCAGCGAGTACCGCAAAAAATCCCTGATTGTATTGTGTAGTTGGAGCATCAAATTATCTGCTACCTTTTCAACACACCTAACTACAGTTCTCCTTGACAGAGTAATGCTATCACATTTTGTTTTTCTGTTCGGGACATATAATACCGGCTGCTTCTGACAAGCATTCCTTAATAAATTCTCCACCTGAAAAGGGCTTATTTCTTTTAACAATCTTGTGGCATAGCACTAAACTAGCTTCTGTTACAGCTTCTTGACGATTGTTTGGAAAAATACTTTTTGCTGCTTCGTCAATTTATCAAGTAACTCCTGGCTTTTTATTTTTCTTTCTTCATTTGTGAGATTGCACCCAAAACCAGGATGCTTCGTTTGGTAGTGTCGATTTAAATTGTACTCTTTAAAAACCGCGATAGGTTCACAACACAGCAAGCACACTGCTTTACCACAAAGGTTAGTAAGAAAATACTTAGCCGTCCATTCGTTGTTAAAAACACGATATTCATCTTCTATTTTACTTTTTTTAATAGCATTTATGATTTAAAGTAAAGTTTTAAAACATTTATATCTCCAACCAAACACTACTTACATATTCAAATAGTACGCTATTCAGACAACTTTAAAACAGTGTGAAGACAATATCCGTTTGATCGAAAACGCAATGCGAATCTTTACTTTAATTTTTCAACATACTGCCGATAGGAATAATTTTCGTTTACTTACAACTTTTTATAATAATAAAGAATATTTTTTTATATCTTTTTCATGATCAAAATCGATATTATAAAATATAATAAATATATAAACTGTAGACATGTTTCAAAATTATATTGATACTAGACATATTTTACCCGCGACCCGCGGGTCTTTATTTGCGTATTACTGTCGATATAATTACTGAGAGTGTTTTTAAACCATTTAAACGATATAATAATGTAATAAATAAAGCGAATGTGTAAATGTAAAAATAGTATTAATGAAGCCATCAAATCAAAATAGCTAATCTACTTAAATCCATTTTTTCAAATTAAAACATTTGCTTGTTGGCCTATATATATTTGATTAAAATTTTAAATGAATAGAATTAATTTTGTATGTTCATGTGTTAAAGTATAAAGTAGATCTTGAGGTAGACATAGATCTAGATCATGAATATAGGCCTATTTCATCACGGCTACGCAGCTTTAGCGAACAGCGAACGAATGTATTAAAAATGCTTTAGAAAAACAAATTTGAATGTTAATTTGATTAAAATATGAAATGAATGGACTATAATTAGTATGTTCATGTGTTAAAGCATAAAACTATCTTTGCGAAAAGAACTTTTATCATCTTAGAGTTCAATAAAAGTTTTAGACATAGGAATAGACTCAGTAGAGAGATGTGTTAATGTGTAACCATTTGATAATGTCTAATGATAGAATTTGCATCGGGATATCTAAATCCGCAGATATAAATAACGAATTAATGTAAAAATGCTTTTGAAACACAAATTTGAAGGTTAATTTGATTAAATAATGAAATCAATAAACTATATTTTGTATTTTCATGTGTCAAAAAGAAAAAAACAACTATAGGAGCAAAGTTTACTTCTTAAAATTAGATCTAGATCTAAATCCTTTCGATCTTTCGTCATGTCAACATTGTAACCATGGCCTAGATCCATAAAATACTATAGCTGTAATAGAGTTTGTCTTTTTTTTGTTTGTTTGAAGGTCTTAAGTTTGTTTTAGGGCTATAATACATACACTACGGTCTAAGTTGGTACCCAAGGAACATTCCTGCCAAGTTTTATCAAGATTGGTCAAGCGGTTTTGATTTCTATAAGTCACATACATACATACGCCTTACTTTATACTTTACTAGCTTTAATTTTACCCGGCTTTGCTCGTTTTTTTTTCCCTACAATGCATTAATTCCGCTTAAATAATTAATGACGTGAACAAAAAGATGGTAATTTATTTAAGAAGTATATCAATTCATCTAGTAATAAAAAAAAGATTGTCTATAATAATGTTAGCCTACATTTCTGTTCGGTGATTTCAAGTTTCTATTTAGATCTGTTTATTCCATTGTTAAAGAAACATTAGCCAGTGTAGTAAAAGCTTCGCTTTATATCGTGTTTAAGTAATCAGCTCGAAAGTCTGGTTTATAGTTTGCTAAAGTATCCCCACAAATGAAGTGAATCAGACTATCCATACGATGTGTACACAAAAGTTAAATTGTATGTGCTGTTACAGCCAGAGCTGTTTCTCTGAGTTGATCAATGTTTGGTATCCTCGCCTTCGCTTCACGAAATTTGACTGTTATTAAACACAAATGATCATTGTATTGTTTTCTAAAAATCTAATGTACAGCTAATAACTATCTTTGTGTTGTTGCATCTGCCTGATTCGACGAAATATAATTTGGGTTCACTTTTTTAAAAAATAATTAAACATATGAGTTCACTTTCAACAAAAAACATGCTAGCATATTATGATTGTCATCAGTTGTTTTTTTTTTGTTCCTCTGGTAACATCTTTTTAATCTTCCTTCAATATATCTTTGAAACAATATCCTTTAATCATGCAATTTAATTTATAGTTAAAATCACATAAGGTCACAATGTATACACATTTATAAAGCCTGTTGATATACTATGTTTTTGGTTTTGTGCTCAGCAGTAAATACAAACAGATTTCGTGGAGAACCCACACAGGAACATGCAACGTAAAGTTGGCCATGAGAGAGGCAGGGGGATTCCAGGTTGATTCCTGCAACTTTCAGTGACTGCCCTTGTGCTTTGTTTATTGTCATTGCAAATGCGAGCCGAACAGGAAACTGCAAACGCTTGAATTCAAAGGGCAGATCAGATGGTATGAGAGGAATTCTAGGTATAAAAACATCTTCTCCCTTGGCACAGCCAGTCAGTATGTTTCCTTCAATAAGGTTTGAAAAAAGATTTTTAATGACAAAACGGGTTCCACTGCAGAGCTTTGGAGGATCAAGATTTCTAAGGAGGATGATTGGAGCACCAATTTTGAGTTGAAGATTGTGATGTGGAAGTCCTGGTGGTTCCAAAGAATTCAGAAATTCCGCAGGATAATATAAAACTTGTGCAGGGTCTAGGGTACTGTCAATCGATTTGTAAAGTTTGCAATCATATGGCAGCTGGTTTAAAATGTCGATGTTGATTCTATTAACAGAGTCATTTGTAGGTGCAAGAATAGCCCTTTCACACAGCCACTCATGGTTTCTGAAATTTTCTGGTAAATTACAGAAAACATTAGATTTTAACTTTTCGAGAGACTTGACTATGTTGCAAAACTGTGAAGGAAAATTAATAAATCCATTCGAATCAATGGGAACTTTGCCGACTCCAATTGTTAAAAGTTGTTTAGAAAAATCAGCAGCAGTTTGATCTTTAGAAAGTTGAACTCTCATATTTGTCTTAATGATTATTTTTTCGACATACTTCCAGAGGTATGAAGCTTTAAGACAGGCGTTGAGCTCATCTGCAGGAGTTGACTTTGGAATTACTGGTAGGGTTTGTCTAAAGTAACCAGCTAACTTGACAACTACTCCGCCCATTAATGCTTTGCTATTTTTCAAATCTTGCATTAACATATCTACTGCTTCAAGAGCCCTTTTGTGAGACATAGTACATTCATCCCATACTATTAAACTGCAAATCTGAAGAATTTTTGCCTGGCCAGAGTCTTTGGATATGTCACAAACAGGAGTATCACCATGAGCCAAGTTTAATGGTAGCTTGAAGGTAGAATGTGCTGTCCTATCCCCTTGAAGGAGTGTAGCTACAATACCAGATGAAGCCACTGCAAGTGCAATCTTGTTTTGTTGCCTGACTTTAGCAAGAAGAAGATTAATGGGGAATGTTTTGCCTGTTCCCCCTGGTGCATCCAGGAAAACTATTCCACCTTTCTTGTCAGTAATTAAATTTAGTATAGTATCATATGTTTTTCTTTGGTCTGGCACCAATTTCGGTTTATTTTCAGTGATGAAATCGGAGAGGTTTTCAATATTGAAACTACGCTCACGCAGTAATTCTCTGCAAAAAGCATTTCTTTCTGGTGATTTTAAGCCTACATGTTTCAGGTATTTCCAGCCATTGTTAAACATAGATCTTCAAGGGCAATCTAGGCCTCATCATATATTATGTTTGAAAAGTCAATTAGAATATCTGGATTTTCTTTTCTCTTTTGTAGAAGTATGTCATCACTCAGTGCATTTTTTATACTTTTCCCAAAGATCAAGTGGATTTGATAATCCACATGTTGTCAACAAAAGACAGGATAATATAAAAAAGATGGCGTACTCTCTGTGCTGCCCCTGTCTGAGCAGCCTCGGCCAGAGCTGCTTCCCAATGCTCATCGTTGTCTAACATGCCTCGTCTTTGGCAAGCCTCTCGAAAGGTTTGGCACACCACACCTTCAACAGTTTTTAAATTAGTAAAAGAGGTTGGGCCTTTTACAACATGAAGGAGCATGCGCAGATAAAAGCATTCTGCATTTGTTGGATGCACAGTGTAGACTCGTCCAAGGGCATCACTCATCTTTACTCCTGGATGATCTTTGACACCAATACCTTGCTTTCTTCTACTGAAACATTTTTGGAATGTATTCCAGGTGTAATATTTTGATACGTCACAGTAAAGCAATGTTTGCGCGAAAGGATCACTCTGACACAACTAAAAAAATGAAAGAAGGGTAGATTTTGGTGGCGACTGTAACTTTTCTTTTAAGCTAGCTGCATCAAAATACATTCTTTGACCATTTTCTAAGTGCACACTGAGATGCACCACAGTTGGGTGACGTTCGTGTATTGAGAATCCCAATATCCGCCTAACTGCTTCATTGGAGCTGATGTATCTTCCAGATTGAAAGGATTCAATTTTATCCAAATTTGGTCCGTTTTTGTGTAATCTAAACATTGCTTGGTCACTACCTTTGTTGACATATTTAAAAATATATTTGATATATTTCACTGAGTGACAAAATTCTACATTAATGTGAGCACAAAACATTTTAATTAGGATTATAAGGAACAACCCATCTTTTGTCAATTGTTATTTCTGCCAAATATTTCCATTAGTTTCTTGATTTTCGCGGTGTATCCTCCTCCATCTCCTGGCTTCCTTCTCCTGTACAATGGATATCCATCTTCACTTGATTGTGTTTCTTGAATTAATCTTCTTGGAAAATTTTTGGAACATTTTCCTTCTATCATGCAGGGTGAGATACTGTTAAAACATCCACACGGACCATGGATCATATTCTTTGTCACGATATCAAAAAGTAGAGGATCTTCTTGAGGGTTCAGAATCTCAGCACTGATGATGCTATCGACGTCTGTGGGTTTTATTTTATTTTTGAGCCAAATGAGAATGTGGGAGTGTGGAAGGCCCCGCTTTTGCCATTCAATGTTGTACGTCCAGCATCTAGTTTCACCAAAGATTTGCGATTTTGTGATTACTTCTATCATTTTTGCCAGTTTTCTCTTAAAAACACGTGCCAGTATGTCATGACGGTCAGTTGGTTTCTGTTCATCTAATAGTGTCTCCTTTATTTCTGACCAAGCCGAATAGCACGTAAATGTAATGAACAAATCAGGTCGACCATAGTTACGCACAAATGTCATTGCATCCAGGGTGTATTCATGCATGTGTCGGGGACTACCAGTAACAGAAGAAGGTAGAATTACTATTTTACCTAATTCATTTGGATCGGCATCATTTTCAATGGCATCTTTCAAGTGAATAAATTCGTCTGTTCGAAATTTCTTTTGGTTTAATCGAATGAACAATAACTTCTCACTTTCAATATTAGCATACATATCTACGA
This sequence comes from Biomphalaria sudanica, assembly GCA_036873155.1. Lineage (NCBI taxonomy): Eukaryota > Metazoa > Mollusca > Gastropoda > Planorbidae > Biomphalaria > Biomphalaria sudanica. The sequence goes on along the minus strand of JAZGLO010004933.1, from coordinate 344,669 downwards.
TGTATTGATGGAAAAGATGTTGACACATTAAGATGTGATTCACTTCGCCTTCCCACTGCATTATCCTAAATGCATAGTAATCCATTGCGGACACTTTCTTCTTTGGTACAGGGACTCCGGTTAATGGATCAACCTGCGGAATTCCAAAGTGGTATCCATCTTCGCCTTGCCAAAAGATGATTGAGTACTGCAAAGCATCGTACGACCTGTGAGTCTCTGCAACTCTTTGCAAGGTGTTGTTCCTCCTCTCAAGTACTATATCTAGTTTTTCAAATTCATTTCCTACCATCACAATGGCCACCTCATCAGTAATCGGATCATTAAAGCGTCTAGGATGTACTGTACTGGGTACTCTATCAGCTCTAATAATTACCTTATAGTCATCAGTTGGCATTTTGTCTAAACTTGTTTTAAAGAATAGAACATATGGGTTATGTTGGTGTAAAAGCTGCGGCAGGTCAACTATTATGTCTAGTTGCGTGTCCTATCAGGGTGTTTCTATGCGAAGCTCCTTCGTTGCTGTTTCTCATAAAATATATTTGTAGGAATTGAGCTCACTCGTTGGGCAATGGCAACAATGATCCAATAGAATGGTAGACTTGACCTTGCACCTTAAAAGTTGGCATAAACCCAGGTTCTTGAATTTTTTTTAGCGCCAAATGATGTCATTTGAAAACACGAACTGTATTTTCTTATCTGTTGACGAAAATGCCTTGTTTGGCTGTTTTTTCAGACATTAGAGATTTGAAAGGCTCTGGTGGTGGCTGGAGAGATGACAGTTTAACATTGCCATTGGAACAGCACATGCCGGGGTTTCTTCCTTCCATTTTAATGCATGACAATGTCTACATTGAACATTCATTTTCCCTAACTCTACTTTTGGATGCATGGACTAATGGTATAGGGGGTTGTAATTAAAGGCAATTCCTTTTAAATCGCTCAGTTGTTCACGTGCTCGTGACACACTTGTAACATTTTTAATTCCAGAAAGCCTGATTTGCTGATGTTCAGACGTTTCAGCTAACCTATTAAAACGCCTTAATTCAAGTCTAGATGACCTTTCTTCTTCTGATTCCTGTTGCTTTGAAGTCACATTTCTCTCTCTGTTCTCTTGCAGCCTACTGCATCGTTCTTCCTCTGATTCCTGCAGCCTTGCAGTGAAATTCCTCTCCCTGTTATGTCGAAGTCTTTGTTGGCTTCTATTTTCACTTTCAGTGCTGCGTTGTAGAGCCTTTTTTTTTTTGCCCTAGGTGTAATTTTTCCAATACATCTTTTTTTTTTGGTGGCATTATTAATGAATCTAAAATAAAAAAGGTGAATAAGTGACGTTTTATTGCATAGCCTGTTAACACAAACAGTTTTCTCATCTCCCATTTTCTTTTTTACCAATCCAAAAGGTAGGCTACAACGTTCGAAAAAATCACATACGTTTCAAATAACAATAAAACAATGATAAGACTTTTTTTTCAAACAGAAATATACACAATTTAGCAATAATAGCAGAATACATTAGTTGATATATTCACATGATGGCCCGTGTCTTTCCATAGCCAAGTAGGCCTAAATTTGTGGATCAATCGCTTATAATAGATTCTTACTATCCAAGTGAGAAAATTTCATATAAATTGTTACATGCAGACGATATGTAGTAAAAGTTTATATTCATTGCTAATTTCCTAAAGATATCTGCACATTTTTTCCTTTTGTCTATAAAAATAATAATAGTTGAACGTTACATTTCTTTCGAGAAAGACACCGAGACAGACAGAGAGAGATTCATATAATAGTTTTTGATCAAATTCGTCAAAAACGTAGCTGTAAATGAGTATATATGTCAACACGCTAAAGCCATTCACTTTGATAAGAAGTAAATCTGTATCTAGATCTAGTATCATCTAAAGATAGATGGTAACCATGGTTTACCCAACTGGACTCAAGGGTAGAATAATTGTTACAGATCTATATTATAGACCTACAAGTACATCTATATGTAGATCTAGTTATAAAATATTGTTTTTTTGCTTCAATTATTTACACTATATGTAGACTTTCAGTCCCTACCAATAGTAGTTTAAATGTTTCTCTACAGAATGTTGTAGATCTATAATCAGTAAAGATAGTGAGCTCGCTGTCTTGTTTACGTTTTAGAAATTATTGAATTGACTCACGTCTGAAACTGAAAAGTTATCTTTGGAAATATAAGAGTTCCAGCCTCCAAATGAGAAGAAAATAGTTTATTAGATCTAGATCTATAGCTATAGCTTTTAGATCTATTTTAAAAATGTGCATTGTTAATAAAAAGTATAGTCACGTATATAAGAGAGTAGGCTATATTGAACTCTAATTGATTTAAATTAATAAGTAACGCAAAATAGAGTTTAATTATTCAATATATTATTCAAATGTCAACATCTGTTTTTTATTTTTTTTGTAGCTCTGTGAGTTCATGACCCCTTGACGCGTCGCCTTGGTGACAAAATAAAAAGCGATAAAATATATTTTATAATTAAAGCAAACGCGTAAATGTAACTGATAATATAACATTGTAAGTTTAATTTTATGTAGATCTAGATCTAGACTCTAAAAAATTCGGATGCCATAGTAGTCTAGTCTATAACTAAACACTTTAAGCTTGGGTCGACCTATATAGATGTAAATCAACACGCTAAAGCCAATCACATCTATAGCGCATGCGTGACCTTTTTGGTGCGCGATATGAATGAAAAATGTCAACACGGTAAATGTATATGTGTAGCTATGGTGCACGCGAGCCATGGAAAAGTGTGTCAATGCAGCTAAAGCTATACGCATTTAGAGCGAACGATTTTATGTAAAAAATGTTTCGTAAACTCAAATTTGAAGGTTAATTTTCATTAAATAATGAAATGATTAGACACTAATTTGTATGTTCATGTGTAAAATTACAAAAATATGTTTTCTTAATTAAATGAGAGCTAATTTAGATCTAGCGTCTCTGCGCATGCGTGACCTCTTCGTCTTTCATCATTTAGATACAGCAAGTAAACATGGCCTAGAGCATAAAATACTATAGCTTTAATAGAGTCGGACAACTTTATTTTTTTTAGGGTCTTAGTTTTTTTTTAGGGCTACAATACATACACTACGGTCTAAGTTGGTACCCAAGAAACATTCCTGCCAAGTTTTATCAAGATTGGTCAAGCGGTTTTGATGTCTATAAGTCACATACATACACCTCACCTTCTACTTTATCTATACACTAAACATATGTTACCCGCGACCCGCGGGTCTTTATTTGCGCATTACTGTCGATATAGTCACAATTAAACGAAATAATAATGTAATAAGTAAAGCGAATATGTCAATGTAAAAATACTGTGAATGAAGCTATCAAATAAAAATGGCTAATAGGCTTAAATCCATTTTTTCAAATTAAAACATTTGCTTGTAGGCCTACATATATTTCATTAACACTTGAGATGAATAGACTTAATTTTGTATGTTCATGTGTTAAAGTATAAAGTAGATCTTGAGGTAGACATAGATCTAAATCTACACTAATCTAGAGTTAAAAATTGGCTTTTATAGAGTTCATTCTGTGTTGCGCATGCGTTACCTTTTTTCATGAATGAATATAGGCCTATCTCAACACGGCTACGCAACTTTATCAAACAGCGAACGAATGTATTATAAATGCTTTAGAAAAACAAATTTGAATGTTAAATTGATTAAAATATCAAATGAATGGACAATAATTAATATGTTTATGTGTTAAAGCACAAAACTATCTTTGCGAAAAGAAGTTTTATCATCTTAGAGTTCAATAAGAGTTTTAGACCTAGACCTATGAATAGACTCAGTAGAGAGATGTGTTAATGTGTAACCATTTGGTAATGTCTAATGAAAGGATGTTCGCCAGGAAATCTGTAGTCACAGATTTCAGGAATTAATTTATGTAAAAAATGCTTTTGAAACACAAAATTGAAGGTTAATTTATTACATAATGAAATCAATGGATCTTCTTTTGTATTTTCATGTGTCAAAGTAAAAAACTATGTGCGCAAAGTGTATTTCTTAAAATTAGATCTAGGTCTAAATCCTTTCGATCTTTTCTCATGTCAACATTGTTAATCATGGCCTAGATCCATAAAATACTATAGCTGTAATAGAGTCGGACAACTTTTTTTTTGAGGGTCTTAAGTTTGTTTTAGGGCTACAATACATACACTACGGTCTAAGTTAGTACCCAAGGAACATTCCTGCCTAGTTTTATCAAGATTGGTCCAGTGGTTTTGATGTCTATAAGTAACATACATACATACATACACCTCACATTCTACTTTATGTGAGCTTGCGCTCCCTGAGCTAGTTTTATATATATTTTTGTGTATTCTATTTTTTTATAGGCTAGTGCCAAATGTATTATTTGTACTTCCGCTTTTTGTGTAAGTTAGGGTGGGGTGTATAAAAAAGTTCGCCACGCTGTTTTAAAAACAGTCCAGTGTACAGTTGACCAGTGGTCAGTATAGTATGTCTGTGTGACAGCCGAAGATCTTTGTGGTCTGTCGTGTACTTATTTTATTCCTGTACCTGGGACGGTCTGTAAGTTTGCTATTGTTACTGCTTTTAGCTGCATAAAGTAACTGCTGTTTTAACTGTTGATTTTAACTGTTCTAGCCAGGCTGCTGTTGTAGATTTAATTTGTTTCTGTAGGTAATACTAGATACTAGTGTAGTGTTGCCTTAGAGTTCTATTAGTAAACTTAGTTATAGTCTGTTTCTGTTCTTAGTGAATAGATCTACAAATACTATAGTAAAGTACTAACTAAGGTGTTCTTTTTTAGTTTTAGTTATGAGTTGGTAGTAGTAGAATATTGTAGATCTAGACTAGTTTATTGTAGTTTGTTAGTGTAGATCTAGGTCTAGACTAGTGTATTAGTTTTAGTGATTTAGTTAGATAGTTGGGTTGATCAGTTTGTTTGGTTTGGTTAGTTTTTAGTGGCGTTGAGTCAGATGGTTTTAGTTAGTATTAGTTGTTCTCGTTGTAGTGTATATATTTTATTATTGATTTATATTTTTGTATGTTAATAAAGTTTCGTTTGTTTATTTATCCTAACTAAAGTTTCGTTATCTTGTTTTCCTTTAGTTTAAATTAGTTATAGCTAGTTGTCTGGTTACTTAGGCTACTTTAGCCCCTTGGTCACCATACCGAGGTGCACAGATTGAGCCCACCCAGTAGCGCTAACATCTGCCTACTGTTGGGAAATTTTAATGTTGAGCAGTAAGAATAGGTGTCTCTACACTCGCGCCTGCCTGACCTGCTCACATTTTTGGTGTCAGAAGTGGGATCTGTGCTTGAGTGACCAGACTTATATTTTTTATTGGTATAGATTAGGTTTTTGTACTAGTTAAGTTTAGGCAGTGATAGGAAGTAGTGATAGTGGAAGTTTAGTTTTCCTTGAGCGTTTGTTAGAGAGGTTAGTAGGTTTTTTTTGTTGAGTAGTTACGTAGATGAACAGCGAGGCAGCAGCAGCAGCAATAATGCAGCCGTCTCAGACAGTGATTGTGGTACCAAGGACAGAGATGAGTATCCGGCGCTTCCATGGCGATGGTCCTGCCAGGGAAGTTGAAGAGTTCCTTCAAAGTGTTGATAGAGCCTGGAAGTCTCAACACATGGTACATCGAGAGGAAAAATGTGACTTCCTCTTTGCACATCTAGGTGAGGCAGTGAAGGCCGAACTTAGGTGTCACCCTCAGACAACAAGGGCATGTCCAGATGCCCTGATACAAGTTCTACGCTCCACTTATGGAGAAAGGCGGAGCATCAACTTCCTCATTGGGCAGCTGTTCAGAATAAGCCAGCACCCGAATGAGTCTGTCCGCACCTACTCACACCGTCTCCTTCAGGCATTCGAAGCACTCACTGACAGGCAGAGAGCTCTATCGGAAACTCCTTTCAGCGAGTCTATCCTGAGGGACCAGTTCGTAGAAAACCTCAGTGACAGGACCCTAAGAAGAGACCTGCGAGAGAGACTACTTGATAGGCCAGAAACCGAATTCCTCGCATTAAGAGACATGGCCATTAGGTGGGCACAGGATGAGGATGTCGCACCGCAAGTCAATCTCACATGCAGTGAGATAAAGATTGAAGGTCAGCTATCTACTCTCTCCAAGCAAGTGGAGGAGCTTGCAGCCCAGATTGTGCGCCTACAACTTTCGGGGCCACAGAACTCTAACTGTCCCCACTGCAACCACCATCAACCTGATCAAATTAGCGGTAGCGTGAGACAGATTGCCTCACAACCAAAGCGCACCCTTAGCCAGAGGAGGCCTTTGATGAAGAACAGGAAATGCTACGCATGTGGAAAACATGGCCATCTTGCAAGAAATTGCAGGCTGAAGAACATGTTCCAAGGCCAACAAGGGAAACGTGGGAACCGAGATAATCGCCAACACCACAGACGCAACTGCTCTAACTGTGGAAGCCGGGACCACTTCACCCGGGCTTGCCCTAATGTCACTGCAGCAGTGAATCACGTTCAGGTTGCCTCAGTGGAACAACCACAGGCAGTACAACTTATACCTGCCCCCAAGCCAGCAGAATTGTCAGTTGATGTGCCACTGAATCCTAGAGGATCCAACACTGCAGTAGTCCACACAAGCCAATCCGCAGTGGCAGAAATGTTGTCAATGCATGCAGAAGTAGCCTCAGCTGATGCTACCCAAAACCATACGGAGGGTGATAGGGAAACACACACCTTCTTAGATTTGCGTCAGCCTGAATCCTCCCTTAATTCTCAGGATGATTCAGAAGGCCGTAGGAAAAGGAACAACCTTCTGAACATTGGATGCAGAGTTCTTGTCGAACAGAGAGTCAGAGGCCAAGGCAGAATGTTCATGCAGTATGAACCCTCGTGTTTTGTAATTACTGCAGTACCCAAGTATGCTTCTGGGTGGTACATCGTAGAAGCAGAAGATGGGAGTACTTACAGATATGTACGAGAGGAGGAAATGAAGTTCGTTTCCTCCCCTTACTAGCATAATTCTTGCATTTGTAATTTTTTTTATTTTAATATGTTGATTGCATTTCTATTTATCAAGATGTATTAGTTTGTAGTGACTCTATGAGTACATGTTATCTACATGTTTTTGAAAAGCTTTTTTAAAGCTTAGTAGTTGCTATACCTATTTGAGAATGTACAGAATCAATAGTACTTTTTTTTGTGTTTTAGCTGATGTAGTATATTCTTTTTTTTTCTTTTGTCCTTTGAAAGCAATGTAATTTAAGTCATGTCATGGAGCTGTAATATTTTTGTGTCAAATAGATTTTAGTGTGTATTTTCTTTGATGGTAGAATATGTCAGCAGCTCATATGTAATGCATTTTAAGTAATTTGTCAGTTTTGCGGGGACGCAAAAATTTAAGGCGGGATGAATGTGAGCTTGCGCTCCCTGAGCTAGTTTTATATATATTTTTGTGTATTCTATTTTTTATAGGCTAGTGCCAAATGTATTATTTGTACTTCCGCTTTTTGTGTAAGTTAGGGTGGGGTGTATAAAAAAGTTCGCCACGCTGTTTTAAAAACAGTCCAGTGTACAGTTGACCAGTGGTCAGTATAGTATGTCTGTGTGACAGCCGAAGATCTTTGTGGTCTGTCGTGTACTTATTTTATTCCTGTACCTGGGACGGTCTGTAAGTTTGCTATTGTTACTGCTTTTAGCTGCATAAAGTAACTGCTGTTTTAACTGTTGATTTTAACTGTTCTAGCCAGGCTGCTGTTGTAGATTTAATTTGTTTCTGTAGGTAATACTAGATACTAGTGTAGTGTTGCCTTAGAGTTCTATTAGTAAACTTAGTTATAGTCTGTTTCTGTTCTTAGTGAATAGATCTACAAATACTATAGTAAAGTACTAACTAAGGTGTTCTTTTTTAGTTTTAGTTATGAGTTGGTAGTAGTAGAATATTGTAGATCTAGACTAGTTTATTGTAGTTTGTTAGTGTAGATCTAGGTCTAGACTAGTGTATTAGTTTTAGTGATTTAGTTAGATAGTTGGGTTGATCAGTTTGTTTGGTTTGGTTAGTTTTTAGTGGCGTTGAGTCAGATGGTTTTAGTTAGTATTAGTTGTTCTCGTTGTAGTGTATATATTTTATTATTGATTTATATTTTTGTATGTTAATAAAGTTTCGTTTGTTTATTTATCCTAACTAAAGTTTCGTTATCTTGTTTTCCTTTAGTTTAAATTAGTTATAGCTAGTTGTCTGGTTACTTAGGCTACTCTAGCCCCTTGGTCACCATACCGAGGTGCACAGATTGAGCCCACCCAGTAGCGCTAACATCTGCCTACTGTTGGGAAATTTTAATGTTGAGCAGTAAGAATAGGTGTCTCTACACTCGCGCCTGCCTGACCTGCTCACATTTATAATATAGATAGTATAGATTTAAATTTATTTATTTTCATATTTTTACACATAATTTCTGTATATGTTCGCGGCCGCATAAAAAGGTCCGCGGGCCGTAATTTGCCCACGCCTGCGCTATGGGATGCAGGCACTCGTATTGTTGCAATAAACATCCCCAGATATCGCTCCCTGGCGCCTCCGTGGATACGTAGAACACTTTCTCCTTATCCGGCAGCCTTAATATCAGATTAGTTGTGAATATTTTTAAAATCTTTTCTTTTGCATCTAAACATGCCGAGTCACATGTAACTTTCTGTGGTTGTCCTTTTCTAAGTAAAGTAGATTATTTAGCGGGTTCACAATCTCCACCAGGTTTCTAATAAATTTCCTGTAATAGTTTACCAACACTAATACACTCTTAACCTGCTTCTGGGTTGTAGGTACTTGTAGCTCCTATATCTTTTTTAATGTTCTCCCCTATGGAACTGATGACTTTGTTCTTGACCTCTGACCTAAGAATGTTATTTCCTCCAAACCAATTTCTACTTTTTTCAGCCTGGATGGTTAAGCCATTCTCCTGTATTACTTCAATATCACTCTAGTACCATTTAGATGCTCATCACAATTCTCGTGGAATATGCATATGTCGTCTAGGTAACACAAGACATTCTATCTATCAAAGGTATCTGCTAATAACCCTTCGTTAAGTCCAGCTTAATGAAAATTTTAGCGTTTGAGAATTTGTGCAGTGTCGTCAATATTTGGTATGTAGATAAAAGCTGGGAATGTTTCAAAGCACAACACTAAACATACTTGGACCTATGGAGAGAAAGCGTCAAGACTGGTTTGATAAAACAGTACTGAGATCGGAAAACTATTAGATGAAAAGCACAAGTTCCATAAATTGTACCTGAACAACCCAAACTCCCAGTCCACTAAAGATGCATTCACAAACATCCGCAAAAATGTGCAGAAACAATTACGCCAAATGCAAGATACTTGGCTAAGCAAGAAAGTATGAAAAATAAAGGAATTAGCTGACAAGCATGACATGAAAAACTTCTTCCATGCCATAAACGAGGTCTATGGACCCACAAAGTCAGGCTTATCCCCTCTACTAAATGCTCATGGGACAATCCTATTGACAGATAAGGAAGAAATCATGAAACGCTGGGAAAAGGCACCTTCCATAATAAAAGAAGCGGCCATAGACGGGCTACTTACTTAGACTTAGGTCCTCCCACGCTGTTCGGTGCATTGGGCGTAAAGTTGTCTCCATAAAGATCTGTCATTGGCAATGTCTGAAGCCTCCTCCTACTTGGTGTCCACTGTTCTGATGTCCTCCATGAAGGTGTGACGCCAAGTTATATGAGGAGGTCCCTGTTTGCACTTTCTTCGTATTGGCCTCCATGTCATAGCAACTCTTGGTATGCGTAGTTCATTTTGTCTTATAACGTCATGAGACGCTCTGTCACAACCTTACTAAGTGTTTGACTCCAAGTTCGAGCCAATAGGCTTTATGTGGAGGCCAATTTTGGGTGACTCTATCTAGGCTCTCCGTCATTTCTTGTATGCATTTATTTGTAGCCCCGAGTAGTGCAACGTCATCGGCGAAGTCCAAGTAGTCATTCGTTTTTTTTCCACGTCATGGAATACCAAAGGCAGTCTGGTTCATTGACCTCCTCATTATGTAATCAATGGCTAGGAGGAAAAGGAAGGGAGATAAGATGCACCCCTGTCTGGCACCTTTCTCGATGCTAAAAAAATCTGTTGTTCTATCTTCTGTTTTAATGCAACAACTAGAGTGACTGTATAGGTGTCGTAGGATCTGGACGAATTTTTCTGGGATGCCGTATTCTCTATTTATTTTCCATAGTGATTCTAGGTGGACACTATAAAACGCTTTCTTAAAGTCTACGAAACTGATCGTTAGCTGTTCAAGACTTTGTTCTATGATATTTCGTAGAACGAAGATCTGCTCTGCACATGATCTTCCTCTTCGGAAGCCTGCTTGTTCTTCTCTGAGCCTCTCATCTACAGAAAACTGTGTCCGGACAGAGAAGAGAGTAATACCCCTCTAGTTGTTGCAGTCTGCCAAGTTGCCCTTTTTGGAAGCTTTACAATGACTCCTTTTGCCAGTCCTCAGGCCCACTCTTCTTCAAGGGTCACTATATCTGCAAGAGCCTCGAAGCGGTTCTTTAGTTTCATTTGGAACTGTGCTGCAAGATTGCAGTCTTTAATCTTGTCTACATTAAATGGGCGGGTTCGTGTGGCTCGTTTTGGTTGGCGTTTCAGAGATTACAATTGCCACTGACAAGGTAGTGATCTGAGCTAATATCCGCTCCTCTGCGGGTCCGTTAGTCTAATAGAGATGACCTCCATCGTTTGGAGATGCAAATGTAATCTATCTCGTTGAAGGGCTCTCCATTTGGTGATCGCCATGTTTTTTTTTCACGTATTCAAAAACAGTTCGGTTGGGATTAACTTTGGCGTTAAAGTCTCCCATCAGTAGAATTAGGTCATGAGTGGGTGTTTCATCAAGTGTGGTTTGAAGTTGATTATAGAAATTATCTTTGATGGTATCTTCTGCATCCTCTGTAGGGGCATATACTTGGATGGTAGTGATTTTGATTTGGTTTGTTTGTAGTCGAACTGTAATGATGCGGTCGCTAACTGGCTTCCAGGTAATTAGCGCTGAAGCTATTTAGACATGATGATTCCTACACCACCAATGTGTTCCTTATCGTGTCCTGAATCTAGCCATCATTGATTAATTGTCGACTTGATGTCCACCGCATCTGAGTTTGAGTTTTGAGTTTAGGCACATCGGCACAAGTTAGGCCATGTCGTGCCCGTAATCCTTTAAGGATCACTCTCCCTTTACATAACATGGGCTAAATTCTATACAGTTAAATCATTAAAAACAAGGTCTATTAAAATGGTAAAGTTAGTAAAAATTTAATAATTTGGTAAAAATCTTATGTAAATATCATATGTTCACAGTTCAAAAATCAGATCTTCGTAGACAACCCCACCTCCTGGAAAAAGCCCAGTACCTTCCCAGTGTCGACATTGTCGAATAGTGTTTTCAATGTGTGTGTTCTAAAAAATTTCTCCCTGACATCCTGGTATCTGGGGCAATCAATGAGGATATGTTCCATGGTAAGGCGAGAGTCACAGTACTCACAAACTGGGGACTCCTCTATCTTCAGCACAAAAGAGTGCGTGATGTAGGTGGGGCCAATCCTAAGTCTGGACATCGTCGTGCTACCACGCCTTGTCAGACCCTTAGATGTGGGCCTTCACCTGACATCCGCCACAATCTGCCTGAGTTTATTGTGAGTGTCAGCCTACCTTCGGTCCTGCCACTCTCGATAGGTGGCAGATTCAATACTTTGTCTCAGGTCCGAGCAGGGAATTTGGGTTCCTGTCACCGCATGATTTAGGGCTTTCTTTGCTTCTCTGTCTGCGGCTTCGTTTCCCTCAATGCCCACATGAGAGGGGACCCAGATGAAGGTTACATCCCTATGGTCGGGATTTATTTGGTCCAACAGCTTCAGGCTCTTATGTACCAATGGAATGTCAGTCTTCATCCGCCCCAAAGCTTGCAATGCAGATTTGGAGTCGGAGCAGATTATAAATTTCCTCCTTGCTGATGCTTTGACGGTCATAAGTGCAAGCGATATTGCATGTAATTCGGCCGTAAAGATGGAGCAGCCATCGGGAAGTCTACCCGGGATTTTTGTTTGTTTTGAAAGGAGCAGGCACACGCGACCTTTCCATCCATTTTGGATCTGTCAGTGTAGATGGTGCCACAATCTCCGTAGCTCTCCTGCAGTTCCCTAAAGTGGACTTGTAGTATGCTTTGGTCTGTATTTCCTTTTTTGAAATTAAGGAGGGATAAATTTAATTTTGGTTTATTCATTAGCCAAGGAGGATTCTGTGGGGTTCCTATTTTAGAGATTTGGTGAATGGGTGGGGTTAAATTTGGGAGTTCTCCAGCCTCCACATGGAGACTTGGGATAGGTGATGTAGGAAACGCGCCGAGACAGAGACGCGGGGCAGCATTTTGTATGGGTTCCAGTATTTTAGATAAGACTTCCTTGCTGCTCCATATATTATGGATCCGTAGTCCAACTTGGATCGGATAAGACTCCGATATAGCAGCAGCAAGGTATCTCTGTCAGCTCCCCAGTCCGTATGGCTGAGTACTCCAAGTATGTTTAATGACTTTGGGCATTTCTTCTTAAGTTCCTTAATAGGGGGGGGGGAATTAAATTTTGAATCTAGGGTGAGGCCTAAAAATTTTGTAGTTTTCACGACAGAGATCTTCTTTTTGTGTAAAAATAGTTAAACATAACTGTAATTTTTTTTCTAAAGTATTCATGTTTTTCCCATGTGTAAAAAATGACAAAGTCATGAACATACAGAGAGCACTCTATGCCAGGGGAAAGAGCCTTTATAATACTGTTTATTTTTATGTTGAACTGGGTTACTGAGAGAATGCTGCCCTGGGGTACACCCATTTCCTGGTCATGAGTGTCACAAGAGGAGTTGCCCACTCGAACCTGAGCAATCACCACCACAGTTTGGCATATAAGTTTCCTGCAGGGCAGGAGTGGGTTGGCGGGCGTTTTTTGACATTCCCAGTATTATAACAACCATTTATTCCTCCACTAGCTCACCAAGGAACGGGCTAGTTAGAGCCTAGCTCGTGGACGCCAACCAGTCCGCCCGACGCAGCCCGCTAAGGCCGCGCCAGTCAGTCCAGTCTTTGTCCAAAGAGAGACCCGCGAATCAGCCGAGTCCCAAGAAAACCCGACCAACCCTCGAGTTGGTGTCCAGCGCTATCCGCTTTTCGGAGATCCCGTTAGGTCTCTTACTCACCATTGCCCCGGGGCCACACATAGGGGGGGGGCTGGATATAACCCCTTTGATTGCCTTTTACACTTGCCGGCTGCTCATTCATCAGCGGCAAGCAACCTGAGATGAACTATTTAAAAACATCAGAGCAGGAAGGACTAGTCCTCCCGTAGTGCTCTGGCAAGAAACTTAGCCGTCCGGCGTAGTGCCTCATAGCTACCATACAATGCGAGTGACTGCACAGACAGGTTCCCCCTTAGCTCGCGGAGCTGGGGACACTCGTACAAGACATGCGCCACTGTTTCAGCGCTCTCTCCACAGTGGCGGCATCGGGAGTCAAAGTTCGTGCGGAACCGGGCAAAATATGCCCCTATAGGACAGTGTTCCGTTCTGCATTGTGCAATAATCGATTGCTCTGACCTCTTCAGTCGCCACCATGGATCGTCGCGATCTGGGTGACGCATGTGCTGCCAGAGACCACGTGCTCTGTCGGATTCCTCCCAGGACTTTAACCACTTCTCATGAATGAGTGCTCGGATTTGTGCCGTTGTTTGTAAGTACGTGCTTGGTGCTTCGAGGTGTGTGGCTGCCATTGCACCCTCCCTTGCGAGGGCGTCTGCCGTTTCATTGCCCCTCACGCCGCAATGTGAAGGCGCCCACTGCATGAAAACGACAGCTCCAATAGCTCGGCGGATGTTATCTGCGGCGCCGACTGCCTCTTCTTTTACGGGTGACCCTCCCCCGCCGCCACCCATAGCTTGGAGACTGGAGCTAGAGTCGGTGACCAGCACCACCGTGGTGGCACTAGTCTCGCGTTGGAGCATTCGGGCCCTAATGGCCTCGAACGCTCTAGTTATCCCTGTTAATTCGGCATCCATGGAACATGCGGCGTAGCCGCATGGACCAGAGAGCCTGTCTTGTTCAGTCCGGTCGGGGTATACTATAAGGGCCCCATACCCCGATCTATCGGGGTCCCTCATTACCGACCCATCAGTGTTGCCACTAATGAACCTTAGAGCCTGTGCTTGTACTCGGTCGAGTGATTCGAGGGCAGTTTTGCTAGCATATACTTGAACTGTATAGCTATATTCAATTTGTGATCTGACTGCCCCTAAGTACAATGTGCGTAGCATGTCAGCTTTGGCACCCCACTTTGTGCTGGCCAGCTTTCTTAATAACGCTAACTTCTCCGAGGCCTTTCTTTCAACATCCTGGACGTGCTGGAGCATTGACAGTTTTCTATCCAGGGTCACCCCTAGATATTTTGGCGTATTTTCACGCTGGAGTCGCAGCCCACCGATTTGAAGCTCGAATGGAGCCTTAAGAATGTCGATCCCTAATCTGAATAGGGACCAGGTCGTTTTGGCAACGTTTATCTGAATCTGTCATTTGTCGCAATACGAGGATATGGTTTGGAGGTCTGCTTGAAGTGCCGCCTGAATTTGGTCGGATTTCTTCCCGGTTGACCAGAAGACAATATCATCAGCATATAGCAGTTTTTTTGACCGCAGTGAGCTGGACAAATCGTTCAGAAAGGCCATGAAAAGTGTACAGGACAGGGCGGAGCCCTGCGGCAAGCAACCAGTACCCTTGGCCACCCCTCTGGAGAGCGGGGTGTTCACTCGGCGACCACAATGAGGTGGTACTGGAACGCCGAACCTACTCGCACCTGAAATTTCCGGTCTTTTAGGAATTCCCTCACAAAGCAGGGAATGTGTCCCTTAATCCCCATAAGCTCCAGGTCACGTAGAATGCCATGTTTCTAGGTTGTATCGTAGGCCTTTTCTATGTCAAAAAATACAGCTACTAGATGTTCTCGTCTTAGCAATGCATTTCTGATGGAAGCTTCCAGCCTTACCAGGTGGTCAGTTGTTGTCCGCCCCTGCCGAAATCCACACTGGTAGTTGGAGATTACCTTGTTTCTCTCAAGGTACCAGACCAGTCTATTGTTAATCATCCTTTCCATGGTTTTGCAGGTGCACCTTGTAAGTGCTATTGGGCGATAGTTATCTGGGTCAGATCCATCTCTTCCCGACTTGGGTATCGGTATAACTGTTGCTTTCCTCCAGCTGTTTGGGAAAGCGCCTGTTTGCCACACACAGTTATAGATTTTTAGCAGGGTTGCCAATGAGGGTTCGGGAAGATGCTTGAGGAACTGATAATGGATTTCATCTTCTCCTGGCGCTTTGTCATGTGATTTGTCCAGCGAGTCGTTGTTCTCAGATCTGAAGTCAACGGGGTGTCTTTCCTCCCTGATTTTGACTTTTTAGAACTCTGGCGTGTAATGTGCAGTGGATTATTTATCTGCTATTGAGGATGCAAAGCAGTCAGCCATTTCTCTGGGGGACGTAACAGTTCGTCCTAGGTTTTTTAAATGCCCTATTGCATTTGATTCTTTCCCTTTGATTCACCTTACTGCCTTCCAAACCGCTCTAGCAGAAGTTTTGGCATCCAGACTGCCGACAAAATTCCTCCAGGAATTCCTTTTGGCTGACCGTATGGTTTGCCTAGCCTTTGCTCTAGCTATCCAGAATAGCTTTAGGTTTTCCTGGAAGGATTTTTTTTATCGCCAATAGCAAGCTGTATCAAACCATGGTTTGCTAGGCCGTTTTGGATTTGCGGAGGTTAGAGGTACAACTTTCCTGGCTATACTGTGAGGTCTGTGACAGGTTAGCGAAAGTGACGTGTGTTTGGCTGGTTTAAAGTCTAGGGGATGATTATTTTTTAAAATTATCACACACCAACCCGTCAGCATATAAATCGGGAGCAGGCACGCAACGAGACAAGCAATGAAAGAGAGATACAAAATTAAATTGAAGAATATTTATTTACATAAATATTTACATAGAAGAATAAAAAGGGGGAGGGTTTGCATCTATCTCTAATCAATACTATATTTAATC
Organism: Biomphalaria sudanica; assembly: GCA_036873155.1. Lineage (NCBI taxonomy): Eukaryota > Metazoa > Mollusca > Gastropoda > Planorbidae > Biomphalaria > Biomphalaria sudanica. The sequence continues at coordinate 328,525 of JAZGLO010004933.1, read as the reverse complement.
ATCACTCTTGCATCACTTTGTCTTCTGAACTTAGCTGGTTGTCCTGTTGATGTCGCAGCTGGCTTTGATCCTGGCTTGAGGTTCGGCAGCTGGAAGTGGCGCTCTAGCGGGTAGAGGGACGCCGGTGATACGGTTCTTGTGGAATCTTAATCCAAAGATCTGATATCTGTAGTGGGCACAGTAGGGCGGGTGGCCGGCTACCATTGGCACAAGGGTGCTGTGGGCAGAGCTGATCTGCCGTGGGCAGCGTAGTTAACAGGATGAGTTCATTGAGTTACGAAGTTCAGGCGGAGCTATGACGTCTCGCACAGACTCTGGGTCTATAGATACGTCCTGCCTAATGGGTTGACAAGTGGATTGTCAAATAGGCAGGCAAGTAGAGCCGATAGCACCAAGGAAATCTTTGAGTAGATCCAAGTGAGCAGTAGATGATATTCAATAGCAAGTAGGCAGGAGTGCAGTGCTGAATAGCACTAAGTGCATAGGCAGATGATCCAAACAAATAGTTGAGTAGTGTCGAGTAGACACTGAACAGCAAATAAACAGACACCTGAGGAAGGCTGCGGATAAATAAAGACAAGTTAGGACATGTCTCTCAAGCATCTTATCGATGCCCTCGACTGAGGTGCGTTCGTCAGATTGGTAAAATTGCTTTTGAGTACAATGAGGAGATGATGACAAATGGCATTTGGAAAATAGATGGCTGATAGCAGCAATATAAAAATGTACATAAAAGGGGAAATAATAATCTCAAATAAACAACACAAGTTGGAAGAGAAAAGGGGGGGGGGGAGAAATGGGCGGTTGTCAGCGACCATTATGATTTGTTTACACATGGCCGTCGGCCGATAACAATGTAGTGCGCTTGAAAGGAGAGTGTCCGTTCAAGGGGCGCAACTCTCGCCAAAGTAGAATGACTACAGGGGAGATAATTCATATATCTCTTCTTAGCGCAGTATTAGTGTGCTAGTAAATTATCACGTCAGCCGAGATAAAGGAAATAAAATATGTACAAATACATACATATATATATATATATATATATATATGCCATGTTTATGTTTTCTACTTACGACAGTGAGAAATACACAATGCACTAATTAAATGTAAATGAAATAATAAAATACACATGATAATATCCAGTGAGAAATATACACAAAGTAATTAAGATTGAACTTGTGATTAGGTTCGGCTTACCACCAGGTATTCCCTCTAAGAGTAAGAATAAATGAAATAGTCCAGACTCAATTGCTCAGCTAGAATGAGAAATGAGAGAGTGTCTGTCCCGCTATATTCTACCATATATTGGCTTGGAAAAAGGTGGGCGGAAACAGGAAACGGGATTGACCAAAGATTATCTCTCACGTGGGTGAAGTCCGACGAAAGTTGCACCTTGGAGCGTCACGAGGCGTGTTGACCCGAGTGATCTCTTTGATCAAAGAGAGACGTGGGAGAGGGGGGAAGAAGAAAATATTGGCTTGCATTCCACCCAAGGTGGGGTCAACTGCGATCGTCAGACATCCGGCCTGTAAGACCAAAGAGACTGTGTGTTTATCTTTCCCCGATAAAGGGAGATAAGTGAAAGGACGCGGCCTAACTAAGTCTATCCTGGAGAGGAAAAGGTGGGGTGGGTGAAGAAATTGAGAATAGGACGAGGAAATAACGAAAATAAAATGAATTAAAAATAAAAAATAATAATCAATGATGTGATAAAATTGAGTGACTCTGACAGCAAGCTTTTGACTTGTCACAAGGTCAATGCATGTGAGAGATCCAGTTCCTGGGTGCAAGTAGGTCGGTGATGCAATATAAGTATGCATAAATCATGTATGAGGAAGATATCCTCCAGCATACGACCTCTTGTGTCAGTATTGTTGGATCCCCACATGGTGTTATGGGCATTGAAATCTCCAAGGATTATATGAGGCCGGGAGAGTTGTTTCAATAGGTCCTACGTGTCTGTTGGGTTTAATGGCGCACCTGGTGGTAGATACAGGCTGCAGCAAGTGATAACCTTGTGTAGGGTTATCCTAGCTGCTACGGCCTGTAGTGTGGTCTGTAGTTCTACCCTCTCATTGGGAATCCTTCACAAGGACTCTACCTGATGCTCTCTCTGCATCCTCAACATTCTTGCTGTAGGCACTGTAGCTTCGGAACCTGACGCTATCTTTCAGAAATGTTTCCTATAAGCAGACAGCTACAGGAGTCTCAGAGTCCACCAGTAGCTGCATTTCCTCCTAATTGGCCTTGAGGCCTCTACAGTTCCACTGTACAATTCTGGAATCCATGGCTTATTCTAAGTGACCTACTTGGAGCTGTTAGGCCTTGAGAGGCCCCCGGAGGGGTTTTCCTTTATTCCAGTGACCTTGGTATTTTTATTCTTGGGTTTAGATGGAGAGGAGGATAACCCCCTTTTGGGTGACTCCTTCAATGCCCTCCACTATTTCCTTCTTGGAACATTCCAGCAGGTCTCTAGAGCTGATAACACCTCTGCTGGTGTTCAAAATCTTGTGTGGCATTGACTTCCACTTGGAGATCACAGATTCTTCTGCATCGAAGAAGCCCATCAGAGTGTATCTTACTTTCGACTTCTACAAGAAGTTCTGATTATTTGTGCAGCTTAGATAAACTCTCTGGCTCTCCCACTACTGACATGAGTCCCTTATAGATAAGGAAAGGGCTCATCTTTGTCAGGTCTTTCCCCTTCTCTGTGCACCTGACCAAAAAAAATGATGGGGCGTCCCGAGACATGACGTTAAACTGCGCTCCTCTTTCCTTAGCACTTTTGGAGCTCAAAAGTGCTCTACTTCTTTTCTATCATTGTGTCTGCCTCCTCCTTTCCTCAATCTGCCTTCATTGATCATCACTCTGTCTCCTTATCTCTAAATATCTCACTACGTCCTAGACCAGTCCGTTTGCCGTGGACTGCGACGGGTAAGGGGGGATAAAGAGATCCTGGTGTTTGAGTGATGGCTATCTGAGAATAGGCCACCACAACACAATACTTTGGCTCCAAGTTCCCCTAGACCTGAGGCCCAGATGGCCCGCTCTGGGTCAACCGGCTGGTCATGCCGAGCTACCAGCATAGGTCTTCGACCTATGCTGGAGGGCGGTGGCTAGAGGGTCAATCAGGGAGCTGCTGTATCGGGCACATGTCCGATGCAGTAGCTGACTGAGTATAGCACCTGTGTAGCCCTGGCGGGCTCATTCTGGACTTCCGAATGGCCCGTCCCCTTGTTGGACTCGATGGCGGGTGGGGGAGCACAGGTGCCGAACTAATATATAACACCCATGGAAAAAAAAAAACTTCAAAAAAACTACTTGCCCCAGACCTATGTCTGGGCAAGAGACGCCGCATGGAAGACAGAAAGGAGGAGGCCACAAAAAGCTGTGCTACCTGGCCATCATTTCTGGTGGTTAGGTGCACAGAGGAGGGGAAAAGTCTGACAAAGATGAGCCCTTTTGTCATCTACAAGGGACTTAAGTCAGTAGTGGGAGAGCCCAAGAGTGTGTCTAAGCTACACAAGTCTTTGGAACTTCTAGTAGAAGTTGATAGCAAGATACACTCTGATGGGCTTTTAAGATGCAGAAGACTCTGTGATCTCCAAGTGGAAGTCATGCCACACAAGAGTCTGAACACCAGCAGAGGTGTAATCAGCTCTAGGGACCTACTGGAATGTTCCGAGAAGGAAATAGTGGAGGGCATTGAAGGAGTCACCCATGCCGGCGCATTACCAGGCGCAGGGATGGTGAGGAGGTCAAAACCGCCACTATTATCCTCACATTTGGAACTAGGACACCGCCAGAGTATGTGAAGGCAGGATACCTACGAGTTCCAGTGAGGCCCTACATACCTAACCCCATGAGGTGCTTCAAGTGCCAGGGTTATGGACACGGCGCGGCAGTCTGCAAGAGGAACACTGTGTGTGCCAGATGTGCTGGAGAAGGTCATGAGGACAAGGGCTGCACAGCCCAGTTCAAATGCCCAAACTGTCACGCTGGCCACTCAGCCTACTCCAAGGACTGCCCTGTGTGGAAACAGGAGGTTGCCGTGCAGGAGTACAAGGCAAGAAATGGATGTACCTTCAGCCAGGCGAAATCGGCTGTATTGGCCCAAGCCAAAGGCCAATTCGGCTTGACAAAGACCTATGCCCAGGCTGTTGCTAAGATAGGAAGATCCATAGCCACACAGACGGACACATTGACCCCACCACCCCCTCCTCCTCCTCCAACTCAGAAGAAAACACCGCCAAAGAACACACCTCTGAAGAAACAAGAAAGCCCTGTTGTCATGCTAAAGAACAGGTTCTCTGTGCTCGCTGATGAGAGCATGGAGACTGAGCAGCTAGTCAAAACCAATACTCCGGGAGAACCCGGAGACATCATGTCTGACACAGGTTCTCCTTAGAGAAACCAGTCAGACACCCCAACCTCTACCGAATTAGAGGTTGACCAACTCCCTAAGGGGAGAAATCAAAGCGGAGAGGATGCCCGAGGTGAGCGAGGAGGAAATAACCTCCGCTCTAACCAGAGGGATCTCCCCTCTCCAGAGAGAAAGACTTCCCCCAAAAGGGGGTTGTCCTCCTCTCCATCCAAACCCAAGAATAAAAATACCAAGGTCACTGGAATTAAGGGAAACCCCTCCGGGGGCCTCCCAAAGCCAAATAGCTCCAAGTAGGTCATCTAGAATAAGCCATGGATTCCAGAATTGTACAGTGGAATTGCAGAGGCCTCAAGGCCAATTATGAGGAGATGCAGCTACTGATGGACTCTGAGACTCCTGTAGCTGTCTGTCTACAGGAAACATTTCTGAAAGATAGCATCAGCTTCCGAAGCTACAGTGCTTACAGCAAGAATGTTGAGGATGCAGAGAGAGCATCAGGTGGAGTCTGTATCCTTGTGAAGGATAGCATCCCCCATGAGAGGGTTGAACTACAGACCATACTACAGGCCGTAGCAGCTAGGATAACCCTTCACAAGGTTATCACTTGCTGCAGCCTGTATTTACCACCAGGCGCTCCATTAAACCAAACAGACATGGAGGACCTATTGAAACAACTCCCCCGGCCTTACATAATCCTTGGGGATTTCAATGCCCATAACACCATGTGGGGCTCCAACAATACCGACACAAGAGGCCGTATGCTGGAGGATATCTTCCTCCAACATGATTTATGCATACTTAATGATGCATCACCGACCTACTTGCACCCAGGAACTGGATCTCTCACATGCATTGACCTCACCGTATGCGTCCCTGGACTTCTGGACGACTTTAAATGGTCAGTTAGCAATGATCTACGGGGAAGTGACCACTTCCCAATCATCATTGCTAACAATCTCCCCCTCATTGGGACGACCTCAGCGGTGGAAACTGAATAAGGCCGATTGGGAAGAATTCCAAAAAAGATGCTCAGAGGATATTACAGAAAATATCCTCGATGAGCAGAACCCAGCTGATACCTTTGCTAGCAAGCTACTTAGTATAGCCAGGAAAGTTGTCCCCCTAACCTCCGCAAATCCAAAACGGCCTAGCAAACCATGGTTTGATACAGCCTGCAAGGGTGCTATTGGCGATAGGAAAAAACGACTGGCTGCATTTATAAAAAATCCATCCCAGGAAAACCTAAAGCTATTCAGAATAGCTAGAGCAAAGGCTAGACAAACTATACGGTCAGCCAAAAGGAATTCCTGGAGAAGTTTTGTCGGCAGTCTGGATGCCAAAACTTCTGCTAGAGCGGTCTGGAAGGCAGTAAGGCGAATCAAAGGGAAAGAATCAAATGCAATAGGGCATCTGAAAAACCAAGGACGAACTGTCACGTCCCCCAGAGAAATAGCTGACTGCCTTGCATCCTCAATAGCAGAAAAGTCATCCACTGCACATTACACGCCAGAGTTTCAAAAAGTCAAAACCAGGGAGGAAAGACACTCCATTGATTTCAGGTCAGAAAACAATGAAGACTACAACAAACCGTTCTCGCTTGAGGAACTGAGGGAATCGCTAGACAAGTCACATGACACAGCGCCCGGAGAAGATGAAATCCATTACCAGTTCCTCAAGCACCTTCCCGAACCCTCATTGGCAGTCCTGCTAGGGGTCTATAACTGTGTGTGGCAAACAGGCGCTTTCCCAAACAGCTGGAGGAAAGCCACAGTTATACCGATACCTAAACCGGGAAGAGACGGCTCTGACCCAGCTAACTATCGACCAATAGCACTAACAAGCTGCATCTGCAAAACCATGGAAAGAATGATTAACAGTAGGCTGGTCTGGTACCTGGAGAGGAACAAAGTGATCTCTAACTACCAGTGCGGATTCCGGCAAGGGCGGACAACAACTGACCACCTGGTAAGGCTGGAAGCTTGTATCAGAAATGCATTACTCAGAAGAGAACATCTAGTAGCTGTATTCTTCGATATAGAAAAGGCCTATGACACAACCTGGAAACATGGCATTCTACGTGATCTGGAGCTTATGGGGCTTAAGGGACATCTCCCCCGTTTTGTGGGGGAATTCCTGAAAGACCGAAAATTTCAGGTTCGAGTGGGCAACACCACTTCTGACACTCATGACCAGGAAATGGGTGTACCCCAGGGCAGCATTCTGTCAGTCACCCTGTTCAACATAAAAATAAATAGCATCATAAATGCTCTGTCCCCTGGCATAGAGTGCTCTTTGTATGTTGATGACTTTGTCATTTTTACTTATGGGAAAAACATGAACACCCTAGAAAGAAAATTACAGTTATGTTTAAACAAAATTCAAAATTGGGCAAACGATAATGGTTTTAAATTTTCGGACTCCAAAACAGTTAGTATGCATTTTTGTAATTTAAGGGGACTCCACCCAGACCCCTGAACTATTTATACACAAAAAGAAGATCCCTGTCGTGAAAACTACAAAATTTTTAGGCCTCACTCTAGATTCCAAATTTAATTTTCTCCCCCACATTAAGGAACTTAAGAGAAAATGCCAAAAGTCATTAAACATACTTAGAGTGCTCAGCCATACGGACTGGGGAGCTGACAGAGATACTTTGCTGCTGCTATATCGGAGTCTAATTCGATCCAAGCTAGACTACGGATCCATAATATATGGAGCAGCAAGGAAGTCGTACCTAAAAATACTGGAACCAATACAAAATGCTGCCCTGCGTCTCTGTCTCGGCGCGTTTCGTACATCACCTATCCCAAGCCTCCATGTGGAGGCTGGAGAACTCCCCATGGATATAAGAATGAAAAAGCTTGCAATGCAGTATATAGTCAAGCTAAAATCCAACCCTACGAACCCTGCTTTCGATTCCATATTTAACCCCACAGAGGTAGAATTATACAACCGAAGGCCTAACGTCATACAGCCGTTAGGCCTTCGAATGAGAGAACCCATCCAAAATTTAACCCCACCCATTAACCAAATCTCTAAAATAGAAACCCCTCAGAATCCTCCTTGGCTAATGAATAAACCCAAATTAAATTTATCCCTCCTTAATTTCAAAAAAGAAAATACAGACCCAAGCATACTACAAGTCCACTTTAGGGAACTGCAAGAGAGCTACGGAGATTGTGGCACCATCTACACAGACGGATCCAAAATGGATGGAAAGGTCGCGTGTGCCTGCTCCTTTCGGAACAAAACAATCTCCCGTAGACTCCCCGATGGCTGCTCCATCTTTACGGCCGAATTACATGCAATATCGCTTGCACTTATGGCCGTCAAAGCATCAGAAAGGAGGAAATTTATAATCTGCTCCGACTCCAAATCTGCATTGCAAGCTTTGGGGCGGATGAAGACTGACATTCCACTGGTACATAAGAGCCTGAAGCTGTTGGACCAAATAACAGCCGACCATACGGATGTCACCTTCATCTGGGTCCCTTCCCATGTGGGCATTGAGGGAAACGAAGCCGCAGACAGAGAAGCAAAGAGAGCCCTAAATCATGCGGTATCAGGAACTCAAATTCCCTGCTCAGACCTGAGACAAAGTATTGCCACTGCCATCTACCAAGAGTGGCAGGATCGATGGGAGGCTGAGACTCACAATAAACTCAGGCAGATTGTGGCGGATGTCAGGTGGCGGTCCACATCTAAGGGTCTGACAAGGCGTGGTAGCACGACCATGTCTAGACTTAGGATTGGCCACACCTACATCACGCACTCTTTTGTGCTGAAGAAAGAAGAGCCCCCACTTTGTGACTATTGTGACTCTCGCCTCACCGTGGAACATATCCTCATTGACTGCCCCAGATACCAGGATGTCAGGGGAAAATATTTTAGAGCCACTAATTTAAAAACACTATTCAATAATGTCGACCCTGGGAAGGTACTGGGCTTTATCCGGGAAGTGGGATTGTCTACGAAGATCTGATTTCTAAACTCTGTACTTTTTACATTATATTTTTACCAAATTATTAAATTTTTACTACCTCTACTATTTTAATTGTAAATAGACCTTGATTTTAATTATTTGACGGTATAGAATTTGACCTTTGTTGTGTGGAGGGAGAGTGGCCCTTGAGGGACTGCAGGCACGACATGGCCTAAATTGTGCCGATGTGCCCAAATCACAAATCACAAATCACAAAATGATGGCCAGGTAGTACAGCTTTTTGTGGCCTCCTCCTTTTTTGCCTCAATACGGCGCCTCTTGCCCAGATATAAATCTGGGTCAAGTAGTTTAATGGTTTTTTTTTTTACATATATATTCTTGTTAGTTCGGCACCTGTGCTCCCCACCCGCCATCGAGTCCAACAAGAGGACGGGCCATTCGGATGTCCAGATCGAACCGCCAGGGCTACACAGGTGCTATAGTCAGTCAGCTCTCATCCAAATCACAAGAAAGATGACGCTTACTATCTATCCCGACAAGACCAACGTCTAATCTTTCGACTCAGGACCGGACACAACAGAACGCGACAACAAATGTACCGGAAGCTCAAAATTGGAACCAGTGAAATCTGCCCATGTGGAGAATCACCAGAGAATACAGACCACGTCCTCCAAAACTGCTCTCTATACCAAGAGGCCCGTATAAGACATTGGCCCCAAATCACCCCACTAGAAAGGAAACTATATGGAGAGCTCCCTGATCTGGAAACCACTGCGCATTTCCTCTCATGTATTGGTCTTCTCATCTGAACACTCCAACATAACAATGAGAACGAAGAAGAAGAAGAAGAAGTCAGCTGCTGCATCGGACATGACCCTCCAGCCAACGCCCTCCATCATAGCTCGGCATGACTAGCCGGTTGACACAGAGCGGGCCATCTGGACCTCAGGTCTAGGGTAACGTGGAGCCAAAGTATTGTGTTGAGGTGGTTTATTCTCAGATAGCCACCACTCTAACACCAGGATCTCTTTATCCCCCCTTACCCGTCGCAGTTCACGGCAAACGGACTGGTCTAGGACGTAGTGAGATTTTAAAGATAAGGAGACAGAGTGATGATCAATGAAGGCAGACTGAGGAAAAGAGGAGGCAGACACAATGATAGAAAAGAAGTAAGGCACTTTTGAGCTCATGTCTCGGTACGAATCCACTGCATCTTGCAGATCTCTAGGATGTCCAGTCGTAAGAGTCAAACTCTCTTAAAAGTTGGGCCAGTTTACCGCATTGGTTTAAGGGTCTTACATTCCACGTGCCTATAAGAGTCAGTTTCTTTGCGTTGGCAGGCTACAGCAATTACCAATAAATGAAAAAAAAGGATAACACCCCCTACGCTAAAGAAAACCGACCTTGCCATTGAACACCTTGCAAGTGGAAAGGCCCCGGGTGCTGACTCCATTCCCGCAGAGGTCTACAAAAAAGTAAAAGACTTCATGAGCTGTTCTTAATTATGTGGGAACAATAGTCAATACCACAAGACTTCGTAGATACCATAATTGTCCAACTATACAAGCGAAAAGGAAACCGCCAAATCTGCGACAACCACAGAGGGATATCTCTTCTCTCTATTGCTTGGAAAATTCTCGCACGCATCCTACTAAATCGGCTCATACAACATCTAGAACATGGTCTACTACCAGAAAGCCAATTAGGCTTCAGAAAGGAGCGTGGAACCATTCACATGATCTTTGTGGCAAGACAGCTCCAGGAAAAATGCCAAGAACCAAATACTGATCTCTTCTCGATATATGTCGACCTAACAAAAGCATTCGACACTGTTAGCAGAGAAGGACTCTGGAAAATCATGTTTAAGTATAGATGTCCACAAAAATTCATATTCATGGTGAGACTATTTTATGATGGCATGAAGGCTTGTGTCCAGGAAAGTGGAGAACCATCCGAGCCCTTCGAAGTATCAAACGGGGTAAAACAATGCAGCACCCACACTGTTGAGTATTAGGTTCTCTGCTATGCTGACAGTTGCATTCATAAATAGAGATAACAAAGGGTTAATACAGATTTGATGGTGGCCTATTCAACCCGAGGCGGCTAAATGCAAAATCAAAAATAAAATAAGCAGTAATCAGGGACTTGCTGACGACTGTGCCCTAAATGCCTGCTCTGAAAATGATCTGCAGAGCATCGCCAGCGACTTCTTAAGAGCATGCTTAGACTTTGGCCTTACCATTAACAAAAAAAACTAAAGTGTTATATTTGCCTGCTACAGGGAAAGCGTACTCCATGCATCAAGATAAATGGACATGATATAAATGCAGTGGATAGATTCACATATCTTGGCAGCACACTCTCCAGAAACAGAAAGATCGATATCGTGAAGGCCAGTGCATCCTATCATTGCTCTATGTCTCAGAAACGTGGACAGTGTACAGAAAACATGCAAATTAAGGGAAGGAAAGCGCTCGCAATGCGGTCAATGAAAACGCTCAAAGCTTCTCTAAAGGCATTCAGCATAGACCCTGAGAGACGGAGGTACATGACAGAGCATCATGGCTTCGCGCTGTGAAAACTGGCGCACAGATTGTTGAGAAAAAGAGAAAAAAGCTGGCAGAAGAAAAACGCCAGAGAAGAAAAGCAAGGCCTATAGCACTAGCTCCAGCTGGAATATATTATGTGTGCACTGGATAGTCGCTCCGGCTCCGGCTTCTGCCGACTATTCGGCATTTTTTCACTATTCGGCGATATTCGGCTCCGGCCAAATATCGCTACCGGATAGTAAACCGGATAGTAATATTTAATATGCATAAAGTGGACCTCGTTCCATTAATGTCTGTTGTAGAATGTATTAATGATAATAATAATAATAATAATTATTATAATATTTATTGTCCGTATGGAAATTTGTCTTACAATTTGTGCATTACACCAAACAAAAAACATTATAACTATGAGAAACCAAAGTGTACATTCACACCAGACTCACTCATAATTTACATGTGACAAAGTTTATATCAGATTGTTCTTATTTAATGATTTGATTGCCAGGGGAAAAAAAAGTGTTTGTGTCTGTTTGTCTGTTTGGTTTTGGCATCGGTGTCTTGTATCTCTTTTGTGATGGTAAAATCACAAAATCTTGACACAAAGGGTGATTCTTTATTTCGAAGATCTTGTTAGCTTTTTTATAGATGTTTTTTCTCAAACAATTGCCCAAATGGGGTTTGTTTTTTGCCAATGATTTTACCAGCAGCATTTAGGATTAAAGTTTATTTTTATTTTTAATGCTCGGATTGCCATACCAGGAAGTGATATTGAAACTTAAAATATTGCAGATGTGATCGTGATAAAACATAGCCAAGGTCTTTTCGCTAACATTAAACGAGGACAGTTTTCTTAGTAATCGTAATCTTTGCTGCCCTTTTTTTGCTGATATAATCAGTATTTGCAGTAAAATTTAGTTTATTGTTAGGATAGTACTAAGGTATTTAAAGGTTTGCACTAATTCAATAGTCTCTCCAGCTACAGAAACAATATCATTTTCCTTCTTTTTCCTACGAAAATCATTATAATTTCTTTGTTTGTTTTTTTACATTTTATAATAAAAAATTATCTTTACAGTATTTTTCAATGTGTAGAAAGAAGGTTAATTTCATTGTTTAATTCTTTTAACTTAATAAATAACGGAAAAACCTTACAATAAAATTTAAAATCGCATAAAAGAAATTGAACAATAGTACCGCAATTAGATCTAGCAAACAAAGAAATAATATGCTGGAGTGTAAAAAAAAACAACCATTAACTAGTGGACGGGTATAATTTATCTATATGCTTGACTGACCATGCCAATGTGTTAACTTTTTTGAATGACCACCCAACACTATTGCGTGCGTATGCCCAAGGAAAAAACAATGCGTGATGGTTAACATAAACAACTATACACACTACACTAGGACTACATGTGTAGGCTCACTACGTATATCTGACCGGTTGTTGGTCTGAAATTCATGAACACATACATCCAAACACTATACAAGCCAGATTGCACTTTACTTATGAGAGATTTACATTAGTAACTACTTAAATATATACTAACATACTTTACATTGACTCTCCCACACACAGATTTTACAGTTAGTGGCATCGTACATACACAGACACACTCATGCTATACAGATTAATTTTTGATAGGCCTATCTGTTTATAAATAATCTTAAGCTTGAATAAATCAATCAGTAACAGAGTTTAAAACAATAAGGTATATAAAAAGAAAATGAATAATACCAATCAATATAGGTATGTTATTTAACAGTTTCGTAAAAATGCTCAGCAACATAAGCTATTTACAAGACACTTAGGTATTCGGCTCCGGCTCCGGCCGAATATCAAATTTTACTATCCGGTCATATCCGGCTCCGGCCGAATATCAAAAAGTACTATTCGGTGCACCCCTAGTATATATTATAACATTAATATTTCGTTTATATATATATATACTGGACATATATTATCCGCGGCCCGCGGGTCTTTATTTGCGTATCACTGAGAGTGTTTTGTAAACAATTAAACGAAATAATAATGTTATAAGTAAGGCGAATGCGGAATGCGTGAATGTAAAAATGAGTATAAATGGAGCTCTAAAAATAGCTAATCACTTGAATGCATTTTTTTTCAAATAAAAACATTTGCATGTGGGCCTACATATATTTGACTAACATTTGAAATGAATAGACTTAATTTTGTATGTTCATGTGTTAAAGTATAAAGAAGATCTTGAGTTAGTCATAGTTCTAGATCTAGACTAATCTAGAGTTAAATATTGGCTTGGATAGAGTTCATTTTGCGCGTGCGCATGCGTGACCTTTTTAATTAGATGTACGCGAATGAATGAAACTATTAGAATATATCTCATCACAGCTTTAGTGAACGAATGTATGAAAATGCTTTAGAAAAACAAATTTGAATGTTTATTTGATTAAAATATGAAATAATTGGACTATTATTAGTATGTTCATGTGTTAAAGTATAAAACTATCTTTGCGAAGAGAAGTTCTATCATCTTAGAGTTGAATTAGAGTTTTAGACCTAGGAATAGAGAGATGTTTAACCTTTCGGGCAATGTCTAATGAAAGAATGTACGTCAGGAATTCGAAATTCGCAGTACATAGAAGTACATAGAAGTCAAAATCTTAAAGCGCTGGTTGTGAATGTGTATGTGTGTGAGTGATTGCTGTTCGAATTTTTTCATCCATATTGTTTTTGTAAAGTAGTTACGCTGAGGTTGTCAATTGTAGTCAAACTGAATTTCCATTTGATTGGATCAATAAAGATATATTATCTTATATAAGGAACGAATTTATGTAAAAATGCTTTTAAAACACAAATTTGAAGCTTAATTTGATTAAATAATGAAATCAATAGACTATACATTGTAATTTCCAGGTGACAAAGTAAAAAACTATCTGTGCAAAGTGAAGTTCCTAAAGTTAGATCTAAATCTAAATCTTTTCGATCTTTTCTCATGTTTACATGGTAAACATGGCCTAGATTTATAAGATACAATACTTTCATAGAGTCGGTCAACTTTTTTTTTTAGGGTCTTAAGTTTGTTTTAGAGCTACAATACATACATTACGGTTCAAGTTAGTACCCAAGGAACATTTATTCCAAGTCTTATCAAGATAGGTCAAACGGTTTTGATTTCTATTCGACACATACATACATACGCCTTACATTCTACTTTATAGTATAGATCATTTCATCCCCAGTCACTTCATCCCCGGTCACTTAAATCTCCGGTCACTTTATCTCTTCGTCATTTTATCCGCTGGTCATTTCACTTCTAATCCAACAAATGATAATAGTAAAAAGTATGAAATTAACAATATTTCATATGTTTATTTTTATTTACATGACAAAGAGAATTAACATTAATAAATAAAAAATTAAAAATATATAAAAATTACATATATAGATGTAGAGTTAGTGTAAAAATAGTTTTTGCGTGTTAATTGAAATCAATAAGATTGGTTTTTGCTAGTTGGTACAGAAGAAGATTCTTTGATTCATATTGCTGTACGCTTGTACATCATTTGTAGTTTTTGGGGCCAGTGTTGCGTATTTTTTGAGCGTGTCAGCGTTTATTTGAATAAATAAAAAGTTCGAAATGACACGCTCATATTTAAGAAAGAACGTTCGACAAATAAAGTGAAAGATGGCCTCCTGGAGATACGTTTTCAGCGGTAAGATCATAAGTATTCTAATCGTTCTCATCTCTCAAAAGATTTCCACTACTTCCACCACACCTTGGCCTTTGGTCGTTACATCACGCAATATGCGCAGGATAATATTGACATCCCTACAACAATCAGAAACAATGTAACCAAATACAAATACAAACTCCGCATTGAAATGTATTCTTTCATTTCTCAACAAGAATGAAGAGAGTAGGGCGAACACCCATATACATTATAATAACATGTCAAAAATATCAAAAAGTATTCTAAAATGCATATTTATATATTAGTTGAAATGAGTGCTTAAAGGCAAAGCTTTAACAGCACAATTACTCACAAAAACTAAGTACAAAATATTTAATTGGGGATGAAATGAGGTCACGTATGTACAACATAAAGATGCAGTTTACAACGCTTTATCATCCCGGACTTTGCGAACCATTCAACGGTACTTTGAAGTGAATCATCTCTATCGCTCATGAAAATCCAAAAAATTGGGATTTATTTTTATCTACAGCACTATTTGCTAAAAGAGAAAGTCACCAAGAAAATACAGGATTCTCTCTTTTGAGATTTTTTATGCAGCTAATCCACGAGGACCTATGTCAATTCTCAAAGAATCCATACTCCAACCAGATTCAACTCAGCCAGACAGAAAAACTGTGTTCCGACATGCCTTGGATACCAGGAACATTTTCATCAAAGCAGAAGACCCAGGATACAAAGCTCGATTACTACTACCAGACAAAAACAACGAATTGTTCATCAAATGGCAAGGACCATTTCCTGTACTCAGAAAAATTACATATGTTGATTATGAAATTGACATTAACAATAAGAAGAAATTATTTCACATCAACATGTTACAGAAATACAATGATGATACAGATGACACAAGTCCAGAACAATCAATGATCTTATATTACCATCGATAAAGCAGACTGAATATTGGCAAAATATTCAAATTGCTAACTTATCACCTTAAAGAAAAGAAGAATTAACAAACATTCTTATAGAGCATTCAGAAATATTCACTGATGTTCCAGGCAAGACTTCAATTATTGAACACGAAATAATACTAACAGACAACAGAACTGCAAAATCAAGACGATACCCATTACCAATACACTACAGAGATTTTCTTCAACAAGAAATTAACCAACTTCTTGACCAAGGCATTATAGAACAGTCCAATTCACCATACTCAGCACCTATTGTACTCGACAAACTACAACAAACAACACTAAGAATGTGTGTCGATTCTAGACAATTAAGCAAAATTAATCGCATTGATTCCTACCTCATGCCCAACCCAGAAGATCTCATGTCATACTTCTCTGAAGCAAAGTTCTTTACCAAGTTAGATTTATCCAGATGGTACTATCAGATACCAATGAAAGAGGAATCCAAACCTTATACTGCCTTCAAAGCAGCATTTGGACTTTTCCAATTCGTATACATGGCATTTGGACTAGTCAACACTAGCAGCACTTTCAACAGAGGTATCCACAGAATATTTGGACAACGAAAAGACACAGTCTCCTACATTGATGACATTTGTATATCTCATAAAACCTGGAAAGAACATATGAAGGGACTAAAAGAAGTCTTCAACATAATAAAACAACATGACTTTACAGTCAAACCTAGTAAGGTTAAATTAGCCAGGACATAAGTTTCTTTTCTAGGACATCGAGTTATAGTTATAACTCATTAAGACCACAAGAAGATATCATCAAACGGATCTTAGACATAAAAGTGCCCACAACCAAGAAGCAAGTCAAGATTATCTTGGGACTGTAATTTTATAGGACTTTCCAAATTACACAGCACTCACATCAACCTTTACCAACCTCACCAAGAAAGGTCAACCTTTCAAAATTTGATGGTCTATGGAAGTACAAGAAACAATTGAGAAAATCAAAGCAACATTTTCCAAAGTCAGTATAATCAAACTTCCTAATAGAAATAGACCTTTCCACCTTGCTACAGACGCCTTACCAACAGCCATAGGAGCATGTCTCATGCAGGATTAACAAGGGACTTTACATCCTGTATCCTTCATCAGCAGGAAACTCACATAGGCTGAAACCAGATACTCAACAATAGAACAAGAATGTTAGGCCATTATCTTGGCAATATCCAAATTTAACAAATACTTACTGTGTGCACACTTCACATTACTTACTGATCATGCACCATTTGCTCTCTTAAATCCGAAAAAGATGGCAAACGGATGAATGACTAGTAATTGAACTAAAGTTCTGTATTTGAATTAGAAGGATCTTCGTTGATGAATCTCTAAGATTATTTAGATCTAGAGATATATCTAGAGATTCCCCGGCTAATCACAGTAACAACATATCAGCATCTTCCGACGAATAAGCGTTTCGACCACAAGAGAGAAACCTAACTGTGATATATATATATATATATATATATATATTATATATATATATATATATATATATATATATATATATATATATATATATATATATATTGTTACGTTACTTTGGAGCCCTGAGTTGTCAAGTTCTTTAAGTTGGTGGTGTATGGTGCAGTTTGCATAGAGCCTGGATAGTGAGATTCGTAACAACTGGTGTCAGAAGTGGGATCAGATCGTTTTCTGAATTCAACGTGGATGGCGATGAACGCAAGACGTCCATGCAACCATGTGAAGGCCAATTGGAGGAGAAGAAGGAAGCGACCATTGCTGACCGTTTAATGTCCGTAAGAGCTGAGCCGAAGGCTCTTCGAGCTCTAAGTTTGAAAAAAAACCTGCTTGGTGGTCCAGCCAGAACAGTAAAAAAAAAAACAACCTGTGTGAACGCACAGTTCTGTTTGAGAGCGACCCGAGTCAATGCCTATATAAAACATTGCTGTATCCAATGTCTTCAGCCCCCGACACATGGCCGAAGGCCTAAGAGCACTGGGAGCCTCCGTCATCTTCCTTCTTTGTACCAAGCTAACCGTGGGGGACTCGCCATTTATGGAACGGTCCTTTGAGGAACGGCGCATGGATGTGTGACAGTTTTTGTGAGGACTTTTTTACAACCCCGCCCGTGCAAGGAGTGGACTCTCGTCTACCCGTGGGCATCCCCACGGGAGTTATGTTTTGCCATTCATTTCGCCTAGCTATCTCCTCAAATAGCCGTTTCCACCCGGGTGCCACGATGAGGCAGAACAGCGAACCCGGGACCATTGCTGACTGCAACATGGATGGCTCCATCAAGCTCAAGAGGCAAGCCAAGTGCCACTGATCGACCCCCGCCTGCAGCGATGAAACTTTACAGCCAATGTCATGATTGTTGATTCTGTCCGGGACAGACAGATCTAAGGAGGGGGCAGTGTTATAAACCTGGTGGTGGCACAGATGGGGGTAGTGGTGTGAGTGTAGTCAGCCGACGCAAATCGCCCCAGGCCAGCGCTAGACGAGCGGTCAACCGTCTGTGCCACCATCAGGTTTATAACAATATATCACAATAATATTAATAATAATCCTTATTGTCCGTAAAGAAATGTGTCTTACAATTTGTGCATTACACCAAACAAAACATTGTAAAAACCATAATGTACATTCACACCAGACTCACTCATAATTTACATGATAGTTAGATAGTCAGATAGTTTCTAATTATTACCGGTGAACAAAAGAGTTTTTGTGTCTGTTTGTCTTTGCTATCGGTGTCTTGTATCTCTAAAATCACAAAATTCTGATCCAAAGGGTGATTTTTTATTTCTAGAATCTTTTTAGCTTTTTTTATTGATGTTTCTCTCAAACAGCTGTCCAAATGGGGTTGGTTTTTTGTCAATGGCTTTAACAGAAAGATTTATGATTCTATGTATTTGTGAAATACCAGTGACTGTCTCAATGATCAAGAAATCTCTTAAACTGTCGTACGGTTCCGCAAGAAATTTCGAACACATGTTTCTTTTACCTCCAGGGCGCTTAATAAGAACCAGATTTGACATTTTTGCAACCTGACGACCGATTTTTTTACGTTTCTTTGCTTTGTTTTTTAAAAAAGTATTTTTTTTCTTTTGGTTAGTAATCTCGGTACATACTGGAAAATAGTTTGATGCCCCTCACCAGTGGCGTAGCAAGGTACCCGTGTGCCGGGTTCAACAATATCTTGGTGGGCCCCCCTTTCCCTAATAAGATGAATGTAAAGTGAGACAAAACAATTGAATAATTTATATATATTGGTACATTTACTGAAAGGCTTTCCAATGCTAGTAGAGTATCTTTTTTATCAATGTCACTACGTTTGATTCAATTAGGACTCAAACAAGTAATTAGAGAGTCTTTAAAGTACCAGACAATAAGTTGAGCAATATTATTGAATACTAGAGGTACACAATGTATGTACACAATGTAAGCATTACTCTCTAAACATTGTTGACACATCTCTGACTGCGCTTACATTGTGTACCTAACAATAAGTTGAGCAATATTATTGAATGTTTCTATTTTACCTCTAAGTATTTTAGCTTCCAGACCTTTTTTTTTATATTCCTTTGAGGAACACAAAGTAATTTGTGTTAACAGCTTTAGGACATCAAAATACCTTCATCTTATTGTTGTTAGAGAACATCTTTCCTTGGTGACCTTCTTGTGGGGTAACATTTGTTGAGGGTCCTAGAAATTACGCACTCCCTATTGGAGTCAAGACGCGCCCATCCTGAGATGATGTGAGCCAAAAACACTAAGTCCTAGAAATCTACAACGTCTTGAACACAGCGGACAGCAGCATTTAAGACCAAGTTTAAATCGTGGTTAGCAAAGTGAACAAAATGTGCGAGCGGCTTCTTTTTATGAAGCGATTCCAGAAGGCCATTATACTATCCACTCATATTGAAAGCGCCATCCTAGCTTTAACCTCGCAGTTTATTTAAGAATAAATTCATCATTACTTGGAGCAATAGTACAGCCAATTCTTCACAACTATGAAAACCTAGAAATGACTTTGTCATTGCTATTTTCTTGGGTATTCCTACATCGAAGATCACAAAAAATTATGTTAATTTTATCAACTTTTGATATGTCTTGAGTGCTCTCTAATGAAAGAGAGAAAAATGGCGCCGATTGGCCCTCTAATTATATCTATAATTTTGTTAGAACTGCATTGCCCAACAGGTCTATTATCTCTGGGGCTTTGTTGTCCTGTCAAATTTCAATATTCATAGCAATTTTAGAGGATTTTGGTTAAATATAATATAATATAATATAATATAATTGGTCAGAGAATGACATTATAACGTGATCAATTAGACATCTCTTTATCTTCTTGATTATTGTTATAAACCTGTTCTTCAATTTGGTTTCGCCATTCATTGTAATAGCACAAGCACGATAGTTATGTAACAGACTGTTTCTTTTGCTTGCTTAGTATTTAATATTATTGCTTGTTTGTTTAGATTTAATTTCCTTCTTTGTTTTATTCTGTTGTTAACATTTTTTTTAAAAATAATACAACACAACATTGTAATGATGACTTCTATTTTACAGTATCTACTTTGTTGGATCGGATACAAAAGTTTTAAATTCACATTCGGTTTAGATGTATGCCGCATTGTACAGTGTATTAGCTACAAATTTATTAATTTTAAATATAGAAAATAAAAGAAAAAATTAAGATATGAGAAAATTGAATATTTAGCTGCTGAAATATTAATTCGTGACCATCCGGGCTATCCCTATAGCTTCGCCCCTTTCCTTATTTTTCTGTACAACACATTAATATTTTCTATACCACAAACTGGCAATTAGTCCTTTTAAACGTGCAATTAGGGTTCGCCACCATTACAATAAACCTGATGTAAAGCAGTTTCTTATTGTTACAAATGAACAGTGATAGGTAGAGGTCAACGTGTGACCCCGGCAAGATGACACTGCAGCGGGTGTTTTCTGGTATCTACATGTAAAACAAGACAGGATGGGACGTTTCCTCACGTGTTGTTCCAGAAGATACTAGCAGTGTTTGTGCAACTTTGGAGGACCGATTAGGGACTCTATATAAGCCAGACAGTTAATGTTGCAACGAAGTGAAGAGATGAATTGCAACGCAGTAAAGCTAACTGTAAACTGACAGATATTGTACAGTCGTCTACGCTACATGTTACAGTGACGAATTGTTAGAGTTAATAGTCAATAAAGTGATATGAAACTGAAAGTTGAGTGAAGTTCTTTGCAGTGTTTTTATTTGTGTGCCTTCTAGTACATTTAGCCAGAAGATCAGAAATACATAACATTATATTAAAGCAATCTAAGACGCTGGTGCATACACTCTAGCTTAAACCACGGGTTAATGTTTTAAAACTAATATAAAGTTCGTGCAACGTTGTGGATATTTTGAGGGAGCCTTTCAGATTCTATGCTATAGTGTCATCCCTATGTTCTCGCGAGGGCCCCAACTGGTCAAGAGTCATGGGCCTAAGTCCACCAACCCCTTTGGTACGCCATAGGCTGTGGGCCCCAAATGGTCGTGGTCCCGGGTTCATTGAACCCCTTCGCGCCATGGATGCTACGCCACTGCCCCTCACCACTTGATGCCTCGTGCATCCCGCAACATTCACACATTGCATTGTTCTGTTCTTTACACCGGTTACACCAAAAAGCTAGCTATTAATAGTAAACCGTCGTGGAAGGGAATCTCCAATATCAATATTATATTTTCATACCTTAATCTAACACATAGACTTAGACAGATAGCACAAACAAAAACTCATAAACTCACAGCATTAAAGACCAACTGAAGAGGTTTTGGGGTCAGAAACCTGTGTAATACTTTTTTTAGTTTCATAATGCTTAAAAAAACATACATACGACATATATTCTTTGTAATTATTTAGATATAAGCAATTTAATGTGCGTTTTAGGGACTATTAAATTTCACAATCTCGAAGCCATTCGAGATCAGTTTTTCCCAGACAACCAAGGTCGATGACGTAGTGTAGGGGAAATTAGGTCAAATTTTTCAGTTAATGGCTTAGCGTATTTCCCTATTCCTTTTTACATGAATGCCTGTTTCTGAAACAATAAAGGCGACTAAAACACACCAATTTATAAAAAGTGGATGTTAGAGTTGGGGAAATTAGGTCAAATCACGCAATTTATGGCTTTGCATGTTAGTTCTACTGTTTGTCGGCTTATTCTTGATTTAGTCAATCGAACAGCGTTTCAGCCCACGCAGTACCGCGCGCCTCAGTTCACATGTTTCGTTTTAGTCAAGTTACGCAATTTATGGCTTATGTTACTGCTTCAGGCTTATTCTAGTTCTACATCTACTGCTTTTGATCAAGAGCTAGATCTTCTTTTCACAGATCATTAATGATGTATGAAGTAGACCTAAATTTAGATCTAAATTCAATTAGATGAAGTCTAGATCTAGTAATAGTAGTATTGGATATTTAGATATTAGACCTATCTATATAGATCTATCTAGACTGATCCGATCGAGATGCTGGGCCTAGATCTAGAAAAACAAAGTTTAAAATTATATACTCTATCTATGCACTAAATAGTGATTATTAACCTATAGTCTTCCCTAAATAGCCCCAATATGGGAAAAAAACATTAATTACAATGTTAAGCTTATTCAATGTAGTTATTGTAGTACACAACCCCGGACAACACTAGCAAATAGCTTTAACCGTAACCTAGACTTTAAAGTAGTCTGATATAGATCTAAATTTCTAAAAACTAACCTATAAATTAGACCTAGATCTATCAATTCTATAATATTATTAATATACGAAATATGGATTTTGTTACACTCTTTCTTAAATATATTTTGGCCTATATATTTAAGCTAAATAGTTCTATAAATCTATATGCAAAAATTGAAGTATTTTAATTTATCCCACGGTTGACTCATTTGTTGATCGGGATACAATCATTAATTAAGTTAGCAAGTTAATCTGTAACTGTAAAAAGGTTTTAATTTGTGTTTAGACTATAAATGAAAGAGATTATCCTACTGGAAAAGGAGTTGTTGTTTTTTTCTTTTCTCTGGGAAGTCAGGGAAGTGGAAAATAAATTGTAGTATCAATATAATATTAAGTAATGCATATAGGCTACTGTTGATGTAGTTATGCAGCTCATTTTATTAAATTTTAGTAACCCAATTATTGCCAGTTAATCACTGAATATATATATATATATATTATATTGTTATTAAAAATGCAGAGCTATTCTTAATTTAAAGTAAATAAGGCTGGCAGTCGAGTCGAAAGATTAATGAGAAATGCAGTATTTTCCATGGCTACGCCGCCCTAGCTGCAAACTAGATATTTCGTCGCGTCCAGCGAAGACATAACCATATTCAGCTGATGGTCAATTTAAATGTTCTTTACGCCGTCTACGTCTTCCCTCGGCAGTGGATTTTCTTTTGGCCTCTAATATGTATTCCACGTTGCAATTTCTAATAAATAGCATCATTCGAAGAATGAGATCCAACTCTTATTTTTTTAAAATGTAACCCCTTTACAGATCAAGTCATCATTGCAATGGACATTCAAATCTGCAATAACATAGAAATGATCAAAATTTGAATAAGTTTCAAAACGCAGAAAGTTGTGTGGTTTGCGCTCAGAACTGTCTTCTCTGTGGTCTCAGGTTCAAACATTAACCACTGCCATTAACTAACATCCTGCTGGAGTTTTGGGCTACGACATAATAATATTAAATCCTGATTCGAAACTTTGTCAAAACCTAGCAAGTGAAAAATAATGTTGTGTGTATAATGAAGAACTCTATTAAAATGTGATTTTGTATTTACATTTATTGGTATTTATTATATAAAATAAAATTGTAGAATGTTTCTGTGATTTGTTTCACAATAGAAACAGGGAATATTAACTCTTCTTGTATTTCCAAAATGATGAAAGATCCATCTAGTAAACTTGTCTGTATGCCACGTCATATATGTTTTCTGTAAAGTAGATTTTTAAAAATTTATTTATTAACATTTCTACATAATTATACCTATATATAGAACTAGTGGTTATATATATATTATATGTTATACTGATTATCTGATTTAACATTAACATCTAACTCTTATTATTCTTAATAATAATAAATTACTCTACTCTAGGTCTAGGCAATCTAATATATTTAAGACCAGGGCCGGTCTTAAGCAACTGCAACCTATGCGGTCGCAGTGGGCCCTGCACTTTCATAGGCTTCGCGCTAATTCTAGGTGCAATTGTTAAATTGCAATATATATATATATATATATATATATATATATATATCGGTATATAACCTGGAAATCTCATGAAAGCGCATAAAAATCTCCTTAAAAATAGACACAATTGTAATTTGTGGGTGTCATTCATTCCGGAAAACGCTAATCCTTTGCACGATAAATGAAAAAAAGCATTGGCAGCTTTCATGTAATAAAATGTAATAATCAGGCACATTTTCACTTTAATCAGAAGTTTCCATACTTTATTTACTTTAATAGTGACTGGCATATTAATATGCAATAGGTTGCAAAGTTCGTAAAGTAAAGTTAATATGATCGTAACCTTGTACTTAGTAAAGATTGAATAAAATTCAAAGTCATTTTTATTTAATACAAAATCTTAATTTCCACTTATTATCCTTATTCCCACCCAGACTAGGCCCTGCGCAATCAGTTTCACATAGCACCCCGCAATCGTTAGGATCGACCCTGTTGAAGTTTAAGACTGAAAGACATGTCACATGTTTTTAGTATAGCTCTGTATTCTGTATTTAATATTACCAATATAAATGATGACTTATTTTTTTAGATCTAAAGTCTAGCCTTATTAATAAGTATAGTAAGGGCTAGTAAAGGGCTATATAATTATTATATTAGATCTATTATAAATATATTCTATATAGATTTAGCTTAGGCTTTAGGTTTAGTCCTTGACTAATATAATATTATATTTATATATATGAATTATGCTAGGACACTACTCACTAGGTGACTAGGTCTTACTATTACAGAGATACCGGTATATACATATTCAAGCATTAAAAAATTAAAATGTTGGCGACTGGGCTTAGACTTAACATACAGGCTAGTCTAGATCTACTTGAATGTCTTAAATCTACTTGTTTATAAACTATTAGTTAATTAGTATTATAATTATTACAAGTCAGATATTATAAACTAGATCTAATCTAGTAATGAGTGACTAGTAAAAGAAGTGCTAGAAGGCCTAGCTCGAATTAGAGATAGATAGATCTAGCCATTTAATTTTGTTATAATAAAAATTATAATAGACTTATATACCGTATAATATACGGTAGTATACCTAGTCCTAGATGATAGATCTAGTGACTCTAGTCACCCTAACCCTAGTCTCTAGTGACTAGTCCTAGTAGTCCTATCTATTAATCTAGAATTATATTAATTAAATAGTCTGCTCTATAATATATTTTGAAAAAGTAGAAGAGTTATCTTCAGGGCATTTTGGTGCATCCCATGATAAGTATCATTTAAAATTGTTTGTCAGCTAGATTTAGATAAGTATATCACCTGAATCGCTATCCATAACGTATCCACTATCCAGCCATGTCTATTTTTATTTACATTTTCTCAGTCCATTACAAGACGTCACTTCCTGTTTCGGCCATTGAAGCTGATTTTCAAATCTCGTTATTTTTTACACTTTCAAATTACTTTTTCTAATATAAATACGCTTTTCTAAAATCTCAAAATTTTAGGAACTAACTTTGATGCTATCTACTATCTGAATCAATCGCTATCTCAATTTCGAAAAAAAACTCTTCCGTTGGTCTTTAAGCGTTTAAGTTATTGAAAACTGGGAAAACCTCTTCAAGAGCGATATACTAATACCTATAGACATCCTCTGGGGTAAAAAAATATTAAGTAGTATGTAGTATTAAGTAGTATTTCAATCATTTACAAGCAGTAAAGCAATACTTTTGCTACTAAATATTGTAGATATTTAAATGAGAAATTAATTGATTATTTCGTTTTTGTTTTTGACGCAGAAAAAACCCTAGTTCATGAATGGGCCCATCTAAGATGGGGTGTGTTTGATGAATATCCCATTGATGCTCAAGATGAGGCTTTTTACAGATATGCAGGATTATGGCAGCCAACAAGGTAAATAGTACATTTTCAAAATCAATGCTGATGTTATCTTATGTTATCTAATATATAATGCGCAACGTTGTTAATCTGTTCGAATGTTTGTTCTTCTTAGAAATTAACATTATATGACTTATCTTGCTAAAACTTTACATTAAGTATTTCTTAGATCGTTATGGAACGTGTAAGTATTGTTTAAAGTAGCCCTCTTAATCCGGTGGGCCTTAAATAATATATCTCTCTCTCTATATACATATATATAAGTAAGCGTTTATGGAAATTATCTAACCTAACAACTGATTTCACAGAAACCTTCAAGGCCCTTAACATTCTTAGTAACATTCTCGTTTCTTGTCAGAGGACAAGACCTGCTGCAAACCTGTCACATCGCCAGAAAATTCCTCACTGGAAACTGATAAAAGGACTACAATACATTTTGTTTCTCTTTAACGAAACTCGACCCTGGCAGCGTTAGAGAATAAATATTCGTTCGTTTTTAACATTATAATAATAATAATCTTTATTGTCCATAAATAAATGTGTTACAATTTGAACATTACAACAAACAAAACTATAGAAAAACAAAATATACATTCACACCAGACTCAAAATTTGCATGTGAAATGTTTATATCAGTTAGTTGAATTGTATTAAATAATCAAACAAAGTAATACAAAAGAGTTTTTGTGTCTGTTTATCTTTACTATCTTTGTCGTGTATCTCTTCAAGTTCAAGCCTACTTAGCCTCTCGAACACGCTTCCATATAAAAGTTATATGACATTATTTAGGCCAGGTTCACATTTAGCTTCACCTTCACCTATCCCTTGGTCTGCTGGACCGTTGGGGGACCACACAGGATCTGTCAACCTTCTTTCTTCATTCTTCTCTGAAATTAGCCTTTGATCGAATTTCATTATAATATTCTGATATTGCAGATGTGAGCGTGATAAAACATCGCCAAAATCTTTTCGCCAACATTAAATGATGACATTTTTCTAAGTTGCTGTAATCTTTGCTGCCCTTTATTCCATCAGACCACCAGCTTTCATTGAGTTGACAAGTTGCTCTTTGGTAATCGCTTTTTCTAAACAGTTGTAGACATTGACATCTTTAAGGGCTTTAAGTCTAAAATAATTAAAACTCGTTAGTTGGATAATGTTTCGTCGTCTCTTGTAACGAGATTATTTTTACATTTGACTTGTATTCCTGCCATTTTGATCATGATACCCTACGTCTGTCTTATGTTAATTGTCTTAATTGAGTCTTCTAGCTTAATGCTATAGTTTCTCATCCTTTCTTCAAGAGCAACGTTGAGATTTCGTTGTGCGTGCTCCTTTCCTATCCTGTCTGTCGCCACTCATAAATGCTTTTTTCTTTTGTTGATTATTTTTGCAGGGCAGCTTATTGTTGGGGTAGATCTTAATACTTTTAATACTGATACACATGTTTTCACAGAAATTAATGTAATTCGTCAATGCTTCGACCCATTCTTCAAGATTTGAAGTCTTTATAAAACATTCCAGTCGGTGCAGTCTAGACAACCCAGCAGTTTGGGGAATGTGATGTGCCTATCTGTCTTGTAGTTATTGATGCCTGTCTGACCTCGACAGATTACTCTGGAGATGTCTGGGTTTCTTGCGGGTGTATTCAATGCGACTAACCACTAAGACTTATACGCACATACAAAGAAAGTAACAAGTGAAGAAAACAAGTCCAAAAACCATTAGACAGTTCAGATGAAGGTTTAATCCAACAAAAGGCCACAGTCGAGTCTCTGTCTATAAAATACGTCTTACCCTTATGAAATCGTATCACTAACTGATTTTCCGTCACTAGGTAGCCTCTAACCCAATAAGTCATGACGTCACTAGTCGCGTTCAAAATCCGTCAATTATGGTGCGTCTCTATATAAACTAACAATACTAATTAAGTGTGTAACAGATTTCTCCCCCACTTGGAAAAAAAAATAATTTTTTTTTCTATTACTGAACTAAACTACTGTCAATTCTTTACAAGGGCATTTCATCAATATGGGAAAGACATTAAAAACATAAAACAAGGCACTTCTTGGTTGACATCTAGACAATTCCTTGGTGCCTTGATTGTCTCTCTGTCTCTGTGGCATTTTACGTCTCGAGAGACGATCTTTTCCCATTGCAACTTCTTGTGTGACTAAAGAGGCCAATCATGCGGTCGCAAGTTGGGCATATGTAATCACCAGGGGCTGTTGCATTTTCACCCTTCTTTCTGCTTCTGTTCTGTATGGCATCTGCAATCCGAGACCCTTCATTTATGCTATCTCTCCATGTGGATATATATACAGTGCTACTTTTCCCAGCTGCTAGTGTCAATTTTGAAGAGCTTCATGTCGCGTTTGCATACATCCGTATACCGTAAAAGTTGGCGACCAGCGGCTCTCCTGCCTTCTATTAGATCACCTTACAGAATGTCTTGTGGAAGTCGACCTACTGGCATTCTACGAACGTGACCAAGCCAGCCAAGGCGTCTGCTGCTGGTAACAGAGCCGATGTCCTGGAACCTTGCTCTTCGTAGCACTCCCTCATTGGTTATTTTATCTTGCCACCTTATTTTAAAGATCCGCGTTAGGGATCGGAGGTGATAGACATTCAGCTTTTTTTTCCTGCCATGAGTAGGTTGACCATGTTTCACTTCCGTATAGAAAGGTGCTAATCACACAGGTCCGGTAGACTAAGGCTTTAATATTATTAGTCAGCAATATGTTGTCCCACACTCTTTACTGCAACCGTGACATGGTGCCCATTGCTTTGGCTATCCTATTGTTAATGTCTCTATCAAGAACAGCATTGTTGGATATAATGGAGCCAAGATAGCAAAAGTGATCAACAATTTCTAGTGGTTGACCATTAATGTTTACTTGTTTGTATTCTGAACTAGTATCTTAGTCTTGCTTTGACTAATATTTAAGCCGAACTTCTGATTGTCTCTCTGAATGTCCCTTTGATGTTATGGTAACGTAAGGCCATAGTTATGTTCTCTGTTGTGGGGCGTGAGATGTGTTGATAGAAAGTGGGTAGGTCAGCTTCCAAAGTGCATCACCCAGTATGGTTACTGTTGCGTCCATTGACCTTTTCTGAAACTCGTGCTGTAAGTCAGCGATGCTGCAACTTTCATCTTGGCTGTAGGTGGAACAAAAAACAGGACAATGTCAAGTACAAAAAAAAAGGTCTCAATGAGAGCGCCAGTAGTTCTAGATCAGAACAGCACATTTTCTTTTTAACCGAGTAGTTGTTACAGTACTTGATGTTGGTGTACATACACAGACCCCCCCCCTTTTTTATTATTTTTAGACTCAGCCATTATGTCAGATAAAACGCAAGACAAACCATCAATAGCAATCAGATCGTCGTTGTCATCCTCCTCTAACCATGTCTATGTAAGACTAATCTTCCTTATTACTGATTTTATTGCGGAGAAGGATTTCTACAATGATAAATGAATTATATCGAATGGTAAGCCTACAGCAATAGAGATTAGCTAGGTCTAGACATAACAAACTACACAAAATATGAAAAGCTCTCAAAGTTTAATATTTTTTTTACAATTGGTGATTAACTGTTAGTCCAACTACGCCTTCATTGTGAGTTGAAACTTTGTTACATTTTAATTTTTAGCGGCTATCAGTTCATTAAATACACATGAATATTAACAATGTAATACTAATAACATTAATAAATCTCCGTTTGCTGTCGTCCAGGGCCGCCGAGAGGGTGACATAATAAAATACTACAGGAATACATGTCTTGATTCTAGGCTTTATTGAACAAGAATGACAAAACAGTTCACGAAAACACATTACACACACACACACGCTGACCTGGATACGAAGTCATTTTGACACACAAGAACAGATTAGTTGACAACACACAAAAAACATTAATACACAGCATTCACATTCATTTCTTTTCGCCCTTTTTCTGAGATTATACGAGTGCTGTAAGGGCGTATCTCTGGCAAGCGATTTTTGTCCATTTTCAATGGTGTTTTCCTCTTTTCTTAAAGCAGGAAACACCCGGCGAAGTCTCAATGTTACCAGAAGCGAAATCATGTAATACGGGAGATGAGTCGCCTCTCGGAGCCAAATTGTGTAGTGATACAGTCTCTTCCCATCCATTTGGAAGACGTATGTGGGCATAGTTATGATTAGCTTCAATAAGCTCCACTTCATCTATCAGCGGATCATAATTGCTTTTCCGCGTGTGCCTTCCCATCAGGACAGGCACAGGAACAGATAGCCAGGTCGGTAAAGAGACACCACAGGCGGACCTTCTTTTGTAGGAAAATAGTCTTTCCTGAGGCGTCATGTTTGTAGCAGTGCATAGTAGAGATCTAATTTAATGGAGAGCGTCGTTTATGGCTAACTCCCATTGTGTATTATGTAGCCCTCTTGAACTGACGACAAGAAGAATCGAGTTCAGTTTTTCTACTTACCCGTTGCCTTTTGCATTATATGCTGTGGTCCTGCTTGTTATAATACCTTTACCTCTGAGGAAAGATCTTAGCTCTTCAGGCATGAAGGCTGATCCCCTGTCTTAATGTATATACAAGGGTTCCCCGAAAATGCTGAATAGATTAGTGAAGCATCTAATTACTGTTTGAGTAGACAAGTCAGGACAATCATATGCATAAGGAAACCTTGAGTACTCATCAATAATTGTATATAAATATTTATTTTTAGTGGTAGAAGGGAGTGGTCCCTTAAAGTCAACACTAAGTCTCTCGAATGGTGATGTGGCTTTTACTAAGCTGCCGGCAGATGGTTGGTAAATTGTTTACTACAGTTCTTATTTCTTCAACTGCATACGGGAGATTCTTTGACCGGCCGAAATGGAACATTCGCACTATGCCAGGGTTGCAAAGACTGTTGTGAAGTTTTCAAAGACGTAGGGGTGGTTGCACAGAATCCAAGAGAAAGGGCACGAGCGACCATGTTATCAGCCCCCGCGGTAACACACATCGAAACTGTAAATAGATTGTTAAATTCTCCACTTCTGAATTTTGTCGTTTTAATTCTTACCGTGATGACGAGGGTTAAGCGTGAAGGATACGGACCTTTGATCCGTGGTGAGTTTGACATGCGACCCTAATAGAAAATGTCTCCATTTCATGATTGATTCAACGATAGCCATTGCTTCTTTCTCTACGGAGGATTGACGTCTCTCGCTAGGAGATAGTGTTCTGGAGAAGAAAGCAACTGTTCTTTTGTTCTTTGATAAGGTAGCGGATATAGTGATATTCTATGCATCTGTTTCAACTTCCAGAGGCGTTTTATGGTCTTCGTTAGTGACAACCGCCACTTCTATTTCTTCTTTCAACGCTTGAAATCTATCTTTCACTCTCTCTGGGAGTGAGAAAGTTCTGTTGAGTACGAAAGGATGGATCTTATCTGAGAAATGCTCTATCCAGTTGACATAGTAGGAGAATAAACCTACAGCTCGCCTTTTTGCGTTTAGGTTCTCGGGTGGCGGAAGTTACCACAAGGGCAGTAGTCTGTCGGGGTCTGGCTTCATCTCATTTCGGGAAACTTCATACCCTAGTAATCTTATTCTTGGAGAAGCGTATGCACACTTTTCCTCATTAAGAGTTAGTCCATATTTTCTTATAGCCCTACGAAATTTAAGCAGATTTTTATCATGCTCTTCTCTGTCCTTACCACATATGGTGATGTTGTCAATATAAGCATATGCACCCTCCAGTGACTCTTGTTCTATGATCTTGTCGATTGTCCGTTGAAAACAGGCTACCCTTTAGTTACTCCAAAGGGTATCCTACAGAATTGGTATAATTCTCCTCCAGCTTCAAAGGCAGTATAAGGGCGATCAGTTTTCCTTAGAGGGATCTGATGGTATGCGTTTCGCAGATCAAGGGTGCTAAATATTTCGTATTCAGCTATTTGAGAGACCATATCATCAATGCGAGGTAAGGGATAAGCATCCCGAAGTGTGAACCGATTAACAGTTTGACTGTAGTCCACTACCATTCTTCGTTTGTGTCGTTCGTTTGTTGTTACTAATACTTGAGCCCGCCATGGAGATGGCGATGGCTCAATGATGCCATCTTTCAAAAGTCTGGCGACCTCTGAATTAATGAATTGAGTGTCATTTGCAGAATAACGTCTGGATTTTGTAGCGATAGGTCGACACTCTTTAAACATATATTGGAAAAAAAGGAGCGGGTTCGACATTAGCAGCTGTCACACCATTTAAGACCATTGTTGGTTTAGGTCCTTGGAAAGTGATCTTTACACATGTTGTTCGAGGAAGTCATGGCCTAAAATAACATCCTCACAGAGGTTGTCAAGTATGTGTAGATTGAAGTCTTTATAAGTGGAGCCTTTACTCTTAATGTCAGCATTAAGATGGCCGCGAGTATAACCAATTAGGTTCGTGCTGGCCATCGATATAAGTTTTGATGAGTGAAAAGTTCTAAATTTATACTTTCTGACAGCCGAAGCAGAAATGTAACTGTCCAAACTACCTGTATCGACGAGGGCATCAATTGTAATGTTGTTAACTTGTATTTTCTTGAAATATGTTACAATAAACACTATTGCTAGCTAGTTCCTTTTGTTGAGCCAATATAGTGAGCTGATTACCTACTTTTATTGATTTTTACTCAAATGTAAAATCCCAATTTTTATTATATTTATTCAAATGTTATTGCAAATTTTACAATAATATTTAATTGAAATTATCAACAGACTTAACATCATATGAGCAGGTTTCCTTTGTAATACTTTAAGACAGAAATGGTATAGTGTTGTGCTATGTTATTTACACTTAAACTACCATCTAGATGTGTCTAGGCATATTTGGGCATATATCTAGAGATTTTATAATTATCTTTTCCCATGTGTCTGCTTTTACCAAGTTATAATTTTCCCAACTTGGTAGTCACCCCAAAAATGGTGTCGACCTGTGCGCACCGAACCTCTCGCACCCCCTCCCTCTAGTGACGCCACTGCTCCAAAATATGTCTCGAGATTTTAATATTATCTTTTCCAATGTGTCTGCTTTTGCCAAGTTACAATTTTTGCCAACTCGGTTGCCATCCCTGAAATGGTGTCGACCGGTGCGGACCGCACCCTCGCCCCCCCCCCCTACTGACGACACTGCTTCTAGATCCCTACTTCTTCCCAACAATTTCGATTAATCTATATATATATAATTCTCTTCTCCCCTAAACAGGTCAAACAAGAAGTAAAGGAAAGATCACTCTCTTTTTTTCTGCGGATAGTCACCCCACGAAAAAAAACAAGAGGGGGGGAGAGGGAGAACACGTTTTCAGTTTGCTACCAATGGCTGCGCGCTGGACTGTCAAACCCTGCCCGCTCCCATCCCATGCGGGAGGTTTGGACTAGGAAGTAAACTATCGTCAACTCTGAAGGAACATCCGAAACATGTAAAACATTTTACAAACACTAAATAGCAGGGCCGGACTTAAGCATTGTGGGCCCTATTCGAAACGGATTTCGCGGGGCCAAGTTTGGGTAGGAAAGCGGACAATAGATAAATTTAAGAGTTTGTATTAGAAAATAAATTTGTCTATGCATTTTATTGATTCTTAACTACGTACAGAATTACTTTACGAGCCTTGCGTATAGCAAAGTCATACAGTATATCATAATAATTATGTTTCCCACATAGATCCCGCTCAATAACAAGAATTACCAAATGTTTTAATCTATCTTTGAGAATTGTTGACAAAAATTCTTCATTAGTTTGAGGCGCGAGGAGCTTCTTTCACCTGATTACACAATTACAGCTAATGCATAATGCCGTTTTTATCAATAGCGCGTAGGATTGACGTTTTCCATATTGAATGACACCCCAAAATGACAATTTTTTTCTATGTATTCTAATCCATGAGTTAGTTAATAAATGGAAAATATATTTTATAATGATCCATTGATACTTTTTCAATTGTGACCTTAGATGCATTTTATTTTACCAAAGCGCGAATGAAGCTTGATTTATTAATGAAGAAGCCTGTGAACTTTTTAATAAGACTTATCTCCCCTGAAGTTTTTCATTTGAAAGTGGTGTAATTTTTTGAAAAATCTGCCTGCATGTATAATTTTTAAAATTAGATGGTTCACTTTCGGAAAAGAAAAAAGTAGCCGTTGCATCAGAACTTTGAATGATCTAAAATATCATGATATCCGATTTTAATTTTCTCTTCTAATTTCTGAGATATAAACGGGACGGACGGACAGACAGGCCACACAAAACTAATAGCGTCTTTTCTCCTTTCGGGGGCCGCTAATAAAACAAAGCATAAAGGTTTATTTAAAGACATTTTTATAAATCAAACAAGAGCATAAAATGTCATTAAACCCTGGTTAGAACACGCATCTTCTGTTTGGGAAATCTCATCCCGAGAAAACATAAAGAAACTAGAACAGACACAAAATAGAGCCGTAATATTTATAACTAACGAATGTTCACATTTGATAAGAGGATTACCTTTAGTAAAATCATTAAATTTAGAGACCTTTAGAATAGAAGACTAAAAAGGAAAAGAACAGAACCTAATAAAATAATTAGAAAGACGCAAAGATAAAGACGCATTCCTTGTTCCATACGCTAGGACAAATTTTTACAAACTTTTTCTTATTTCCTAGTGCTTTTAGAGTATGGATGGGTTCCCTGAATCAGCCAGAAAAACAACTACTTGATAGAGTTTAAGTCACTGATTAACATGCATGACTAGATTGATACATGGACATGCGTAGGACATAATTATTTTCTCTTTTGAAATAACATCTTTAACTTATAAGATAAGATAATGAAGTTTTTCTCCTCATTACCAATAAACTAACTTGAAATTGATCTCTAAAGCTTTTTGGGGAGCGCGTTGACACGCCACTGACAAGCATTGTATTGTAGAGAATGTCTCTCCAAAATAGGGCTCCACAGCCACACGAGGAAGTGTGCTCTGAGATGAACCATAGTCGTTCTTCGACTGAAGGAGGCCAATGAATAAAACAAAGACAAAGCAATTTCCTGTTTGTTTCCATTTAGATAATGTTTCAAAAATCCTAGATGGAAATAATTCATGTTTATTTAAATCTTAATGGACATTTAAATAGATTGATTACCTAGATCTTTTTTAGATAATGTATCTAAAAATTGCAAAATAATAATTATGAGACGAGAGTACTCTTATTTTTTATGTTCAATTACTAGATCTAGATCTAAAATTAAATTATACGTTACATAGGTTAGGGATAAAAAAAAAACCTTATTTCTTTTAACTAGTTTACAAAACAACGCCTTAATCCAACTTTCTAAAAGAATTTCACGACATGTTATAAAATCTCCATCTCCAGTCTAGTATAATATATAAGTCTATGGTCTATTGATTCTTTAAAACTCCTTCTTGTTTGCAAAGAAATATTTTAGTGTACTGCTGTAAGCCTAGTGACGTAAGCAGCGTTTTTCCCGTTTCAAGTCATGGAAAATTTTCATTCATAAAATACTCTAGTCAAAATTAATTTTTTGATAATGAGAGATTTTCAAACCGAAAACGGTCGACCTCGAGTTTTTCCGATGTGGCCAATGACGTGAGAATTTTTTTCTTACTAATATGCACATACCTTGAAATTTTAAAGAAAATCGTTAGAGCCGTTTTCGAAATAAAATTTATATTTATATATAAATAAATGTATAAGAATTGCTTGCTTAAGAGGTTTTAGAAAGTAAATTCCTATCACATAAATGAAATCATGATTACAATTCCTTTTATCAACTTGCAAATTCTTCATGGGAAGAAACAATATGGAAACATTTACAAAACTTGCTTGGACACGGTTCTTGAAAACGGATCTAACGGTATTCGTAGAATATTGTCAGTTATCTTTGGGAAAAAGATTACTAGAATGGGCCAAAGAGAGAAAACACTGGTTCGACTATATAATTTTTTGAAATATATCTATATCTTGAACCAACATCGGGTATTCCAGCATTTATTCATTAAAGAATTAAATAAATACATAAACGTTTAAACATTTTTCGCAAGGTCTTCTTAGTCTGGAACTATAGGTCTAGTATAGACCTATAGAGTAGATTTATACATTCGCTTAGCCATGATTTTTTTCTGGGGGAAGGAAGAATTGGGGCATTTAAAACTGTTCCAATTTGTTTTCTTTCTTTCATTAGTGCAAAATAATCGCTCTCGCAAAAAGTAAACAGCTTTATCAGGGGCTGACTGGGTATCTAAATCGTCCCGGGCATTACCATATAAAACGGCCCACAAATGGCATGTCATATATTTTCGGGGGGGGGGGATTTTTACCCCACTCTGCAATTTATATATATTTATATTTTTAGTATGTGTATATGTATATAGTGTGAATATATGTAATTAACCTTCATTACATTCTGATCTTTCATTCTTTCAAAGTTTTTTTTCTAGCCTAGGATACTCTCTTCCTATAATTAGTGGAAAGACAGTACACACCGCCAAAGGACAGCTAGGGAGTCCGGGAGAGCGCTGAGAGACCCCAAGTGGGGTCCGGGGCGAAGCATTATTTCCGTTATTTTAAGTTTTAAAAATGCATATTCTTCCGCTAAAAAAATTCAAAAACCAAATCTGCTCTTTAATGTAGTCCAACGACTGGTAGAAAATTGTAAAATGCTTTAGTTTTTGTATTGGAGGGAAACCACAAAACCCCCTTTGGCTACGCTCTTGAAATTTGGTGACTGTAGTTTGCTTAAGTTGGCTGCACTGGGGCAGTAAGTAAAGTTTCCCTTTCAGACAAAGAGGTCTGAGGCAAGTGATGGGTTGAACACATCCCTTCCTGGCTACGCCTAATTCTCTACAAAATATATAAAGTTTGATAACGCATCGAAAACTGTATGTATGCATTTGTAGGATTACGTAATGTACTTTATTTATACATGTATGTAGTCCTCATAGACGATGACAAGCTGGATGCCGTAAATGAATTATGCTATCTGGGATCCACAATTCAAGTTGACCTGTCTCTAGAAGAGGAGATAAAAAAACGCATAAGGAAAGCTGCCTCGACCTTCGCTAGAGTCAGATCAAGAGTTTGGGAAAACCAGAAGCTCACTACAGTGACCAAAATGGAAGTCTGCAAGGCATGCGTTATGAGTACACTACTGTATGGCAGTGAATCATGCACCACCTACGCAAAGCAAGAGAGAAAACTAAACTCATTCCATTTGAGATGTCTCCGTAGGATCTTGAAAATCACATGGAAGGAAAAAGTGTGCAATACTGAGATCCTAGCTCGAACAGGCATCCCCAGCATCTTTACAGCCCTCAGACTACTCCGCTTGCGCTGGCTTGGATATGTTCGCTGGATGGAGGACATTCGCATCCCGAAAGTTATCCTCTACGGACAACTCGCAACAGGCTCAAGAAAAACTGGTCGCCCTCACCTCCGTTACATAGATGTAATAAAACCGGACCTTAAATCAGTGAACATCAATACTGACCATGAGAAGACATAGCTCTAGACCACACCATGTGAAGAGAGACAGTAACAAAGAAAGCTATGGACAGCGAAAGAACATCGGCCTCAGCTCTGGGAGTAAAACGTACAATGCGAAAAATGGTCAGCTCCTCTACCACCGAAGCGAAAGCCACCTTAACCTGCGATATTTGTGGACGGGAGTGTCTCTCCAACATAGGGCTCGACTGGAAAAGAGCGAGATGAACCATAGTCGTTCTACGACTGAAGGAGGCCAATGAGTCTAAAAACTATAAATAATAAAATAGCAGCCTAACGAGTTTTAAGCTTTTTGGTATTATAGATTACAGACATTTTTCAAAAATAAGATAATTACCTCCCATGGATTTCACATGTCAATCTAGTCATGCATGTCGATCTTTGACTTAGAAGGTCCATGCTGACCAGCAAAATGATTAGGCCTAGGCCAAACACAACCTCGAAGACATCAAAGCAGTCCATGCCACTCGCGCAGAAAGTACGATCCAACGTTTTGCAAATGATAATACAAACAGTGTATAGTGTATATTTTTGTGTTCATATTCTTGTTGAATTTCAAACAAAATTAATTGTAATAATAATAAAAAACAACAAGAAAACGTCTTTGGGCCTTTGTGTCTTCCTGCTGTCACTTTTTTTAAAGTTGTCTGCATTGAAAATTTGTTTTTCTTTGGTCGCGACAAGACCGGTCTATTTGGTACCGGCCCACCGGGCATTTCCCCTTTTGCCCATATAGCCAGTCCGCCCCTGAGCTTCAAATTTTTTAAAAATATTTTTGTTTTCTGTGACTTATTTTGTTTTCTGTTTTCAGATGTTCTACTGATGTCGAAGGCTCAATACTGAATGAAGACACAAGTCAACCTTGTGAATTTGATTTCTTTTCTGGTAAACCTGAGAAGAATTGCAGGTTTTTTCCAAGAATGGCAGCTAATAAAGCAGTGGCATCTTTGATGTTTATGCAGTATTTAGACAGTGTAATTTTTTAAAATTTCATTTTTATAGACATTTACTGTTATAAAAAGGCAAAAAAAAAAATGATGTAGTGATAAAAAGATTACAGATTACACAAACTCAAAACGGCCCCAAGTCCTTTAATGGGTCCGCAAACCAGGTAGACAGGTTTTGAAATTGAAAGCACGAAATTCAGAAACGGTTAACTACTAGCTATCAACAATCACAAATCCCATATTAAAATAGTTATATTTTAATATAACCTACCTTACTTTTATGTAATTTAACTAAATTTGATATATTTTTATGAAAAAAAAGGCTTGCGTCATTAATTATAATAAGATTCACTTTCAGAAGACAAAAAGTTGTTGGAGCTAAACTTTGTAAGGTACAAATTAGAGGAAAATTGGGTTTTCAGTTGCTAATAAAATCTTGGATGGACCAACATACAGAACACATAAAACTAAGAAAGGTTTTTCCTTTTTCAATCACGCTAAAATACGGAGAACAAACATTAAATAAAAATTGTGAATCAATTTACTTTTACGTAGATTAAAATTAAATCCGAAATTTTAGCCTTTACAAAAAAGAAAAACGGGAAATGTTGTTACATAGAACATCGTCTCGGCCCCATTCAAGTCCTAAATGGGCATACGCTGGCAAGACTGCATTATAAATAACCTTGTTCTGCTGGAGGATAGTGTGGACAGTATAGAAGCACTAATTACAATTCAACAGATGCTTGGGTAAGATATTTATCAAGCATGGAGGGACGACCGCATGTAAAAGGTCATCTTCTTTTGGCGAGCTAAAAGGTGGACTTTGTAAAAGAGGAGGCCCCCCTCCCTCCGTAAGCACTGACAAAGGCCGGGGAATACACATTTTCGACTTTAAAAAAAAGACCTTTGTTGAAGACAGGCAATGAAGACGAAAACTGAAATGGACCCTCAACGGATTGTCTGCATCAGATGTAACACAAATATGCAGGTCGTAATTGGTTTCACGTAGTTATGTGAAACACTGCACTCATTCTTAATCTTAGGAATTAAAGATATTGCTATCTACTATATCTTTGTACGTTACCGCTAACTCATTGATTTTGAAAACGTTTTAGCCGTCGTACAGATCCGCATGAAATTTCCTACACAGGTTCCTTTTAACTCCTAGAGCCTCACTAAGAACAGGTTTTGACAACCTGAGGACTTCTATTTGCGAATAACCGTAAGCTTTCTATCAACTTTTGTATTTTATTTGCGGTATTTCCCCAATAGGCCCAAGTCTAATTAGAAAACATAAATAAAAATATCTCCTATATTCCTTATTTTTAAAGCAATTTTTTTTCTTTTTCCTAATTCTATTTATTTTTAACGATCCACGTCATTTCCACTTCCTTTTAGAAACTGTCTAAATAAAAAAACAAAACCAACTCTAATAGCATTTATAAAATAGATCTGGAGTCTTTTTTTTTTTTTTGAGAAAGAGAAAGAAAGAGAGAATGCAAATAAAGGAACTTTGTAACCCTAACCCAAGAAAACAACAACAACAACAACAAACTAAATCATAAGAGCATTAAAAAGATAAATGTAGAGCTATTATCATTTCGCTACATTCAAAAAGGGTGAGATAAATGATTACAGTTAGGCCTTTAAAAATCAAATTGATATTTGTTTTTATTAAGAAAACAAAATACCAAGATAAATGTAGAAAGAGGAACGGAAATGTGCCATTTAATTGGGGATTTCGGAAAAAGCATTTTTTTCTCCAAACTGTTGAGCCATGAAGAGAATTATATATATATATATATAATGATGGGAACTAAACTAAATTTTTTAGTTAAACTAAAACTAAGGTTGAACTTAAAAAAAGTAATTAAACTTTTAGTTAATCACAAATTGAAAAAATTAGTTAAACTAAACTAATAAACTTTAGTTAAACTTTTACTAACTATTTTGACCTTTTTTAAGGACGAAACAGCCAAACATGAAAAATATAAAGCACAACCAATCTCTTTAGCAAAATGTAATAAACATTTATTTGTGCACATGAAAAAAGATTTAAAGGTCTTTATGGGATAGATGTAGAGCTAAATAGAATCACTAGAATGATACTATTATTATAGAAAGAAATTAGAAGTAATTGTCCAAGTTCTAATATAAGTTACCTTTAGAAGTAGGCCTAATGATAAAACTGCATGTTGACTCTCTAACTAACTCTAGATTCTAGAATATTCTGGATCTAATCTCTTCTACAAATGAAATGATCAGAAATATAATCTGGATCTAGAATTAGATCTAGCTACTAGACCTAGATCAAATAATTAATATTTTAATCTAAAAATAATCTAAGAAATACTAGTTACTACTACTACTAGATCTAAAATCTAGATAGAGTCTAGTAGATATCTTAGTAACTCTAGATCTAGAGATTTTAGATTATTATAATTATGACAATATGATTATAACTAGATATGGGTATTTAGATCTATATACTCTAGTAGATAATACTAGATCTAATAGATCTAGATAGTAGATATAAGTATAATTATAATAGAAGTAGATGTAAATCTAGTCTAGATTTAGTTAATTTAGTATTAGATCTAGTATAGTGACGACTATTATTAGTTAGTATTATAGTCATTATAGATCTATCATCTATGCATCTTAGGTCTTAGTATAATAAGTAATCTAGATCTAGATATATCTAGAATCGACTATAGATCTAATACTTACTAATAGTAGCTAGTAATAGACTAATAATAATAGACTAGACGTCACTAGACTCTAACTCTAGACTATCTAGTAAAAAGTTTTAAAATAAAAAGAGTCGACATTTCTTTAGATCTATAGTAAAGCAAAATTCTTTGCCTGCAGCTATACAGGAACACACTAATGTTTAATAAAAAGCAGCAAAATGTAGATCTATAGAAGCAAGGAATTATATTGATTTATCAAGCAGTGAAACTTGCTACAAATATAATTAACACGTTTATTTTTCTCGCCTTTCAAATACCTTGAATTGGCGAGAATAGCGAGCATTATAGGGTAAAGGTCAAAAGGCTTTCTAGTGACCTGTGCACCCTCTAGTTTATTCTCCTCTCTATTGTACATTATATATATTCTCCAAATTACATAGATCTAAATATTTATTGGTATGTTACGGTATGTATGTTAAAAAAGTTTGTAAAATTTGCAATTAAACTTTTTGTTTGTAACTAAAAAAAAATAATTAAACTAAACTTTTTTTTAAATTAAACTTTGGCCCTAACTATTTTTTTTTAGTTTAAACTAAAAGTTAGCAACTTTTTAGTTAACTTTTGCCCATCAATATATATATATACATATAAATATATATATATATATATATATATACTAGTCGACCCACGGCGTATCATATGCCACTATTTTTTGTTTCGTATAGGGCTCCGGCCTGCTATTTAGTGACGGGTGAATACAGAGTACATTACTTGTTCTCCCCACCCACCCACCCTTTTTTTACGTGGGGTAACTCTAGTCCGACTTGCAGAAATAAAAGAGTGATCTTTCCATGACCTCTTGGTCATGGAAAGATGGTTATGTCCGGCCCTGCTATTTAGTGACGGTAAATGCTACTTGTTTCCCCCCCCCCTTTTTTTTTCGCCAAACAATTACGTGGGGTAACTCTGGACCGACTTGTAGTAATAAAAGAGTGATCTTTTCTTTACTTCTTGGTGTCCAAACTGTTGAGCCATGAAGATAATTATATATATATACTAGTCGACCGGCGGCGTAGCATACGCCGCTAATTTGCAGGGCCGGCCTTAGGCTACTGAAACCTATGCGACCGTAGTTGGCCCCGCACTTTCATAGGACCCGTACTTTCATAGGGCCCGCGCTAATTCAAGGTGTATACATTATTAAATCAAACCATTTTATAACTTAAAACAGATTTCCCGCGCCCTCCTATCGATTTACCAGGAGATGCTGGAAATCTTCCGAAATTGCAAAATATACGAAAAAGTCCTTGAAATATACGGCAATATATATAGTTATTACTCTGCCATGCGCAGCGCACCGCCATCCAAGCTAGTGCAGAGATGCGCACTTCTAGTAACCAGAACGATTTCCGCCCAAGTTGAGAGCCGAAGTGAAAAAACTGTGCTGAGAAAGATGTTGTTTTGTGTACCTGTGATGTCGTGTAAATAAATATATATGTGCCTCGTTGAGTTGTCTCACTTAAGTTATTACAATATTTACAAAACAAAATATTTTGGGGTGTCATTCAATATGGAAAACGCCAATCCGACGCGCGATAAATATAAACGGCATTATGCATTAGCTGTAATTGTGTAATCTGGTGAAAGAAGCTTCTCGCGCCTCAAACTAATGAAGAACCTCTTGAGGTCAACAATTCACACAGATAGAGTGAAACATTTGGTAATTCCTGCTATTGAATGTGATCTATGTAGGAAACAGAATTATTATGATATACTGTATGACTTTGCTACAAGCAAAGCTCGTAAAGTAATTCTATACGTAGTAAAGAATAAATGAAATGCATAGACGAATTCATTTTCTAATACAAACTCTTAAATTTCACTAATTATCTGCTTTCCTACCCAAACTTGGCCTCGCGAAATCCGTTTCGCATAGGGCCCCACAATTGTTAAATCCGGCCCTGCTATTTAGTGACGGGTGAATATATTAGCAGATTACTTGTTCTCTTTCCATGGCGTCTTGGTCACAATGGTTAAGCCCGGCGCTGCTATTTAGTGTTTGTAAAATGTTTGTTAGTAAAATGTTTTACATGTTTCGGATGTTCCTTCAGAGTTGAAGATAGTTTACTTCCTTGTCTAAACCTACCGCAAGACGAAGGGGGATGGGAGCGGGCAGTGTTTGATAAATCCAAACGACAGTCCAGCGTGCAAACCGCACGACCAGGCAGCCATCCGTAGTGACGGGTGAATACTACTTGTTCTCCCCCTCTTGTTTTTTCGTGTGGGGCAACTCTATCCGCAGAAATAAAAGAGTGATCTTTCCTTCGAGCCCTATGATTAATGAGAAATGCAGTATTTCCCACGGCTAAGTAGCCCCAGCTACATATTTTGACCCATCCAGGGCAAGCATAGCCATGGTCCGCCTGAGGTCGATTAAGATTTTATTTTCGCCTTCTACGTCTGTCCTCGGCAGCGGATTTTCGTTTGGTCTAAGATGTGTATCCCGCGGGCTTTGAAAGTGACCTCCAGCTGTCTCGTCCTGAAGTCGCATGCAACTGGGTGCTCTCTTCCATGTAAACAAAGGCAAGTTGGTGCCCTCCCCAGCGTAACTTATGGTCCATAAGAAGTCCTGGGAAATTCTGAACTCACTAGTGTTTTTAAATCCATGGAAGATGGAATATATATTCACAGTAGATCCGATGGAAAGCTTTTTAACCTAGCTCGTCCTAAAGCCAAAACGAAAAGACGGCGTGTCTTGATTAAGAAAACTGCTATTTGCT
Organism: Biomphalaria sudanica; assembly: GCA_036873155.1. NCBI lineage: Eukaryota > Metazoa > Mollusca > Gastropoda > Planorbidae > Biomphalaria > Biomphalaria sudanica. Next base: position 284,915 of record JAZGLO010004933.1, on the reverse strand, counting down.
GACAATGCGGCACTCATATCTCATTTAAAAGAAGGATTAAAAAGGCTAGTGAATGCTTTAGCAGCTGCTTGTCAAGAGTTTAGTGTTACAATAATTCTCACCAAGACCGAAATCCTGGCACAAGACGTCACAGAAATACCTGCGATACATATTGGGAATCACACACTTACGGTGGGGCAGGAATTCACCAACTTGGGATCAACTATCGCCAGCAACTTAGATTTAGACACTGAGTTGGCAAAAAGAATTGGAAATGCTTCTGCAGAAACCGAAATCAGTGACTCATCGTGTTGCGTCTATTGTCTTCCGAGACAGGAGCCATATATATACTTATTTTCTGAGACTGTGTAGACAAAAGACACAACAAACTCAAATGTCTTAACGAATTGGACTATCGTAGTACTTTATTAACTGCTTTATCTCTCATACAAATGAACAATGTAAAATGGTATCACTGAACAACTGACTGTACACCGAGTTTGTACTGAAGTCAACTGGTCATATTCGCACGCTGTTAATTCACAACAGTGCTTTTTCGACTGTCGGCCCACTTGTCACACTTGATCGCTCATAGTACGCTGGCCTACTAGCGTTGTCAGTTCATGTATAATACTATTTTAAAGATCATACATTTATTTTAGGAAACTTGAGGGTACGCTTCAAAGTTGTGATAATCCTATTTTATTTTTCGCTTTTGCATTACAAACATGACAGACAAACTAAAAGGCAGACAGTACAAAACCGAATTTTGCTTTTCTACGCGAGTAACTGAAAAAGAATTTTTTGAGGAAAACATCATAATATATAGTTTTATTTTTTTTTAAATTTTAGATTGAAGAATTCTGTGATAACTCAGTGTCAAGTCCTAAACATCTGAAGCATAACTTTCTGGCTCCTAACAGACAGAATCGTCTTTGTCAGTATAAAAGCACTTGGGAGGTTATGAGAAAGCATAGTGATTTCGCTAAAGGTAAATACGATTTTACACAAATACCATAACCACATTTTAAATAATTATTTTACTAAGAATTTAATTACTAGATCTTGTATTATTAAACATACCCGCAATAACTCTATTGTATTACAAAGCTTACCTGTGTGTCTGAACACGTTATGTCTCCCATACTCATTCTCGGATAGTAGAAACCATGCACAATTATTCATTGGAGAAGACAACACATGAATCAATAAGAAAAATTAACCAATCATTTAATTGATTACTATAAGGAGAGCTCCCTGATTTGGAAACCACTGCGCAGTTCATGTCATATATTGGTTTAGTCATCTGAACCGCTCCAACATAAAAATGAGAACGAAGAAGAAGAAAAAAAAAATTTACTAAGAACTAGTTATTTTGTTTGAAATCAACAATGGAAATTAATCCTTCAGTATTCACAGGTATGACTAAAAATGTAGTGTTTTGTACCCTTAGATAATTGTTCACGTTATTTCGTGCTGATCCTTTCTCGGGTCAAGCATGAACCAATTTAAATAGTAAACAACTAATCAATAAAGTATTGGTAATTAATTATTTTGTTTGATACCAACAAGGAAAATAACGTCTACATTATTGAGAGATATAGTTGTAAGTGTGGAGTTCTTTCCCTTAGCTAAGCTTTGTTTTCTTATCTTATATTTTGCTTGTTAGTTAATTTAATTTTGTCACTGTTATAAACACCATAATATCATACCCAACTGCTTTGCCCCAGATAAGAACCAGGATAAAATAGTTTAAGAATAATAAATCTTTATTTTATTGTTGTTATTACCCTTATAAAGATCTAGACTAAAATAGATCTATTGGGATCTACATTCATTTAATTGAGTAGTCTAGGCTTCATCATTGGCCTCCTTCAGTCATAGAACGACTATTGTTCATCTCGAGCACTTTTTAATGTGGCTGTGGAGCTTTATTTTGGAGAGACACTCCCGTCCACATATATTGCAGGTCAAGGTGGCTTTCGTTTTGGTGGTAGAGGTGCCGGCTTAGATAGTACAAAATTGATTTACAATTTATAGATCTATAGATAAGCTAGTTTTGAACCAAATTTATATCCAGATATTGATAAAGTTAGATCTGGACTAGAATATATAAATGAATTTAATACCCAACGGTAAAAAATTCTTGAGTGATGCCCCCATCTGAGTAATATTGCGTCTAAACATTTTCCCTAATTCCTAATTTCTCTTACATGAATAACCCCACCAGAGATCCGCCCCGACTGACACTTATTTTTTTTGCCCCAGATTGGCAATTAAGGCACCGTCCATCGTCTCACAAATCAATTGAATCTTAATGGTGTGGTCAGCGTATTCTATTTATAGACCCACCTGCTTGGTCTATGCGTTGGACATATCTCCTAAACTTTGGTGAAATATTTTAATTAGACAACCAACTCCTCTCAAGCTTTCCTTTCCATGTCCACCCAAATCTAATATATATATATATTAGTAAAATAACACTGACTATTTCAATGATCAAGAAAGACGGTTTACAGATCTTGTGTGGTGCCCCAACGGTCCAACAGATTAAAGGATAGGAGAAGGTGAGGGCGAAATTAAAACTGAAACTGGCCTAACAGATGTTATTGAATGATTATCTAATTAATGTAATTGTTTTGTAAAGTGCTAATCTCTTATTTAGAGTGTCAACAAATAAATCTAGTACTAGATTTGATATAATGTGCTATAGTTATCAGCTTTAATATGAAACACTGCTTATTAATTGTTGTTTTAAATTAAATTCCACTTGTATGTATAATAAAAAGATTTTTTTCTGTTTGAAAATAAAAGTAAATATTTTTTTTTGTAAATATTGGTAATTTGTAGGGCTGAAATTACCTAACTTAGAAATACAATTTGACAAAAATCTAAAACCGTTTGCTTAAATGTATTAAAAATATGGTAAATAGTCTTACTAAATTGTATTCCGTGTTTGTTACTATTAACAGAGAATAGTTGTTTAAATAATGTATTTGCATGAATAAAAAAAAAAAAAAAAACTGTAAAAATCACATTTTTCGTTTTCAGAAAAGAAAAAAAAAATAGCCTTTGCATCAAAACTTTGAAAGGTCTAAAATATCATGATGTCGAATTTTCAATATCTTTTCTAGTGTACGAAACCTAAACGAGACGGACGGACGGATAGACAGACCACACAAAACTAATAGCGTCTATCCCCTTTCGGGAGCCGCTAAAAAACAAAAACAAAAAAACAACGTAAAGTAAAAAAAAAGGGGGTACAGTCAAAATATAATATAGATTGAATTGAGAAGCCGAAGAAACGTCATAAAATATTCGAAAGACAACTTTTTTGTTTGTTGTCGGGGGATGGGAGAAGGTTAAGTAAAAGTGATACTTAAATTAACGGGCTGAAAATTAGAATGCGTGAATGTGTCCGGGCACATTATGAAGCGTTTTTTTCCAAATAAAGTTAAAAGTCTATGTCGGAGAAATTACGATGCGCAGGCTAAAAACAAAAAAAACAAAATGGGGTTTTCTGAGAGCGAAGAGAGAGAGAGAGAGAGAGAGACAGAAAGACAGAAAAGGAATTAGAGAGTGTGCCTTAAATTTTTATAGTAACAGATACACTAATTCACGGGCTAAAAAAAGTGTGTTAGGTTGATCGTTTGAATGTGGCCCAATGAGAAAAAAGGGGTATTATCAATATAAAACCCGGGAACAAATCAACGGGCGTAGCTGGTGTGTTCTGCTAGTGTGTTAAAAAGACATTGTTAAATTTAACATATTTGATCCATTAAGACAGAAGGGAAACCTCCACTGTCGTTGACGTCACTACAAGAAAAACCTATCTCCAAAATACTCCTGACTACATTAACAGAACTGCTTAGCAAGACTAACTTCTGTTTCCTATCTAGTCTCTGTCCTATTTTTAGCTGCCCAGGAAAGGGAAAAAGACGCTATTAGTTTTGTGTGAAATGTCTGTCCGTCTGTCCCGTTTAGATCTCGTAAACTAGAAAAGATTGTGAAAATCCGACTTCACAATATTTTAGACCATTCAAAGTTCTGGTGCAACGGCTACTTTTTTCTTTTCTGAAAGCGAAAAATCTAATTTTTTAAAATCACTTATGCAAGCAGTTTTTTTCATAAAAATACACCACTTTTACAACTATTAACTATTAAACACTCATACACTCCAGGCTCTTTGCTGCGGATGCAGCAGACCAAACACATGCCCAACACATTTGTGCAAACGGTTGAAGATTTTTTGACAAAAATTTTCGTTTTTATATTTGTATTATTAAATTATGTAAGTTCTGTTATATAAAGTACTATATTTACACACGAACAAATGTTAACTACTTTTTTAAAGAGAATGTGCCTTTATTTTTTGTGTCTTTCAGAGTATTTTATTAAATTTTGTATTTGAAGATTATGGTTCAGTGTTTTATGTATAATTGCTACTTTACTTTTGAGTCTTCTGTCCTGAACTCTTTCTAAATTTAGTGATTTTACTAATGGTGTTACTCTAGTCAAATGTGAATATTCGTTTGTTATGAATCTCATTGCTCTATTTTGTGTTTGTTCCAGTTTCTTAATGTTTTCTTGAGTTGAGGGGTCCCAAACGGTGGATGCATATTCTATTATTGGCATAACCAAGGTTAAATAACATTTTAGTTTTATGTTCTTATTTGATTTATAGAAATTTCTTTTAATAAAGCCTTATGCTTTGTTGGATTTTTTTATAGTTTCATCAATATGTGGATTCCATGACAGTTTTTCATTTATTATAACACCTAGATATTTTGCGTTTTTAGTCTGTGTTACTGGTTTGCCATGAATAAGATAAGTGGAATTAGTTTGTTTTAGTTTTTTTGTTACTCTTAACAACTGACATTTTTCTGGGTGGAAAGACATGCTCCAATTTGATTCCCATTTCTGTAATTCATCTAATTCTCTTTGTAAAATATCTGTGTCTTGTATTGTTTTTATTGTTCTATATATTATGCAATCGTCTGCAAATAATCTGACTTTTGTTCCCGAACTAATGCAATTTGGTAAATCATTTATGTAAATTAAAAATAGTAGTGGACCCAAGACTTCCTTGGGGTACACCTGAGTTTACTGTTATTGGTGTTGATTTAGAGCCATTTATTATTAAAGTTTGTTCTCTCCCTATCAGAAAATCTTTAATCCACTGATGCAGTGGACCATTAATGCCGAAATATTTTAATGTCGTAAGCAAACTATGGTGGTGAACTTTGTCAAAGCCTTGGAAAAATCTAGTAAGATAGCATCTATTTGTTCACTATTATCTAAACCTTTTGAAAAATCATCAATAAGTCCTATTAGTTGTGTTTCACATGATCTATATTTCCTAAAGCCATGTTGGTATGCGGTGAGGACATTATGTTTGTCTAAGTGGTTTATGATGTTGCTACATATTATGTGTTCTAGGATTTTACATGTGATGCAGGTAATTGATACTGGTCTGTAGTTTCCTGGATCAGATTTTTCTCCTTTTTTAAATAGGGGGGGGGTGACATTAGCTTCTTTCCAGTCCTTTGGTACTCTGCCCTGGTTAAGCGATGCATGAAAGATTATTTTGAACACTGGGGCTAGCTCATTGCTTAGTTCTTTGAGTAATCTAGCTGGAATACCATCAGGTCCAGACGCTTTATTTGGTTTGGTGTTGGCTAATAGTTTTTGAATTCCATTTTCTTGTAGTACTAAATCTTTTATGTTGTCTACTTGGTTCAAATTAAGAAATATGTCTTTGTCTCCTGGGGTTGAGAATGCTGATGCAAAGTATTTGTTTAGGATGTTTGCTTTAGTTTCATTATCATTATGTATTATGTTATGTTCATCTTTTAATGGCGCTATGCCTGTTGTTTCCATTTTCTTAGACTTAATGTATGACCGTAGGTTTTTGTTGTTATCTTTAGATATTACATTGTTTATGTATTCACTCTGCAGCTGTCTGCTTACTTTTTGGGTTAGGTGTTTAATTTTTATATACTTTTTGTTTCTGCCTTGGTTTCTTTAAATTTTCTATATAGGTTTTCCTTCTGTTTACAAAGCTTCTTTAGTCTATTGTTAAACCAGCATTTATTTATTTTGTTTGATGTGTATTTAGTTGGTATATGATTTTCTATAATGCTTTTAAGATGGTTTTTAATGAAATTCCAGAGGTCATCGACTGGTTGGTTAATGTCTTTTTCTAATAAGAATGTTTGTTGAAAGTTTAATGCAGCTTGGTGTAGTTGTGTTAGGTTACATTTATTCCAGAGTAACATTTTTCTTTTGGGTTTTGAATTGGCTACTGCTTTTATCTGACTGTGTATTTTTATGATCTCATGGTCTGATAGACCAGGGATAATATCATAATCAACTACTAATCCAGGTCTGTTGGTTAAGAAGAGATCTAATGTGTTGTTTAATCTAGTTGGCTTTTTAATGATTTGATCTAAACTTTCTTCTAGCATGTTTTCGTACATTGCATCATATACGGAAATGTTTTATTTTTCTTGAGGATTCGAATAAGAGATTGGTTAAGTAGCTAACACTTGAGGATTTATTCTTTGGATTACTTGTGTTTCTGTGGGTTTTTTGTGTGTGGACGGCGCGAGGGTTGTGTAGTAAAGTATTGTGTAGTTTGTAGTGTAGTTATCGTCTCTTTTCTGTCTCTGTACTTGTGATAAACCCTTGTAAAAATGTCAGTTAAGACATTTTTTATTGAAAAAAAGGACCTGGATGGTGGACTTGTCCACGCCCCAGGTACCTTGCTTCTAAAGCTGTCAAGCCAAGGTGCTGTTAAGGCCACTATGGCGAGCCTAATAGAGTGTCTGAAACTAACACCGGACGAAGTGAGTTCTCTCTATCGCTTCGAGAACCCTTTTGTCTGGTTCCTGGTCCCAACATCCGCCCGAGTGAGAACCTGTATACTAGGGAAATCATTTTAGAATGAGAAGGACTTCAAGGTAGATGTCTGTACCTTAGAAGACGAAAAAATCAGGGTTACCTTTCACTGGGTAGCACCAACCATAAACCAACCATAAACAAATCAAAGATAGGAGAAATCTTTGGAGCCTTTGCAGAAGAAGGCTCCAAGATAGAGCCAATCAAGCTAGGCAACTCAGATAAGTGGTCGGCTTGGATAAAAATCCGCAAACAGACTGAACTCCCCCATTATATTCAGCTACGATACGAGGACGATCCGAGGACCTACAAGGTCCCCGTGACCATCCCGGGACGTAGTCAACAGTGCTGGCATTGCGGACAGGATCAGCACTGGTCAAACCAGTGTCCAAATAGGGCGAACCCCAGACGGGACCAAAACCCCACAGAAGGTGCAAAGGAGGTAGGAGGGAAAATCTCCTATGCCATGGCCCTTAAAGGGGAGGGAGAGAAAAAGCAATCCGAGATTGATCAAAAGCTAAAAAAAGATGGCTTCACAATGGTTGAAAGCAGCAAAGGAGCGGGAAAAAAACAAATAGAAGCTATGGGAGCTACTCCAAGTGGTCTCCCCCCACCTAACAGCCCTGAAAACAAATCTAAGCAAAGTAAAAAAATTAAAACATCCAGAGGGGCAAGTTCAGCACCCACCACCCCAACCAAAATAACAAGAAAGAGGGCCCTCTCTCTCTCTCTTCCTCATCAGAGGATCTAAACGAAGATCCCCGGGTAGAGGAGGAGAAAAGAGAGGAAGAACAGTTCAAGCTCGAGCTGAGCTTTCCAGACTCCCCGTCAGTGCTAGTCATAGGACTTTGCGAGGACCCTAACACACATTCAAACACATAAACAACAAAGCAACTCTTAAAGATAAAATGCATACAGGGGCGTAAATAGGGATTTGGGGGCCCGGGGGGATTGACCTCTTTGTGGGCCCCTTGCATTTTGACATTGGACATATGACATGGGATAATGTACGCTAAAATATATAAGCCCAAAATCAAATTAGTTTAGTATATTAGTAGACTTAACAAAAAAAATCATTAAGACTCTTTTAATGAATAATACCGTTGTTTATTAGTTAAATAATGCACAAGTAACAAATCTAAATTGATATCGCTTCACATCGTGCATTCTGTGCAGCAAAGAAATTTATAACATCATCTACATCGATACTTTCTAGTTTTTGTGACTTCACTGACATTAAAGCCATGATAAGCCTTTTTTTGTGTCATTGTGCTCCTGAGATAGCTTTTGATGAACTTGAGCTTTGAGAATGATCTCTCACATGACGTAATGGAAGTGGCCTGAGTTAGCAGTATTCGGAGGAGGTTGCAAAGTTTGAGCACACGTAATAACCATATGAAGCCTGTTTCCTCAATATGTCTATTGGTGATTGTATTACTGGTTTGTTGATGAAAAGTGCTCGTGCATCAATGACATCATTGAAAAAGCGATTTGCCATTTATTTCATCATACAAACAGGAAAAGTAGCACTGTTTGTCATAAGCAGGTCTTCATCTAACAGGTGTCTTGGTTCAAGAAGAAACCCAAAGGTATCCATTGTCTTTTCCGCCTTTGAAATCTGTCCAGCACTTCTGTCGCAACACGTTTAAATTGCAGTTCTATTGACCGTCCTACATTAGAACTCAACTTCCCATTAAGTCTTTTCTTTCTTCTGGTTGTTTTGATTACAGGGAATCCATAGTATTCACTACCTTCTTTTGCTTTTTCGATGGATTGGGTTTTTGTCAGTTTCTTATCATTTTGCAGAAAGCATGAAAGGGTACTAATTTCTTTAGCAGCTTCCCGTATATGCAGTCCAGACTTTTGTAGTTTCTTCTGAACTATAGTAATTGGGCGCAAGAGCTTTGACCAGAATTCAAGATAGGCAAAAAAATCTTAATTTTCCACTGCATGAAGAAGATTCTGTGCTAATATTATATGGTATTATGTCATTGTTGGTTGTTTATGTTTTCTGCGCAAGCAAAAGGATTCAGAGCATACAAAAGTGGGAAAGATCCATATCTCGTTATGCTCGAGTATAGAAATACTCCGATAAGTGGACTGCCGTAATCACCATCACAACTGCTGACGAGTAGAAGACTCAGGGAATCATTCCAAGTGATCCCAAACTATTGAAACCATCGGTAGCTGAAAATGCAGAGACATTACTCAACGAACGACAGATGAAAAGCAAAGTGAAATACAATGCAAAAGCAAGACTACCTAAAGATTATTCTGTCGGAGAGTTCGTCTAGGTCAAACATGTCAGAAAGCAGTTGTCATAAAAAAACATTCAGCACCCAGATCTTACATCATAAAGACAAACGGAAAAACATACAGAAGAAATCAACGCTTTTTGAATAAGAGTTTCGATGAAGACATCTCTGAGTACTATGATACCGATGGAGACAATGAACTGCAAACTGTTGGAACAAACGAAACTGAGTTATAGACCAACGTCTAGAGAACTTGTTGTGCCAGTCAAGACAACCAGATGTTGACGAATTGTTAAAGTTCCTAGTAGACAGGGCCGGCCTTAGGCCACTGCAGCCTATGCGGTCGCAGTGGGCCCCGCGCTTTCATAGGACCCGCGATAATTCTAAGTGTACATTATTAAATTAAACCATTATAACGTAACGTAATAACAGGGTTTTCGCGACCTCCTGATTTTTCAGGGCCTCCAGGAAATCTCATGAAAAGGCAAAATATACGATAAAGTCCTGAACTTTTTAAAAAATTTATTCAAATCTCCTGAAGAATAAACGAAATTGACATTTTGGGGTGCCTATAAATAAAAAGTGGCATTGCAAGCTTTCATTTGATAAAAATTTATTGCAAAGACGAAAATAGGCCTATTTTCTAATTCCTTTCTCCCTTTTTATACACCCTTTGCCTAGAACCCCTTTTAGAAACCATCAGGCTAGATAGTGGAATCACGGGGATAAGAATCCCAGGCCCCACGCCCGTAGTTAAAGTGAAAGCATACGCTGATGACACCACCCTTTTTCCTTCCTCAGAAAAAGACAGCCGCAATCATAGATAAGTTTATTCATATTTGGGAGGGCAAGCGGGTCAAAATCAACATAAATAAATCTTGTATTATGGGATTGGGCAGGTGGGAAATCCCCTCAAACATCCCCTTTAACCTTAAAATAGAGAAGGAAATTAAAAAATGTGCAATCACGTGGACAAGCAACCCAACATATCACCACACAGCAGTGGGAAAATATTTTAAAGAAAACCAAAAACACACTTAAAAGATTTCATTATGCAGCAACTACTACATTTGGTAGAGCAATACTAGTAAACAACCTGGTCATCCCGAAGATAGTTTATTTAGCAAACATCACAGAACCTCCACCAACTTTTATACCAAGCATAAACACAATCATTAGGAATTTTATATTTAAAAGCACTATCAGAAACATTAAACACACAACACTTATACAAAACAAAGAGGATGGGGGGATAAACTTACAGGACATCAGAATAGCCAAGTAGCCAAGAACCCAAACAATTTTCCATTAACAATATACTACTACGGCTTAACGTTAAATAAAATAATTCCAATAAAAAATGACACCCCACACCACTTTGGTACAAACACACACCCATTTTACAGATCCATATAAAATATACTCCCCGGCAATGAACATCTATTACACAGTAAATTAAAAGACACATATACAACACTTAAAAAACAGTTACAAGAAAGATTATTCAATAGGATCAAATGGAGTAGAGAGTTAGGTGTAATAGATTTCAGAGACACTTTTATAAATCTACACAGCTACAAAGACATTACACCCAAAGCCAGAGAAATAATATACAGACTAATCTTCGGGATGACCCCTGTAGGAAGTAAGAAAAGAAATGTACACACATGTGTTTTATGTCACACAGATAACGGTAACAATGAAAGCCATATGTTTTTAAAATGTAAAATACTTGATAATGTTAGATGCACTATGAAAGACCTACTAGAGGCAAACTGTAACACCAATGTTAATCTTAACATAGCTATTTTTTAAATAAACTGCCTAAAATCAAAAGTAAGATGATTCATAAATTTAATCTAATAATAGTGAGTGAATACAGAAGTCTTGTGTGGCACAGTAGAATTAAAGTTGTTAATAACAATGTATCTTTAAATCCTTATAATTTAGAGTTAATATTTAGAAAAATAATTGAACATAGAATTGATAACTTTTCTGGTTTGATAGAAATTATAATTATTGTATAATTTATTGTCCTTGACTAAATTGTCAGACCTCAGAGATAAAAATCTAAATACTGTAATCAATCTGTAAAGTTACTCTATTGGTATTATGTCAATTAGTTTAAGTGGTTATGCGAGTGTGTGAGAGTGTGTATGTACCTGGGTTAAAGAGAGTTTAGGCTGAGAGATGCGGGATAGGAATCAAATTGAACTTTAATTATCTATGGAAAACTACTAAAGAACTGTTACGCGGTTACGTCCTCTTTGATCACATGATTGGAGAGCATGTCACAAGTCAACATCAAGTGTGTCTGTAATACACTCACAGAACACGGCAAGCCCGTGGAAACGTAACAAGAACACTGACAATGTCTATATCTTAGCGGCAGCCTCATCCTAGACATACAGGGAAACAAAGGAACAAGAAAACAAGACGCAACTGAATGGAAAAAGGGCTGAGCCGAAGGCTCTTCGATCCCTAAGTTTGAAAAAAAAAACTGTTTGGACGCCAAACAGTAAAAAAAAAAAAACCTGTGTGAACGCACAGTTCTGTTTGAGAGAGACCCAAGTCAATGCCAATGTAAAGCATTACTATTTCCGATGCCTTTGGCCCCCGACGCATGCTTGGCTGCACATGGCCGAAGGCCGAAGACACTGGGAGCCTCCGCCATTTTCCACCAAGCTAACCGTGGGGGACTCGCCATTCTGTATAACGGTCCCTTGAGGAACAGCGCATGGATGTGTGACAGGTTTGTGTCGACTCTTTTGCAACCACGCCCGTGCAATGGGTGGACTCTCGTCTACCCGTGGGCATCCCCACGGGAGTCTTGTGTTGCTACCCATTTAGCCTAACCACTTCCTGTAATGGTCGTTTCCACACGGGCGCCACGATGAGGCAGGGTTGCAGGACTGAATGGAGCCTTCTTGTGATGTCCAAGGGCTGAGCCGAAGGCTCTTCGAGCTCTAAGTTTGAAAAAAAACCTGTTTGGTCGTCCAGCCGAACAGTAAAAAAAAAAAACCTGTGTGAACGCACAGTTCTGTTTGAGAGCGACCCAAGTCAATGCTTATGTAAAACATTGCTGTTTCCAATGCCTTTGGCCCCCGACCCATGATTCGCCTTTCATGGCCGAAGGCCGAGGACATCGGGAGCCTCCGTCATTTCCCTTCGTTATACCAAGTTAACCGTGGGGGACTCGCCATTTATGTAACGGTCCTTTGAGGAACGGCGCATGGATGTGTGACAGGTTTGTAGGGACTTTTTTGCAACCCCGCCCGTGCAATGGGTGGACTCTCGTCTACCCGTGGGCACCCCCACGGGAGTTATGTTTCGCCATTCATTTAGCCTAGCTACCCCCTCAAGTAGCCGTTTCCACCCAGGTGCCACGATGAGGCAGAACAGCGTACCTGGACTGAATGGAGCCTGCGATGAGACTAGAAACAAAACTAACCAAAACCAATAATCCTATAGAATATAGACAAGGGCAGACAATTGAAAGTCAAGAACCTTTTATGAATAATGTAATATTTTAAGACAAATTAACAATTTTTTATTTATTTTTTATTTTTATTATTTTTTAAACCCCTTGTAATGAGAGAAAAAAGAATCCTTAATCGACATCCCTATCCTGAAATAATTTACACGTGACCCTAACAGAAGCCTGAACAATTGTGATACAGCAGTACCTTTGCTTGGTTAACTATCCCAAAATGACTCTAACAGACTCAAGGGCTACCTTGATGATGCTAGAGTAGCCCTCTTACATCTCAAAGAGACCCTTAAAAAATTGTCGTGAGAGGGATTAACCTGTTCCCTGATCAGTCTTTTTTTTAAATACATAAGGCATACAGGGCAGCTGTATAAAACCCTATATTGGCTTGCCTTGCCTAATTACTTGCTACTACCTGGGAACATAGCATTGCTTCAAAGTCAATTTCCTGAAAGATGGTTAATGTTGCTGTGCAACTTTGTTAATGAACTCATTTATGTTGAAGATTGTTACTGTTAAAACAATACTACTGAGTCTACTTATCAAGGAAGTCCTTTTTCTCTGTATTACTTCATAAAAAAGATGTTGTTCTGTTGTTTAAAATTAAATATTATTATATGTCTAAAATACTATTTGACGAGACAGAATGGAGGCTTAGGATGAAATCAGTCACTTTTTCCTCTTCGTACTACCACCAAGTTCAATACATTATGTCCCCTTTAGCCATAAAGTGACAATGACAAGTGCCAAGTGCTTAAAAGGAAACATAAACTAATTGGATACAATTACACTACAGAGTAGTGATTTTTTTGAAAATGTCTACAAGATTAGATAAATTAAACTCAGTTTGACTACAATTGACAACCTTAGCGTTGTCAAATTAGTAGATATTAAATGAATTGTAATTTCTTGACCACTCATGTTTTATTTTTTTTTATTTTTTTTAAATGTCTACAAATTAGTGGATATTAAATGAATTGTAATTCTTGACCACTCATGTTTTATTTATTTTTTTTAAATTAATTAATTATTATTTTTTAAATTAATTAATTAATTATTTTTTTTAAATTAATTAACTAATTTTTTTTTGTAAATGTCTACAAATTAGTAGATATTAAATGAAGTGTAATTTCCTTGACCACTCGTGTTTTTATTATTTCATTTTTTTTAAATGACTACAAATTAGTAGATATTATATGATTTTTAATTTCTTGACCATTCATGTATTATTTTTATTTTTTTGAAAATGACTACAAATTAGTAGATATTAAATGAATTGTAATTTCCTTGACCACTCATGTTTATATATATATATTTTTTTAAATGTCTATAAATTAGTAGATATTAAATGAATTGTAATTTCCTTGAAAAAAAAAAGAATAAGAGATTGAGCCTTTTTCAAAACAATTAGATCAACTAAGTCAGGGGAGGCGCGGTGGTTGAGCGGTTAAGCGCTTGGCTTCCGAACCGGAAGTCCCGGGTTCGAATCCTGGTGAAGACTGGGATTTTTAGTTTCGGAATCTTTGGGCGCCTCTGAGTCCACCCAGCTCTAATGGATACCTGACATTAGTTGGTGAAAAGTAAAGGTTGGTCGTTGTGTTGGCTACATGACACCCTAGTTAACCGTAGGCCACAAAAACAAATGAACTGTATATCATCTGCCCTATAGACCACAAGGTCTGAAAGGGGAAATAGTTAGGCCAGGTTCACATCTAACTTTACATTCACTTTCACCTATCCTTTGATCTGCTGGACCGTTGGGGCACTACACAAGATCTGTCAACCTTCTTTCTCCATTCTTATCTGTCATTTGTCTTTGATACAATTTCATTCGGATGTTCTTTCTGAAAATATTGAAGCCTGCCTGGGTGGACCACTTCGAGGGCCGATTTTGAGTTTGTGTTTGTTTCCGCACAAACTGTCTTTGTAACCTTGTTTAATTATATTATAGTACCACTGCTAAAAAATAAAAAAAATCCAAATGTATACCAGAAATTAAATTCCTAACAAATCCTCTCTCACTTGCGAGATAGTTTTGTCACAGAAGTATATAAAAGGACGAAGGCTTATAGGATGAATTCCAAATTCTTTATTACAGACTAAAGACATTGTGACGGACCTCGGGTGTGACGTGTATGATTGGCTTGTTTGGTGTCTAGGGATATCAGAGATATATCAGGAGCAGATACGCAACGAGACAAACAATGGAGAAAGATACAAATGTTGTAAAATTAAAGAATATTTATTTACTTAAATGTACAAGGTAGAATAAAATAAAGGGATGGCATGGGTGTAGCCGGGAGTTGGGGTTGGGGGTTCACCCCCCCCCCGAAATGAAATCCCCCCCCTGGGGATTGGAATTTAGTGAATGATTTTTAGCTTTGATTTTGTTTATTTTAGGTGAGATTTTAATACTAAACCATCCCTTGCCCCAGCACAACCAATGGGGTTTTGAGTTTAAAACTCCCTACCATGGGGGTTCGAGTTTTAAAAACCCTACCAGGGGTTTTGAGTTTAAAACCCCCTACTAGGGGTTTTGAGTTTTAAACCCCCTACTTGGGGTTTTTGCAGTTAACTCCCCCTCTTCTATAAAAGAAGTCAAAAAAAAAAAAGCAAACGAAAATCCCCTAATTCCAAGAGCACAGTTAAGGAAGATTTTGATTTTAAAACCCCCTCCAAAATTTACGATAAACCCCCTCTTCAATATAAAAAAAAAGCTAATTACGCACTCAAAATGTTATGAGCGCAGCTAAATGGTTTTGGACTTAGTTTTGAGTTTAAACCCCACTTCAGCGGGGTTTGAAGGTAAAAAAATACCCCTTTAATAATAAAAACAAAGCAAATTATACACTCAAAATGTTATGAGTGTAGTCAAAGGGGTTTTGAGTTTAAACTCCCCTCCAGTGGAGTTTGAAGCTAAAACGTACCTATTCAATATAAATAAAAGCAAATTACTCACTCTAAAATCTATGAGCGTAGCCTAAGGGGTTTTTAGTTTAAACCCCCGCCAGGGGGGGGGGTTGAGGCTAAAAATACATTTTCAGTGTAAGAAAAAAGCAAATAACGCACTCAAATTGCTATGAGAGTTGCCAAAAGGGGTTTTGAGTTTAAACCCCCATTCAGAGGGGTTCGATGCTAAAAAATACCTCTTCAATATAAAAAAAAAGCAAATTACACACTAAAATTATTTGAGCGTAGCCAATCCAATCGGGGGTTTTGAGTTTAAATCCCTCTTCTACAGATGGCGTTTTTTAAAAGTTTAAAGCCCCTCCAGATGGTTTTGAGTTTAAGATCCCCCTACAGTGCATTTTGAGGTGGAAAACCCCCAACAGATGATTTTGACGATAAAACTTCTCTTTTCGATATAAAATAAAGCAAACTACAGTCACTTAATTCCAAGAGTGTATTCAAGAGAGGTTACACATTTTTACCAGTGGCAGGGCTCCCTTAATAAACTGCAGTGAATAGTCATCTGCTGAAATTGAAAAACACTAAATGTGGCTCAACAAAGATGGCTAAGACAGATTTTAGGAGTCAGTTATAGAGATCGGGTTTAAATCAGGGAAATCATATGCCAAACTGGGAGTCGACCCTTTAGTAAGAATGTGATAGAACGACGCATAAGGTTTGGTAGAAATGTTCTCCGAAAAAAGGAATTACGCATAAGAAGAGTTGCAATGATATCCTAGTACAACTTGACGCCACTCATTCATTGAGGTCCTCATGGCAGGTGGGAAGAGGCTTCAGACATTACCAGTGACAGATTTTTATGAAAACAGCTTGACGTCAAATTCTCCGAACGGCGTGGGAGGGTCTAAGTAAGTAAGAATAGCACATTAGGTTTTTTAAATAAAACTTTTTAATAGCAGGAAAATGCACTGTAGATACCTCAGAATATGCATTTTGTTGGCTTTCAATACCAGAAATAGTGCTTGGCGGCGGGGCTTCGCCCCGCGCAGGGGGAGCTCCTAGCGCTCCCCAGACTCCCTTGGTAGTATTGGCGGGGAATCTACAATTTTTCATGGAAGAACCTATTCTAGGGCACAATAAACGTCTTCCGAAAGAATGAAGGGTCAGAATGCAATAAAGATTTTGTACACACACACACACACATAAATACAAATAAAAAAATGTTCGCGGGGGTTGGGGGGGGGAGAATAAAATCCACCCCCAACCCCCCCCCAAAAAAAAAAATCCTGGCTTTGCCCATGGGTGGGGGTTGCATCTATATCGTTAGCAATATCGTATCATCATGCTGTGCACTTAATGAGAGAGTATATTTCACTATGTCCTTTACACTTAGCTGGTAGTCCTGCTGAGGTTGCAGCTGACTGTGTCCTAGCTGTGGGTCTTGCAGCTGGAGGTTGCGCTCTAGCGGGTAGAGGGTCGCTGGTGATGCAGTTCTTGTGAAGTCTCAATACAAAGTTCTGATATCTGTAGTGGGCACAGTAGGGCGGGTAGCCGACTACCGTGGGCACAAGTGGGCTGTGGGCAGAGCTGATCTACCGTAAGCAGCGTCGTTAGTAGAATATGTCCAGTGAGTTGTGGAGATTTGGCGAAGCTATGACGTCTCGCACAGACACGTGGTCTATAGGAACGTCGTGCCTAATGAGTTGACAAGTGGACTGTCAAATAGGCAGGCAAGTAGAGCCGATAGCGCCACGTAGTAGACAAGTGGTAAACTGTAGTGCTGAATAGCACTTAGTAGGCAAGTGGTCCAAAAAGGCTGTAGGCAGACACCAGAGGGAAGCTGCGGATAAACAAAGATAAACAAAGACAAGTTAGGACATGTCTCTCATGCATCTTATCGATGCCCTCGACTGAGGTGCATTCGTCAGATTGATAAAATTGCTTTGAGTACAATGGGGGGGGGGGATGGTGGCAAATGGGATTGGGAAAATAGATGGCTGATAATAGCAATATAAAATGTACATAGTAAGGGAGATGTATTATATATAGTTCGTCCATCGTGGTTCGATAATGACCACTTTGTCATCCATGGGGTTGAGGGGTTTGAACTGGGGTTTTATGCCTCCTCATGTGGCTGGTGAGACCTATGTGAGCCCGGAATGTTCGTCCGCACACTGGGCAGGTTATTCCAGCTGGAGCTAGTGTCGTTTGCCTTGCTTTTCTTCTCTAGCGTTTTTCTTCTGCCAGCGTTGTTCTCTTTTCCTCAGCAACCTGTGCGCCAGTTTTCACAGCGCGACGCCATGATGCTTTGTCATGAGCCTCTGTCTTCCAGGTGCCTGGGTCTATGCTGAACGCCTTCAGAGAAGTTTTGAGGGTGTTCCTGAAGCGCTTTCTTTGACCACCTTGCGAGCGCTTTCCTTCGCTTAGTTGGCCATACAAGAGTCGTTTAGGGATGCGGTGATCTTCCATTCTGCAGACGAGTCCTGGCCAACGCAGCAGGATTGTGTGGATGCTTTGCAGACACACTCTCGAAGGACTTCAGTATCTGGTATGATAATCTCAATCAGCGACCATGACGGTTTGTTTACATATGGCCGTCGGCCATAAACAATGGAGCGAATTTGAATGGAGAGAGCGACCGTTCAAGGGGCGCGACTCTCGTTAAATTAAAATGAGTAAAGGGGATATAATTAATATCTCTTTTCTAAGAGCAGTATTAGTCCGCTAGTAAAATTATCAAGGTCAGCCGAGATAAAGGGAATAAAATAAGATACAAGGTTGCATCAACGATCAATAGAGCAAAGTAGCAATAATATCGTGAATATAGATTAATGCAATATAGAAATATAGACATATGCAAAGGTTATGTTTCCTACTTACGAGAAATACACAATGCACTAATTAAACATAGATGAAAGAAGTAATATACACATGATAATATCCAGTGAGAAATATACACAAAGTGACTAAGTTCGGTTTACCACCAGGTATTCCTCTAAGAGCAAGAATAAAGTATTAGTCCAGACTCGATGTTGGTGAGAATAAGAAGTGAAAGAGTGTATCTGTCCCGCCTTCTTCTACCTTATAGAGGTCCGGAAACAGGAAATGCGATAGGCTAAGGATTATCTCTCACGTAATACATTCGATTAAAACATTTTTTGAATCAAAGCAGTGTTCATACATATGCATGCAGCTGGTAAATATCTGAAATTAAGGTTTCATTTTTTCCTTGAGATATTAATTATGATATAACATTTTCGTAGAATTTTATTAAAAACAAATGTTTAGTCGAAAGGAAAAATATAGTAGACAAATCTATTTATTAATTGTGAATAACATGTTTCAATATTAGGCCAGTGTCGTATATTTTCATAATTGTCAGTTATTCACAAAGTGCATTTTTTTTACTTGGGTGTCACCCCCCTAACGAATGTTACCCCCCCCCCCCCCCCAAACGGGTGTCACCCGGTGCGGACCGCACCCCTTTAGTGACGCCACTGCTCCTAAGGCGTTTTATTAATGCCAAATCTAAACTTTTGCTATCACAAGAATTTAGATATACTGAATGTTGGTCATATCTAGATAGGTTCAAGTTTTTAATTGTATACATGTACTTGTGACGAGATGTTTAATTAGATAATTACTGGCTTGTTTATTTAAGTATGGAGGAAATTTTACTAATTTATCCCTCTCACATATATAAGATTTTGTACAGGCACACCGCAACTAACTGTAAGAACAGACCATTTGCTAAAACAGTAACTATTGGTTGGTATCCTGATATTACGGTACTGTTGAGGAAAGATATTTACTTATTTGGAAAATATTTTTTAATAACAAAAATGAACGATCGGGTAATGACTGCCAATCCGAAGAGTTGCTGTCGTGTTC
The DNA here is from genome assembly GCA_036873155.1 of Biomphalaria sudanica. Lineage (NCBI taxonomy): Eukaryota > Metazoa > Mollusca > Gastropoda > Planorbidae > Biomphalaria > Biomphalaria sudanica. The sequence continues at coordinate 265,490 of JAZGLO010004933.1, read as the reverse complement.
TTTACTTCTAAATGTCAATGTACATGGCGATTAGAATAGAAAGTTGGTAACCGTCTGGCAAGGGCCAGTAGTGCTGTAAGTCGTTTTCCAGGAGTGGGTTGGCGAAATAAATCGTTCCGCCTGCTTACAACAATCATTGTCTACAAAGGAATGGTTATCTCAACCATTAAAGTTGACAAGGCTAATAGAGCCTACAATAAAATGGTGCGCAAATGTTTAATTAGGGCTATTGATTCATTAAAACTTGTTCATGTTTGCATCGAAATTTTTAGAGTACTGATGTAAGCCTAGTGACGTAAGCGATGTCAAGTTTATTTTCCGTTTCACGTAATGGACAAATTTTATTCATAAAAAATTATAGCCAAAATTAATTTTTCGATAATGAAACATTTTCAAACCGATATAACGGTCGACCTAGAATTTTCCCTTGTGGCCAATGAGCTGAGATTTTTTGTCTCAGTTATATACATATACCTTGAAATTTTAAAGGAAATCGTTAGTGTCGTTTTCGAAATAAAATTATATCTCTAATATAGAAAGTAGAAAGTAAAGCGTATGTATGTATGTATGTATGTATGTATGTATGTATGTATGTATGTATGTATGTATGTATGTATGTATGTATGTATGTATGTATGTATGTATGTATGTATGTATGTATGTATGTATGTATGTATGTATGTATGTATGTGTGTGTATATGTGTGTATGTATGTATGCAAAGAATGAAAACCGTTAGACGAATCTTGATAAAACTTGGCATAAAAGTTCATTTGATCATTGCGTAGACCGTAATGCATGTTTAATGTCACACCCACAACCAGAAGTCCCTAAAAATGAAAAAAAACAACTAAATATATCTCTATTAAATAAACGAAACTTTTTAACGAAATCCGAATCTCAAACCAAGGCCCGCAGGCAGCTGGTAATATCCGACTAGTATACAGATATCTAATATATAAAGTAGAATGTTTGGCGTATGATAACCTGTTCCGTGGTTGGGATCTCGCTAAGAGCAGACGAAAGGTTGTCATAAAACATATCTTTGGCCTCTGGTGTGGAACTCAGAGTAGGAGCGTAGGCACATATCAAAGTCACATGTCCAATAGATGTGTTAAGGCGTAGTGATAGGAGTCTTTCTGAACCGTTGCACTTCAGCTCTACTGTGTTCAGCAGTGTTCTTAACTGCAAAACCAACGCCATGTTCCCTTACTTCACTTTCGGCTTTGCCTTGCCAGAAGAAGGAGTAGTCTTTTTCTTTGATTGATCCAGAGTCAGCTAAACGAGTTTCCTGAAGGGCGGCAATGTCTACTTTGAGCCTGGACAGTTCATCGTTTATTATTGCAGATTTTCTGACATCTTCTATGTCTGGTAGGTTTTCATTAAGTCCAGTTTGTAGAGTACGCACATTCCATGTGCCCAGTTTAAGAGTGGAGCTCCTCTTTTTTTTCTTCATGTCGACTGGTACATTGGCTTTGTGCCTGCTTTTCAGATTTTGTCCTATCCTCGTGTACCCAAACGAGGAAGACAGGCATGACGGGACAGCACCTTATTGGCTGGGGGCTGCCCAGCTTGAGGCGGGGGGTAGCTGTCCATTGGAATCCTAGGATCCCTCCCACCGACGAAAGTGGCCCCTGGCGCCCTGCTCTACGTCAATTGAGCATTTGAGCTTATCACCGGTGACTGCCACTTCCCGTGTTTGGCCGACGCCAAAGGCGAAGCTGGAGTGTCCTCTCCAGTTTTTTAGGGTTAGGGCTTTGAATAAGTGAGATGAAAGCCTGGGCATTGTTTATGGTCGGAACGATGTCGCCCACACAGCAGTTCCCCCCTCTCCGCGCAGCTGATGTGACCAAAGGAACGGAGTATCCAGTACAGTTTGGGATCAGTAGCGCCGCAGGATCTGCCAGGCTGTAGAACGGTGTGCCACAGTCTGCCTAAGGGTCACCAGCTCATGATTTTTCCTCAGGGTTGTCTGCCGAAGCCTTTCCCATGTTTGGGTGTAGCCGCAGGGCAGGTTATCATCCTCGGCGACCTCAATGCACGCGTTGGATCTGACAACTCTGCATGGGACAGTTGTATTGGGCGTTTTGGTGTCGGAAAAGTAAATGAAAACGGACAAAGGCTCCTCGAGGTTTGCTCACTACACTCCCTCTGCGTCACTAATACCTATTTCAAGACTAAACCGCAGCACAGAGTATCTTGGCGGCACCCTCGCTCCAAACACTGGCACCAACTAGACCTAATCATGGTAAGACAAAAGTGCTTAAAATTTGTCAAGCTTACCAGGTCCTACCACAGTGCAGACTGCGACACAGATCACTCCTTGTTATGTTGTAAGATCAATCTCCTCCCCAAAAAAATCCACCACACCAAGCAGATTGGAAGACCCCAATCGGATGTAAGCAAGATGTGTCAACCTGATCTCCAGATACAGTTTGCGGAATCTTTTGAACGCGACTATAAAAATATCTCTGAGAATACAGCAACTGAAAAATGGGAACACCTCAAGTCCACCATACAAAAGACTTCCCTGGAAATCTTTGGAAGAAAAATTACAAAACAAAATGATTGGTTCGACTCTAAAGCGGTTATTTTAGCACCTGTCATCAGAGCAAAGAGAGATGCACTCGCTACTTACAAGGCAAAACCTACCCAACACAACCTGCTAAACCTGAAAGAAGCTAGAGCCAATGCACAGAGGACAGCAAGGATCTGTGCCAATGAATACTGGGTAGAGCACAGTGAGAGTATTCAGCTCGCAGCCCAAGTGGGCAACATAAGAGGGATGTACGAAGGAATCAACAAGGCTCTCGGACCCTCCCAAAACAAGACAGCACCTCTGAAATCAACCACTGGGGAAATTATCACAGACAAGTGCCAACAAATGCACAGATGGGTGGAACATTACTCCGAGCTCTACGCCACAACAAGCTCAGTCTCTGACTTAGCCCTTAAAGCCATCATACAACTACCCACAATGAACGAGCTAGATAAAACACCCACCCTTTCAGAGCTCAACAAAGCCATAGACAACATTGCTGCCCGCAAAGCACCCGGATGCGATGGTATCCCCCCAGATCTTCTAAAACAATGCAAGACTACTCTAATCCAACCTCTACACGAACTGCTTTGTAAATGTTGGCAAGAAGGTGCTGTGCCACAAGACCTGCGGGATGCTAAAATCATTACACTGTATAAGAACAAAGGTGACAGAAGCGATTGCAACAATTACAGGGGAATCTCCCTCTTAAGTATTGTAGGCAAAGTCTTTGCTCGAGTGATACTTCCCAGGCTACAAAAACTCGCTGATCAGGTCTACCCAGAATCACAATGCGGCTTCCGCTCAGGGAGATCCACGATTGACATGATTTTCTCCATCCGCCAACTGCAGGAAAAGTGCAGAGAACAAAGGATGCCTTTATACATTGCGTTTATTGACCTGACAAAGGCCTTCAATCTAGTTAGCAGAGATGGCCTCTTTAAAATTTTACAGTTAATAGGCTGCCCACCCAAGCTACTAAATGTAATCATATCTTTCCACCAAAATATGATGGGCACAGTGCAATTCAACGGTGCCAGCTCTGAAAGTTTCAGTATAAACAGCGGAGTTAAACAAGGATGTGTCCTGGCCCCAACCCTCTTCGGAATACTATTTTCACTGCTAATCCACAACGCGTTTGACAAATCCACTGAAGGCATATATCTCAATTCCAGATTTGATGGCAAACTCCTAAATATTGCCAGACTGAGGGCCAAAACTAAAATCGCGGATGACGCAGCGGTAGTGGCACACACACAAGAGGAACTTCAGTCACTAATGTCCCGCTTCTCTCAGGCCTGTAAAGAATATGGCTTGACTATTAGCACAAAGAAAACAAATGTTATGGGACCACCTACTACAGCACCACCCTCCATCCTCATTGACGATAACAAGCTGGACGCCGTAAACGAATTCTGCTATCTGGGATCCACAATTACAGATGACCTGTCCCTAGAAGAGGAGATGAAAAAACGCATAGGGAAGGCTGCCTCGACATTCGCTAGACTCAGACTAAGAGTTTGGGAAAACCATAAGCTAACCACGGTGACCAAAATGGAAGTCTACAAGGCATGCGTTATGAGTACACTGCTATATGACAGTGAATCATGGACCACCTACGCAAAGCAAGAGAGAAAACTAAACTCATTCCATTTGAGATGTCTCCGTAGGATCTTGAATGTCACATGGAAAGAAAAAGTGTGCAATACTGAGATCCTTGCGCGATCAGGTATTCCCAGCATTTTTACAGCCCTCAGACAACGCCGTTTGCGCTGGCTTGGACATGTTCGCCGGATGGAGGACAAGCGCATCCCGAAAGTCGTCCTCTATGGTCAACTCGCGACTGGCACAAGAAAAACTGGTCGCCCCCATCTCCGTTACATAGATGTAATAAAACGCGACCTCAAATCAGTGAACATCAATACTGACAACTGGGAAGACATAGCTCTAGACCGCAACAGGTGGAGAGAGACAGTGACAAAGAAAGCTATGGACAGTGAAAGTACATGATTCTCAGCTGAGGAAGAAAAACGTACAATCCGAAAAACGGCCAGCTCCTCTACCACCGAAGCAAAAGCCACCTTACCCTGCGCTATATGAGGACGGGAGTGTCTCTTCAAAATAGGGCTCCACAGCCACATGAGGAAGTGTGCTCTGAGATGAACCATAGTCGTCCTACGACTGAAGGAGGCCAATGAATGTATGTATGTATGTATGTATGTATGTCTCCGTATAGAAATCAACACCGTTTCACCGATCTTGATCAAACTTGGCATTATAATGGCCCCGACACACACACACACACACACATTGGCCCTACTTTTCTAATATCACCTTAACTATATCCCTCCCCCTTACTCCCCTACAATAAAAAGGTTCTACGTACAATCTCTGATTTTTCATCGGCTTCTCAATCTGAATATTAAATATAGTCTATGCTGCTTTTCGACTTGAACCCTCCACCCATCACCACTTTCACATTTTCAGCCCATGATTATTTGAATGACAACACTAACTTTCCTTGGGCACTTCCAATGGATCGACTCCTCACTATATACTTTTCAGTTCTTCTTTTCTGTTTTTTAAAGGTATATGTTGTTTTGTTTTTCCCATTTTAGCACTACAGTATCAAATTTTCTAAGCACTTCCGTTTGTAACCTTTTTTTTTTTTATTTCGTTGGCAACGTTCAAGTTATCGTTCTTGACATTATTTAGTTTATCTTGAACATCCGCCATATGGTGGTGTTCAAATGATTTCTTCAAACTAATGTTGAGTTTACTTAAGTAATTATCGTTTCAAATAACACTCTTTAAATTTTAGGGAATGTGCATTGATTACATAGACCTTAATTCTTTTAATAAAAACAGGTACAAAAGCACTGCCGGAAAACACCGACACTAGACCATACTTTCGCTATGTTCAAGCGCATCCTCGTAAGCGGGTGTTGGTATTGGATACATCTGGTAGCATGACAGTAAGTAGAGCGAGTTTTTCCTTTTTTTTTTCTTTTAAGCTTTAGCAGTTACTTCACCTGTCTATACTAAGCTGCATGTCAACTTTTGTACAGCCCGCTTTTTCAAGTGTACTTACTAACTGGTACTCTAAAAAATTCTTGGTCGTGGTTTTCTGGCTCACTGGTAAATATTGCTAAATTTTTCCCTGACAGGAATGCTTACATGTTTACTTGTTTAATTATTTCCTTCAGCGTTTATATGGTTTTATGATGTCGCTGACCATACTACTATATTAATAATTCCTATGCCCGTGGCGCAGTGAATGCCGGTAGGGTGATAACCAGTTGACGCTTCCTTAATATACGTATTGGGGCTGCCAGGATAGATAGGATCTCATGTTTACTAATGATCAATTGATGAAGTTATAATGTAGTAGCCTTAACATACATGCATATAAACAATGATATCCAATTTATTATGAATATATGGTTTCATTGTAGTTTATAACAATAATTCATTACCACTTCTAATCCTAATCACATCTCTATAATTCAAACATTATTTACATGTCATCCTTTCCGCTACCTCCTTTGCAGTGATCTCCCCCATTGTGATCCCACTAGACTAGAGTATTGTCAATCTACTATTTTCTAGCCTTCTTATATCCCTCTCTTTTTTCGTATACACATCTCCACTATTGTACCTTAATTTCTTAACTCTGATTAACTGTTGACTCTCTCCTATTATGCTCCCTTCTTCTGTCAGGGTGGGCTTATCCAGGTCTATCTAGGGTATGACTTATTATTCCGGGATCCCCCATCTTGACAGTATAAACCGAAGCAACGACTAAATGTCAATCAACTGAACAGTTAGTAACAACAATTGTTCAACACGAATAATAGTTAATAATAACGATAAGTTAACATGCATTAGTTAACAACAAGAGCGTAAGTTTAACAATTTATGAATAAATGAGGTGTTATGATATGAATGATGAAGTCCCAATAATATTTCACAAAGCAAGTTCACATAACCAAAATATTGACAATAGATATAGCACACCTTAAGCTCAGTGCCATTACTCAATCACGGAGTAAAGCCCACAACCCAATGCCATGGATTCAAGGACCAAACCATACAATCAGGCTTGACTACACCGAGTCTCAAACCTGTGTCCCTAAACAAGAAAAATACACATTCCTTGAGACCGCCATTTACACGGTTATAACAGAAACGATTTCAAAACTATCCCGCGAAGAATAAAGCAAAATCAACCCAACACTTGAGGATGAAATAACCGGGGGATGAAATGACCTGGGGATGAAATGACCGGGAGATGAAATGACCGGGGATAAGTGACCGGGGATGAAATGACCGGTCACCGGGTTTGGGTTAAACCTCATCAGCTTTCTCGTATTAAAAAACACATACTACTTAGATTTAGAACTAATAGATTTTTTTTTTACACTAGATCAAATTTTTTTACACTAGATCTAGATTTTTTAAACTAGATCTTGAGTTTTTACACTAGATCTAGATTTTGTATACTAGATCTAGATTTATATTTCAATTAAAATCATTGTAGATTTTAGACTAGATCTAGAATTTATAAGTCTAGTTTAGAATTATATAAACTAGATAATGATCTAGATAATGATTTCCAAATGTATAGATCTATATTGCAATGTTATAAAATATTAAAACTAATCTACTATTTTTAGCGGCCCCCGAAAGAGAAAAACTCTATTAGTTTTGTGTGGTCTGTCCGTCCCGCTTAGATCTCAGAAACTAGAAGAGAAAATGAATATAGCACATCATGATATTTTAGATCATCAAAGTTCAGATGCAACGGCTACTTTTTTTCCGAAAGTGAACTATTCAATTTTAAAAATTATCTATGCAAGCAGATTTTTGAATATAAGAAAATACCCCACTTTTAAATGAAAATCTTCAGGGGAAAGTAAGTTTTTTTAAAAATGGTTACAGACTTCTTCATTAATAACTCAAGCTTCATTCATAGATTCTCGCATTGGTAAAATAAAATTTGCATCAAATGTTACAATGGAAAAAGTAATAAAATGTTGATTTAAAAAAATAATTTTATTACGAACTTCGTTTTAGTTGTAATTAAAAAAAAGAACTACTTTTATAGTGCGCAGTTTTAACATATCCTCATTATACACTTGGCAACAATCTAAATTACACTAAATAGAAGCCAGATTCAAAGCTAAATTTAGATTTAAATGTATTAAATACTTTGAACAAAATTGACATCTATGAATTATTAAGGAAATAGCTTAACATCTTACAGCTCAGGGGTACAGATTTATTTATTATGTAAACATGGGCGTAGCCAGGTTTTTTTCGGGAGGGAATTGAGTGGATTTTTTTCTCCCCCCCCAAAAAAAAAAAAGTATGTGTGTGTGCGTGTGTTTGTGTACATAATTAATCTTTATTACATTTTGACCCTTCCTTCTTTCGGAAGTCGTTTATTGTATCCTAGAATAGGTTTATCCTGGAGTTAGTTGAAAAATTGTAGACTCCCCGCCATTGCCAGCAAGGGTGTCTGGGGGAGCGCTGTGAGCTCCCCCAGCGGGGTTCAGGGCGGAGCCCCGCTGCCAAGCTCTATAACAAAATGCATATTCTGAGGTATCTACAGTGCATTAAAAGTTTTATTTAAAAAACCATTTGTGCAATTTTTACTGGTTTAGATCCTCACGCGTCGTTTGGCGCATTGGGCGTCAAGCTGCTTCCACAAAAATCTGTCACTGGCAATGTCTGAAGCCTTTTCCCACCTGCTCTGAGGACCGCCATGAAAGTGTGTTGTACTAGGATGTCCCTGTTTGCGCTTTCCTCGTAATGATCTCCATGTCATCGCAACTCTTATTATGCGTAATTCTTTTTGTCGGAGAACATGTCCCGCAAACCTCATTCGACGCTCTGTCACAACATTACAAGGCGGTCGACTCCCAGTTCGGCATAGGATTTGCTTGATTGAGACCTGATCTCTATAACTGACTCCTAAAATCCGTCTTGGCCATCTTTGTTGAGCCACATTTAGTCTTTTTCAATTTCGGCAGATGACTATTCAATGCACTTTATTAATGGAGAAATGTGTAACCTCTCTTGGCTACGCTCTTTGAATTAGGTGACTAGTTTGTTTTAGATTTTATATCGAAAAGGGAAGTGTTATTGTCAAAATTATTGGTGGGGGGGGGGTTAAAACTAAAAAATCTGTGGATTTTGTGGGTTTTTTAAAATTCCAAACCCCTTTAGCTAAGCTCATAGAATTTGGTGATTTGCTTTAGAATAAAATTTAAGAGAGAGGTTTTCAACCTCAAAACTCTTTGTATGGGGGTATTTAAACTCAAAACCATAAGGAAGGGTTTTAAACTTAAAAAAAACTAACTCTGGAGGAGGAGAGTTTAAACTCAGAACCCCCTTTCGTTTGGCTACGCTCATAGAATTTTGAGTGTGTAATTGGCTTTTTTAATATTGAAGAGGTATTTATAAGTTTCAAACCCCGCTGAAAGGGGATTTAAACCCAAAACCCCTTATGGCTACGATCATAGCATTTCGAGTGTGTAATTTGCTTTTTTATATTGAAGAGGTATTTTTTTTTAGCTTCAAACCCCGCTGGAGAGGAGTTTTAAACATAAAACCTCTCTTGGCTACGCTCCTAGAATCTGGTGACTGATGTAGGATAGTCTTATATTGAAGAGGGGGTTTATCGTAAATTTAAGAGGGGGTTTTTAAAATCAAAATCTTCTTTGGAATTTGGGGATAGTTCTTTTTTTTTCTTGGTTTTTGATTTATAGAAGAGGGAGAATTGACTGCGAAACCCCCTGCTAGGGGGTTTTAAACTCAAATTCCCCTTGGCTGCGCTGGGACAAGAGATGGTTTAGTATTAAAATCTCACCTAAAATAAACAGAATCATAGCAAAAAATCAGTCTCTAAATTCCGATCCCCCCTCCCCGCAGGGGGGATTTCAGTTCTCCCCCCCCCCTCCGGCTACGCCCATGTATGTAAACAATAGTATCACATTATAAAGTAAATCTGATGCGTTAGTAAAAAGTTTAATTAAAGTTTGTAAAACTTTTCAACATGTGGTCAGGGTTGAAACGCACTCCCTGTTTTCTGGTCATGTGATATCAATAACTTTGATAATAAAAAATAATGATGCAGTTAACAACTATTTAGACAGTCTGCATTTGAAGAGAGTAAAGTAAGATGCTGGTAGAAATTATGATCTGCAGTATTTTAAAATGTTAAACATTTTTTCCAAAAGCTTCTCTGCAGTATTATGAATGAGGTTGTGAGCCACGTGGAGGTGTTTAATTTCTGTTTCTAGTGGGAATCTGATTAGTGAGTTAGGTCAATATTTAGTGGTTTTAATCAATTCATTGGCGGCAAACAAAATTTTTTTAACTGCAGGAACATCAAGTACACCCTTTTATAGTCTTAAGACTTATTATTGAGATCTATTAAGTCTAAATCAACAGCTAGGCCTATATAGATCTAAAAGCATTAGGGTAACCAACTCTAGAAAAAAATCTTAATCCACACCCTCTAAGACCATAAAGTAAATAGTCTGTGTCCAACTGATTTTAACAACCTGGTCAGCTAGACATACACATGGCCACATGTGGGCCTAGTGTACTGTACGTGTGTAGTCGATAATAATGTAAGACTACCCTGCATTAAGCGTTATGGAATAGTGTTTGCTTAATGTGGAGAGGTCAAACAAGAAAATAACACACTGGCGTGGCTAGTCAAGCATGTTCGTAGATATATCTTTACACTAAAATAGTTATACACCCTCCCTGCCAGGAAAGTAAATAGACAGTGTGCCCGACTGATTTTAACAACCTGGCCAGACAGACGTACACGTGTAAGCCTATATAGTGTACTGAGTGTGCAGTCCGTAATGTCAAGATCACCCAGTTTTTTTTCCGTTGCGCGTTTAACGGTTATGCAATAGTGAAAGTTATATTTTTAGTGGACAAGAAAATAGCACATCGGCATGGTTAGCCAAGCATGTATTTTACACTATAAAATAGTTATACAGGTAAAATGTTTTAAAAACTCCAACGATTTCGTTTCTATTTCTTTGGATACTAGATCTAAATTTGAAATTCTGAATATATATTATTTAATGAGATTTTAAAATTTACCAGTAGAAGTAAGATTTTCTGTTATATAATAAGTTAATATAATTAAAAAAAAAGAGTACCATTATTTTCTAAAGGTTTTAATTCAAGGCAAAAATACAAGCACACATATTTATTTAGACATTTTATTTTATTGCGCATTACCGTTTATATGTAAGAAACATATTCCTTAATACTGATTTTATAATAGATAAATAGTATTTGAATGTTAAAAGAATAAGATCGAACCGTAGGTATACAGTCGGATGATTAAATCTATATAGGTCTAGTTCAACCCCGCATATCCCACCCCAAAAAAAAAAGTTTGTTATAGTTTAATTAACTTTCTTTAGTTTAGTTTAACTATCTTTTGAAATTCATGATAAACTAATAGTTTAACTACTTTATTTTAGTTGAAAACTAGTTTTAGTTTAACTTTTAAAAGTTAGTTTAGTTCCCAGCACTAAGAACTGGTCTAGATTCCAATTTTAGTTGTGACAATTGCCCCAATGAAGATTAAGCATTTTGAAACAAATTTTAATATTAATATTTGTTTCTTAATAATTATTTGTTTTTTTTAAATTCTTTTTTTGTGGATGCTACCTAAATAGTGTTAAGCGACTTTCTCCGTAAAAATGTTGTTTACAAAGGTTATGCCAGCATCACCATACAGAAATATCTGTCCTCCAAGCACAACAATTAGTTTTGGAAAAATGTTCTCTAGTCCTACTATTTAGATAGGTTGGAGGTGGGTGCATTGCAGGTAGAAGTGAACAGATATTTAAAAAAAAATTATATAGAAAAAAATAAACATTATTTTGAAAAAAATCCTACAGCTTTCCATGTTAGGTCCAAAACATTTAAGAATTTCCACATATATATAATTCTTTCACGACAAGTCAAGGAAACTACTACAAGGACAAAGTATTGTTTTTTCTTTTCGCCAAAGAAAGATATGGCGATTTTTTAAATGTGTGACATTATACCCCATGCCCTGTGTCAACTTACCCATGTGTGGGGCAAGATGTCACATTCTTAACACAACCACGTTTCTGTTGTATAACTCTGATATATAGAGAGATAAAGTTCATTTTATTTGCTCTAGTTGTCTGAATGTTTAAGTTACAACATGCTAAGTTTGGTGAGAATCAATGAATTCTAAATATGTTTAAAACATCAAAATTTGAAAATTGTGACAACTAGCCCCACCTTCCCTTAGTCTAGATCTAGTCTAGATCAATATTTAGACTACATCTAGAACTAGTCTAGAAATCTTGATCTAGTCTAGATCCAGATTTATTCTATATTCCAGATCTAGTCTAGATAAATAAAGTAGTGTTCTGGCCAGTATCTTGGGTGTTATGCAAATCCACTTCTATTTTATTAACTATTCTACATTAGCCTAAGAACATAAAAATTAACAAGATGAACGTATTTAAGACTTTCTAATATTGTAAAGGATGTATTTATTAACACTTGGGATGTCAATCTCGTCTACTTATCCGTCTTTAATACTAACCAACCTCCTTCTAAGCTATCTTTCTTGTTCGCCTATTCTCCTACGTCATTCGTCTTTAAAACATTATCACTTTTGACAATCAAAACAAAATCACGTCTTGAATATTCCTTGCAAATAGTCGGATCAGATAGGGATTCAATGGTGGCCGCCTCTGAGTTTGTGTTATCACACAAACTCTTTTTGTAATCTTACTTTTCTCTAGGCCTGAAACTGATGGTATGAAAAGACTTATTCTAATATAAAAAAAACGTAAATCTACCCAAATAGAGGGGGGCGGTCACGGTCGAAATATAATGTAGATTGAATTGAGAAGGCGAAGAAAAGTCGTATGAGTGCGTATATGTTTCGGAGGCGCAATTAGATGCGGGTCTTCAATAAATGTTATGGGACCACCTGCTATAGCACCACCTTCCATCCTCATAGACGATAACAAGCTGGACGCCGTAAACGAATTCTGCTATCTGGGATCCACAATTAAAGATGACCTGTCTCTAGAAGAGGAGATGAAAAAACGCATAGGGAAGGCTGCCTCGACCTTCGCTAGACTCAGACCAAGAGTTTGGGAAAACCATAAGCTAACTACGGTGACCAAAATGGAAGTCTACAAGGCATGCGTTATGAGTACACTGCTGTATGGGAGAGAATCATGGACCACCTACGCAAAGCAAGAGAGAAAACTGAACTCATTCCATTTGAGATGTCTCCGTAGGATCTTGAATGTCATATGGAAAGAAAAAGTGTGCAATACTGAGATCCTTGCGCGATCAGGTATTCCCAGCATCTTTACAGCCCTTAGACAACGCCGTTTGCGCTGCCTTGGACATGTTCGCCGGATGGAGGACAAGCGCATCCCGAAAGTCGTCCTCTATGGTCAACTCGCGACTGGCACAAGAAAAACTGGTCGCCCCCACCTCCGTTATATAGATGTAATAAAACGTGACCTCAAATCAGTGAACATCAAAACTGACAATTGGGAAGACATAGCTCTAGACCGCAACAGATGGAGAGAGACAGTGACCAAGAAAGCTATGGACAGTGAAAGTACATGATTCTCAGCTGAGGAAGAAAAACGTACAATCCGAAAAACGGCCAGCTCCTCTACCACCGAAGCAAAAGCCACCTTACCCTGCGCTATATGAGGACGGGAGTGTCTCTCCAAAATAGGGCTCCACAGCCACACGAGGAAGTGTGCTCTGAGATGAACCATAGTCGTTCTACGACTGGAGGCCAATAAAGATGCTTGGAACAAATCATCCGGTGTAGCCTGTGTTGATTAACATGAACGAATAATAACAAAACTCGAGGTTTATATAAAATATAGACACCAAATCAGATGTTTATTCTTACGCCATGTTGGTTGACAACAACAGTTACAAGGGATGTTACTTCCAAACACTGAGTGGTACAACCTATATAAAACACACATCAACAGCCTGTGTGTACTGCTAGTATATATATATATATATATATATATATATATTATATATATATATATATATAATATATATATATATATATATATATATATATATATATATATACAAAAAAAACATATACCTATAGATATTAGGAATATGATGTCGGATGTATACTTGCCCTATTTATACCATTAAAATGTATTTAATATTTTGAATTTTTTTAGGGAACATCACTTAATGTTTTAAAACAGGCAGCTAGCAACTATATACTTAGTTGTATTGAAACTGGCAGCAAGCTTGGAATCGTCCAGTTTAGCACAAACGCCTCAACTCTATCGCATCTGACGGAGGTAAGTAATAACGTTGTTGTTTTTTATCTTCTATTTCAATAAGAAGTACCAAAATCTGTGCAAATATTGGGATAAGGATTTGAAGAGTTTCGTGATGAGAGATTTCAGTAAATTTTTTTGATTTAAATTTACACACTTCTAAGTGAATAAAGTATATTAAAAATATCAACAATTAAAACTAAGAAGACTAAGACCAATGCTGCGTTATTGATTCTTATTGGAAATTTGTTGTGATTAGAAGGAATCTTTTCTAAAAAAAAAACAAGGTTACAAAGACAGTTTGTGTGGAGACACAAACTCAAAATCACCCCCCGAAGTGGTCCACCCAGGCAGGTAAAAAGGCAGGTTTCAATATTTTCAGAAAGAAAATCAGAATGAAATTCTATCATAGACAAATGACAGAGAAGAATGGAGAAAGAAGGTTGACGGATCTTGTGTGGTGCCCCAGCGGTCCACAGACCGAAGGATAGGTGAAAGTGAATGTGAAGTAAAATGTGAACCTGGCCTAACTGATGTCTTATAATGAATATATAATTGCTCCAATTGTTTTGTACAGGGACAATCTCTTATTCCTCAAGAAAAAAACATTTCCGTAAAAAAATATAAAAAATTCTTTAGTTCGGTGTGGTATGCATAATGAAGGTCATTGCAGTTCACGCGATAATATGAACATCTACTTCTTAATTGTTGTTTTAAATTATGTCCAACTTATATGCATACTAAATAGATTTTTTTCTCTTAAAAAAAGAAACTTTTTTTTGTAAATGTAGTAGTTAGTATAACAGAACTTACTTAACTTAGCAACACAAATGTAAAAAAATATTTTTTGGACAAAAATCTAAAACCGTTTGCATAAATGTGTTAAAAATATTATAAGTAATGTTCTCCCCTACTATGGAGCCTCCAGTGTTTGTTACTATTAATAGTGAATAGTTCTAAAAGTGGTGTATTTTTTTTTAAAAAACTGCTTGCATAAGTGATTTAAAAAATAGATTTTTCGCTTTCAGAAAAGAAAAAAGTAGCCGTTGCATCAGAACTTTGAATGGTCTAAGATGTCGGATTTTTTTTATCTTTTCTAGTTTACGTTATCTTAACGAGACGGACGGACGGACAGACATTCCGGGGGCGGCTAAAAATCATTCAGATTAATAGAACAGACAGGAATTAAAAGTTCATTGAGTCACTACACACAGACGTCTTAGTTCTTTTCGCTTTTCCTAGTTTCGATTGTCGCAGATTATCTAAGCGGCGCAAAGTTTAGATGAAACGTTGCCTTGCCAAATTATTCCATATGTTAGCAGATTGTTAGTATTATCGCACAGTAAAAATTATCCAACATTTTCTTTTTTTGTTTAAAGCTGTTACGTTTGTATACAAAAATTGACGCCGTGTGATTTTGTTTGCCAGAGTTTCAAGGTGGTCTTCCTATGAAAAGCTTGTTGTCATCAATGACACCCATTTGAAACTGTCAGGTAGAGTTGAGCCATAGACTCTTGAAACTCTAGTCCAGTAAAAGCGAACAATAGCTCCTCTTACTTGTCTGTCTGGAAGAGGGTCTAAAAGTGTCTATATTAACACGATCATTTCCAGTGACACGGTCACTCCGGACTCGCGGACTAGAGACGTGGCCGAAGGCTGTGTACTCCGGGAACCACTGCCATTTTCCTATACTATACGTAACCGTGAGGAACACGTCATTAATGAAACGGACCATTGAGAAACGGCGCCTAATTTGTGACAAGGTCGTGGGAGCTCTTTTACAACCCTCACAGTGCAATGGGAGTACTCTCGTACCCCTAAAGCACAACCAAGGGAGTCTTGTTTATCTCTTTGGGCCTAGCTGATTCCTCTTACAGCCGTTTCCACCCGGGCACAATGAAACCCACTTGTTGTATTGGTATAATGTCAATCTACAGTTTATGTATCAGTTGTTTATTTCTTCAGAAATCTATTAGAAGTTCTTTAGTTTTTGTGACATTCAGTTATAAAAAGTTGATAGAGCACAACTTTGTAAAGTCTTCTCTCGAACTTCGATAGCTATAATTATATAACTATAACGTTATAGCTATGTATAGAATAGCTATAAAGCTATATATTATAAATTTAACAACAATAATCACGCAAATCAAGTAAGTTTGAATAATAATTATGAAACAACAAAAAAGATTAGTTAAGCCAAACTATGATAATGAATTTTAAAAATTAATGGAATGAAGGAACATCGATACTCCGCTTGCTTTTCCTTTTGTGAATCTGTCTGAATCTTCTCCAACTTTACATTTTCAAACAAAGATGAAACTTCGAACATTTATTCATTGTCAATGACAACAATGAAAAATAATAAATTAATTAAATAATTAGTTAAACAATCAGTTGTAATTAATTATTTTTTTTACATAGAAATGCTAAGGAGAAATACGTTTTAGTGTAGAGAATTAGGTCGTTCGCTAAAAATGTTAAAGTATATACTTTGTTAAAACCTTCTATCTTTCAAAGTACACGAATTTCGTTGTTTTTTCTTAAATGCTTTTGAAAGGGCAGCACAGAAGCCTTCTCCCAGATACCCTTACGCCCCCCCCCCTCCGGTCTACAAAAGTGATTGGACCGTCAACATTTAATATTCTGATGTAAGCTTTAAGCTAGCTACTAATAATCTTCTTTCTAGAAAGATTAGTTTCATAAAGAACCATTCAATTCTCTCTTTACGAAGAGACTGACAATAGTAATATTTAATACCTAGTGGCTGAGCCTCCCTGGGTTAATCCTACACTATTGAACGAGCAATTCTTGTATGTATATATGTATGTATGTATGTATGTATGTATGTATGTATGTATGTATGTATGTATGTATGTATGTATGTATGTATGTATGTGTTATGTATGTATGTATTTATGTATACATGTATGCATGTATGTACGGCATGTATGTATGTATTTATGTATACATGTATGCATGTATGTACGGCATGTATGTATGTATTTATGTATACATGTATGCATGCATGTACGGCATGTATGTATGTATGTTTTATTTATTTATTTATGTAGTATGTATGCATGTTTGTATGCATGTATGTACGGTATGTATGTATGTTTGTATGTAGGTATTTTTTTATAAATGTATTGTAATAACTTAAGGGAGCCACTCAACGAGACATAGATTTTCATTTACACGACATCACAGGTACACAAAACAACATCTATCTTAGGCACAGTCTCTTCATATTGGCTCTCTCCTTGGGCGGACATCGTTCTCCTTTCTAATGTTGACATCCTTAGTCTATCACAGTGCGCACCTTCTTGCACTAGCCTGGATGGCGGTGCGAATGGCAGAGTTATAACATTGCCCCCTTCTTAGAGCTTTTCGTCCCGAAAAGAAACAGTGCAATGGAGGTTTGACAGTTCAGGTGGAGGTCGATCGGTGGGAACCACAGATGGTAGGGTGCCTGTTGCCCACGAAGCCATCTGTACAGTTTTCCTCGGCCGTCGCTTTCTCTTCTTCCAGTTGGCCAGTCTACGCTTGAGACGATATCGTGGTCGCTGCTTCGAACTCATGAAGATAGTCGCTGATGCCAGCCAGCTGACAAGGGGTTGCCATCCACTTAACACAAATGGAGGTTGTGGCGACAGCACTAGTTCCCAGGGCCGTTGTTCTAAGATGCCAAGTCAGCGGACCTTTTCCATGGACGTCTCGTGACACAGTTGTAGGCACATAGGTAGCCATGTTTTCAGACACATAGTCTTTCTCAGTTTCATCTGTAAGGTATGTCCATGAAGCACTCTTGTGATGTTCCACAAGCAAATGTTCATCCACCACTGTATCAGGTTCTGCTGGAATTAATTCAACATCATTTAAGTCACTCTCACTGATGTAGACAGAAGTACAAATGTCTGTAAAGTTATGACCTTGTTGCTTGGTTTCTTGGCATGGGCACGGTCCCCGCAGGGCGCCGCATATACAGTTCATGTCAATCGCCTGGTTGCAGTTGCCAAGCATTGAGTTCTCTCTTATGCCGCAGGCTAAGTCGAATTCGTTGTTTCTGTCTCGGCCATTGTTGGGGCCCGTATTCGCAATTTCACTCGACGACATCCAAGGCAAGGAATCAGAAACGGTCTTGAGGCTTTCATGGTTTGAGTTCTCATCAAAGGTACTGACAGATAAACAGAGGTCTTTAAGGTCCACAGCAGCAAGCTTGGGCGCAGACCCAACGCTGTCTTGATCTGTCCGGCTCATTTAAATACTCGTTGTAGGTACATCAGGAACAAAAACTTCAGGCACATAACAGACTTCTTTTGTTTTTTTCATTTGTCTCTTTCCTTTCGATTCGGCACATCCCATTGAGATCGTCACAGCAATTGTTATCACGCCTCTCGTCTTGAAAGTCAACCCCACCAGACTTGCCCACAACACAGTCACAGACGGCGCTACTATCCCCAGCGCCTCAATCACCACTGTTTGTGCAGCCACAGTCCTGACCAGGTAACTGCCCTTTCACTAACGAGTTTATTTCTTCTTTCACTTGCAACACAATTTTATCACTTTGGTCTATTTGGCCTTCTACTTGCAATACACTTTCATCTACTTTGTTCAACATTATGTTCCTACTCATGTTCCCCATCATGATCCTAATCGTGTTCATTTGTTCCTTAAATGCATCCCCACAGTTCTGGATCTCAATAATAAAAATAATAATACTTTTTATTGTCCGTATGGAAATTTGTCTCACAATTTGTGCATTACACCAAACAAAAAACATAATAACTATAAGAAATCAAAGTGTACATTCACACCAGACTCACTCATAATTTACATGTGACAAAGTTTATACTAGATTGTTCTTATTTAATGATTTGATTGACAGGGGAACAAAAGAGTGTTTGCGTCTGTTAGTCTTTGCTATTGGTGTCTGGTATCGCTTTTGTGATGGTAAAATCACAAAATCCTGACACAAAGGGTGATTCTTTATTTCGAGGATCTTGTTAGCTTTTTTATAGATGTTTGTCTCAAACAACTGCCCAAATGCGGTTTGTTTTTTTTGCCAATGATTTTACCAGCAGCATTTAGGATTCTATAAAGTTTATTTTTATTTTTAATGCTCAGATTGCCATACCAGGCAGTGAAATTGAAACTTAAAATATTGCAGATATGAGCGTGATAAAACATAGCCAAGGCCTTTTCGCTAACATTAAACGAGGACAGTTTTCTTAGTAATCGTAATCTTTGCTGCCCTTTTTTTGCTGATATAATCAGTATTTGCAGTAAAATTTAGTTTATTGTCTAGGATAGTACCAAGGTATTTAAAGGTTTGCACAATTTCAATAGTCTCTCCAGCTTCAGAAACAACATCATTTTCCTTCTTTTCCCTACGAAAATCGATTATCATTTCTTTGTTTTTTTTACATTTAATAATAAAAAAGTATCTTTACAGTATTTTTCAATGTGTTCTATTTCTTTGAGCGTTTCCCTGCTACCGACGGATTGTAAACCTCGGTCCCGAAGCTCTTGCCGTAGCTCTTTACTTAAGAGCTGGTGTAATAGCTTTAACGATGCCATTGAGATCGAATCCTACCTCCTCTCGTTGAGTTGCCTATAATCCCACCAATGTAATAACTTAAGGGAGGCAACTCAAAGAGACATAGATGTTTATTTACACATACATAGGTATCTATGTATGTGTTTGTATGTGTGTGTGTGTATGTATGTACTATGTACGGTATGTATGTATGTATTTATGTATGTATGTATGAATGTATATATTAGTATGAATGTATGTATGTATGTGTGTATGTATGTATGAATAAATGAAAACTAGAGATCGACCATTAATTTTTCATTATCGTACAATTATTTTTGGCTAAACATCTTTTTACCATCACAAAAGAGATACAAGACACAGATAGCAAAGACAAACAGACACAAACACTCTTTTGTTCCCCTGGCAATCAAATCATTAAATAAGAACAATCTGATATATAAAATTTGTCACATGTAAATTATGAATTAGTCTGGTGTGAATGTACACTTTGGTTTCTTATGGTTATACTGTTTTTTGTTTGGTGTTATGCACAAATTGTAAGACAAATTTCCATACGGACAATAAACAATAAAGATTATTATTATTATTATTTTTATATTATGAATGAAAGAGTTTCAAATGAAACAAACTTGACACGCCCTCTTTTCGCTGACGCCACACGTTACAGCACTAGACTAAAACATTTCTTTGTAAACATGAGAAAATTTAATGAACCAATATGCCTAATTAAACATTTGCTCACTAATAATATGTAAGCTTTACAATTCTTTTCACCAAAAGTAAAAGTCATCTTCACAGCTCACCGCAATTAACGTGTAAACAATTAATAAAACAAAAAACACACGGATAAAACAATAAATAAACAGATCTCGGCAAATTGTATTTCATTTTTTGTTCTTCAATGAAAACTTCCTCTATATAAGTGTTTGTAATTGTTGTGCTCGTGGAATAAAACCAAAACTACAATGCTCGTATTTATTGGCAAGAGAGAGAATAACATAAAGGTAGAGAAAAATGTGACAGTAGATTTTGGAAGAGATATTTAAATCGTTTTTTCGTAAGCTTTGTTAAAGTACAAATTACAAAGGGCAATGCAATACTTTATTTGCGAATACAATTTTTAGTTGTTTGTGGTCTGTCTGTAACTAAAAGATGTTTGAAAAGCCACATTACAAATAGTGATGTCCTTACGAATACTGACATGTATATGAAGTAAGCGTTAACTGAACTTCTGTGTTACACGTGCTTGTAATCGTGCTAGTATTTGGAATCGTGTTTCGTATTATCGTAGTCTATGGATAGTGACCAGTCTGTACTGTGTTATTGTGTGTACCATGGGCGTAGCCGGGGGGGGGGTTCAACCCCCCCCGAAATTAAATCGGAATTAAGTAACTGATTTTTGCTTTGATTTTGTTTCTTTTAGGTGAGATTTTAATACTAAACTATCACTTGCCCTAGCACAGCAAAGGAGGTTTTGAGTTTAAAACCCCATACCAAGAGTTTTTGAGTTTAAAACCCCTATCAGGGGATTTTGAGTTTAAAACCCCCTACCAGGGGGGGTTCGATTTTAAAACCCCCAACCAGGGGGGTTTGAGTTTAAAAAACCCCTACCAGGGGTTTTCGCAGTTAAATTCTCCTCTTCTATAACACAAAACAACAAAAAAATGCAAACGACAATTACCCAAATTTCACGAGCACAGTTAAGGAAGATTTTGATTTTTAACCCACTCCAAAATTTAAGATAAACCCCCTCTTCAATATAAAAAAAGAAAATTACACACTCAATATTCTATGAGAGTAGCCAAAGGGGTTTTGAGTAACCCCCACCCCCTCTTCAGTAGGGTTCAAAGCTAAAAAATACCTCTTCAATACCCAGTATAAAAAAACGCAAATTACGCACTCAAAATGTTATGAGCGTAGCTAAATGGGTTTTGACTCAGTTTTGAATTTAAACCCCCCCCCCTCAGCAGGGTTTGAAGGTAAAAAATACCTCTTTATAATTAAAAACAAAACAAATTATACACTCAATATGTTATGAGTGTATTCAAAGGGGTTTTAAGTTTAAACTCCCCTCCAGAGGAGTTTGAAGCTAAAATATACATCTTCAATGTAAGAAAAAAGCAAATTACGCACTCAAAATGCTATGAGCGTTGCCAAAAGGAGTTCTGAGTTTAAACCCCCTTTCAGAGTGGTTTGATGCTAAAAAATACCTCTTCAATATAAAAAAGAAATTACACACTAAAATTATTTGAGCGTAGCCAAGACAATTGGGGGTTTTGATATTAAATCCCTCTCCAACAGATGGCTTTTTTAAAAGTTTAAAACCCCTCCAGATGGTTTCGAGTTTAAATTCCCCTACAGAGCGTTATGAGGTGGAAAACCTCTATCTTCAGTATTATGCTAAAGCAAACTACAGTTACTAAATTCAATGACCGTAGCTAAATGAGGTTTTAAATTAAAAAACAACAACATAACTCCAGAGATTTTTTTACTTTAAAACCATATAAAATCTAAAGCAAACTAAAGTCACTTAATTACAAGTGCGAATTCAAGAGAGGTTACACATTTCTACCCGGAAATCCTATGCCGAACTAGGAGTCGACCCCTTAAAAAGATGTGGCAGAATGTCGCATGAGGTTTTCGAGACATGTTCTCCGACAAAATGAATTAGGCATAAGAAGAGTTGCGATGACATTCTAGTAGAACTAGGCGCCTCACATTCATGGAGGTCCTCAGAGCTTCAGACATTACCAGTGACAGATTTTTGTGGAAACAGCTTGATGGCAAATGCACCGAACGGCGCGGAAGGGTCTAAGTGAGTAAGAATAGCACATTAGGTTTTTTAAAAAAAACTTTTTTATAGCAGGAAAATGCACTGTAGATACCTCAGAATATGCATTTTGTTGGTTTTCAATATTAGAAATAGTGCTCCGCCCCACGCTGAGGGAGCTCCTAGCGCTGGCAATGGCGGGGGGTCTACAATTTTCCCACTAACTCCAGGAAAAACCTATTCTAGGGCACAATAAGCGTCTTCCGAAAGAATGATGGGTCAGAATGTAATAAAGATTATATACACACACATACATACATATAAAAAAAATTTTTCGCAGGGGTGGGGGGCGGCCGGGGGGAAAATCCCCCCGAACCCCACCCCCCCGAAAAAACATCCTGGCTACGCCCATGGTGTGTACAGTTGTGTTTTATAGGAAATAAAGCCTTGTTTCTAAGGTTACGAGTTGATTTAGTATATTACAGTATAGTTAATAGAACCGCTTATAGTTCGACATTTACGCTGGGCAGGGCACGTAGCCCGTATGAAGGTTAAACGTATGCCAGATGCAGACATTTTAGTGAGCTGAAAGGTGGTCAACGTAACAGAGGTGCCAAGAAAAGTTTAGAGACCTTATCAGAGACCCCTTTAGCAGACAATCATGCTGAGATTACTCCCTTAGCACGCGAAAGAAAGCGGACTGTGAGTCTTAAGTCGCCTTGTACTCGTAGAAGGACAAACCTGTTGCCGCATTAGGACCAGTTTTTTCTCTCTCTCTCTCACACACACACAAATATCGTTATCTCAATCGTCTTCATGCAAAACGTGACATTCATAAAGATTTTGGTTTATTGTCTCCTCTATGCAGTAGCGACAAGGTGAGTCATACTGCCCTCCAAACTGCTCGAAGTAAGCACCAATTGGGCAGTGACCGACTCGGAGCTAAGTTAGGACGGCCTGCTTCACACAATTAAGTTGCCACCACGCATTCTTTCGGTCTGGTCTACTCATCTGCCTCTATAGCTGACGACCCTTATCTGAAGCGTCCCAGCAATCATACCAAAGTGCCAACAATCGGTTGTTGGCTAGAGATCGTACAATCTCGTACGTGCACGGTGAATCATGTACGAATGCCGTTCAGACCTCGGTTTTTGCTAAAATATCGGCTCTGTTGTGACCGACCAGACCACATTAAGTGGGCGCCCACTGTATTAAAAATATGTTCACCATGTTGTAGAAGACCTTCCTTGACCGTAAGGAACTTTTCGACCTTTCCGAGCCCTGAACTCTGATCTTCGAGGGGCTCTAAGGCGGAGATCGAATACGTGAAAATGGCCACGTCCTCAGTTTCATGCACCGCTAGAACAAGCCCCCATTGTCATGCGCCTCTGGGGTGTGTGTAATTAAAGTCAATTAATTATTAAAATATTTTAGTTTTGGTGACGTTAGGTCTAGGGTTTCTAACGTCACCGTAGACCATCGTACATTACAGGTTGATAAACAGAACACACAGGTAGCATACAATAAAGTTGTTCCCTTTAGTTACCAAAAAAAACAAACATGTTTAATGTAGTAAAAGAAAAATTGAAAGGGATTACGATTGTGGGGAGTCTAATTATAAATATAAAAGTAATCTATGATTATAAAGATAAATGAGATAATCATATCATCATATTGACTGCTAATGGTACAAATTTGGTTGCCCTATTGTTTATAAACTTACTTCTATTAACCCTGCAATTAGCTGCAGTCTTCTCAGAAGCTTATCCCTCTGCTTTGGTGCTGTAGACTGTTTCAGTCGTTAGCGTGAGTATTAGCGTTGGGAGGTGCCAGCTGCGGTTAAAACTCCAGTTGAGATTTGAATGGCTGTTGCCGCTATTATATGTCCTCGAAGTGTGAGGGATGCAGCGGGAGTGGGGCAAATTAGACCTATGACGTGACAACGAGCTATTGGTCTAAATTGCCCACGTTGCAGGTCAGTGTTCAGGCCTTCTTTAACGATTGGTATCGGCTCAAATCGTCTCTAGCTATCAATAAAGTAAACAAAGTTGATGTACATGTCACTGAAATAGAATAAAAGAGACACTGTTTAGGTGGATAGCAAAGGTGGTGTGGTTTAGGAAAGCAAATGTGATAAAAGACGAGAGAGAGAGAGAGGTGGGGGAATATAGTATGGGCACACACCTTTTCATGACACTTAATATGGCAAAAATAAAATAATTAATTTCTGCGTAATTTGATGAGGTCGATTGTTTTTACTCAGCGGATGGACTGTAGTACTCTGCTTGCGCCGTTCCTTTAATAAATCTGTCTTCCGCCCATTCCAACGCTTTGTACATTGCTTCCAACTCTGCTTCCAGCCTGCTTTTTTATTGCTAGAGACTGTTAGCTTGTCACTTTCGGGAATTTCATAGAATAGTGCCACCATTTGTCACGTCAGTTTTAGAACCCCTGTAATATTTTGTGACTAGTAATCACTGAACCATTCCGTGCTTGTTTCGCACGAGATTTTGTTTTTTGGTCGGAAGTTGACCACGAGGTGGACGGCAGTTGATCTTGGACTCTCGTGTAGAGAGGTTGATTATGGATATCTTGTCCAGTACAGTAATATATATTTATTAAGATTGATTTTGGAGTATATGTGATACCTGAAGTATTTTATTGGATTATAATTCACTATGTCTTGTGAATATTTCTTGATGGCTGGACTTGCCAATATCTGTTATTAATTATATTGTGTGTAATAAAAACCATGTCTGCTACAAGTGAGTCAATTCATTATTTTGAATATTGTGGTCAAAGAGTTCAGCATGTTAGTGTTCTCACGCACTAGCAAATCTAGTGCGCGAGAGAAAGTATTTAATTAGGAAGTTAAAGAAATATCATA
Organism: Biomphalaria sudanica; assembly: GCA_036873155.1. Taxonomy (NCBI): domain Eukaryota; kingdom Metazoa; phylum Mollusca; class Gastropoda; family Planorbidae; genus Biomphalaria; species Biomphalaria sudanica. The sequence goes on along the minus strand of JAZGLO010004933.1, from coordinate 240,363 downwards.
GTAGTACCAGTACAACACACGACATTCGCGTTATCACGCCTACAACAAGAACTAGGCTGTGACACCATTCCATACCCAGCCCTCATAGTGCCCTCGAGCATCCGCACAGATCCATCTGTGTAGACAGTGGTCACAACTTCGGATTCGGGTTTTTATCCCGTGACAAAACCTTACCTTCCTTTCGTAACTCAATTGTTTCCTTCAATATATCACTTAAACTAAAAGTAAACCGACTTCAAGCGTTTCACCTCAAGTTTCCACAATCTGGCGTACCAGGGTACCGTTGTCTGCTGGAGGGTATCAGCGAGCTACTGATGGTCCCTCCAAATCTCCCAGAACACTATGTCATCTGCAAGCAAAAGCTTCTGGCATTTCAGAAGGGCAGGTAAGTCATTTACACAAGGTACACAAGAAAGAGTGCTTGCCACATCGCATCTGTACCGTACGCTCCGTAAGGAAATTTTGGATCCACCTAAGGATTACGTTTATGAGCTTTAAGTGGGGCCATTTCTAGCTCTCATAATTCGGGGATCTCTGTTGGTCTCGGTCTCCACGCGGCGGCGCCTGGAAACGCTGAATTCGTCTGTAGCAGCGGCTAACGAAGACCATCCTCCGCTCGTGGTTTCAATAGCCAAACGAATGGAGTACGTTAAGATCAGGACGTCCAGCCTAATGTGTGAACCTGTGCATTAAAATGGACAGAGTGCACCGGTACAATAGGGGCGCTCAGTAAGCGTCGTGGGATTTCGAAAACTTGTTTCCGGAGACAACAGCATTGCATTAAGCTGCCACACCGACGGCGGGCTTTCGGGCGCTGAGAATAACGGTCCCTGACAAACACTCCAAATACTTTCCAGGTATGCGCGGCAGTGCGACGAGGGCACAAGCTAGCCAAGAGCACGAGCTCTAGGTAGGTAGCAATGTCTCAACTAGTAAGACCTAAAGTCTAACATGCAACCCAGTCCTCCCCCCCCCCCCCGTTGGGGAATTATCAAAATCATGACTTGTAGAAAACTATCTTTGAAACGTGAGTCAGGGCATGAGGCCCCGGCCATGCGACGTGGTTGTTGGGTCCATGGCCGAAAAGTGTGCTACCAACGACGAAAGCATCAAGAATCCACTAAGCTTACCGGTAGTAACACCATGAACTCAATCAGGGCGTCTGTCGGGCGGCCAGCGTCCCCAGGGGAGCCTCCCGGGCCCAACCGACACAAGAGCACATGCTCAAACACAGACGAGGGAGTTGTGACCCTCACCCAACCAAATATGACAGCACCATGGGACAAGGAAAAGGGAATAGGTGCAACCCAACAGCTAAACGCGAACAGGCAACTCCAGTGCAAGAGACCAGAGATTGAAAAGCTATGTGCTAAGTACGAGGTCGTTGTGGTGATGATTCAGGAAGCTGGCACGTCCAAAAGCTGTGTCCCCTTGCTCTTGGGGTTTACGGCCTTCCGATGTTCTTGCGAGAAATGTCAAGTGTTAGTCACATTTGCCAGGAATCCCCTACTTGCTCGTGTAGTGGAACCCACCTCAAAAAGACTTAAGAGAACCGACACGCTAACGATGGAGGTGTACAAAAGTGGTTTAAAAATTTACATGCGTGAACGTCCATAACCCTCCGAGGACGGAACTTCTGCTTGACATAGAAGGGCCACTCCTACTTCAGAACACTGGTGACGGAAGATTTCAATGCCAAGTCACAAGCTTGGGATTGTTCAGCGAACGATCCCTCCGGGCGCAAACGGCTTGAACTGTGCGACGGGTCCAACATGATTTTACTTCAGGATTGCGATTCCCCAAAAACATTCGTACACACGGGTCACGGAGTGGAGTCAAAACCTGATCTGAGTCTTGTGTCGCGGACATCGCTGCGCAAAGTAGAGTGGACGTGCTCGAGGATGTCGTAAGCGATCATCTGCCACTACTAATCTCTATCGATTTCATAAAATCAAAGAAAATCGAAAGTCCAAAACGAAAGTGGGTATACGAGAAAGCAAATTGGCGCGTTTTCAAGTGTATCGGATGCACTCTTGAGAAAAGTTGATATACACTCTGAGCACATCGATCGTACATATAGCCTCGTTGTGAAAGTTATATTGACGGCCGCTCGAAAAGCCATTTCACGGACCAATAGAAAACGCAGGACAGCTCCTTCTGGTAAACCACATAAGCACGTCTCATCAGACAGAGAAAAGCTGTCCGAAGGAAGCACGCTAGGCCCAAAACTGCAGAAACGAGAAGAGAGTACACTAGAATCCCTACGCTATTGAAAGAGATCGTGGCAGAAGAATCGTTGACCAAGTGGGCTAACGCCTGTGCGAGCTAAGATCTGGCGGAATACTTATCGAATGGCCAGATGGAGGAAAACTAGAAAAATCTATTGCAACTGGAGAGCTCTCTGACAGTCACAGAGCAGAAAGGGAAGCACTAGCACTAGCTGCTACCATCCTAGCAAATCATCCAAATTCCCCACACAGTCAGATTGTCTTACTAACCGATGCAAAAACAACCCTCCAAAGCCTGCAAAACTTTGATTCCTCATATATTAATAACCTCAAAACAGCACTTATAAAGCTCAACAACATCAGCAAAAAAACTGTAATTCAATGGATCCCAGCTCATATAGAACTAGAAGGAAATGAGAAGGCTGACACACTCGCCAAGAGTGGGAGAACTAACACACTAATAAACTCTGCACTCTATACTTACTATTAATTGAAGAAATTAATAGTAAATAAAATAAATGAGAAATGGACGAGCTCTCATCCAAATCACAAGAAAGATGACGCTTACTATAAGCTATCCCGACAAGACCAACGTCTAAGCTTTCGACTCAGGACCGGACACAACAGAATGCGACAACACATGTACCGGAAGCTCAAAATTGGAACCAGTGAAATCTGCCCATGTGGAGAATCACCAGAGAATACAGACCACGTCCTCCAAAACTGCTCTCTATACCAAGAGGCCCGTATAAGACATTGGCCCCAAATCACCCCACTAGAAAGGAAACTATATGGAGAGCTCCCTGATCTGGAAACCACTGCGCATTTCATCTCATGTATTGGTCTACTCATCTGAACACTCCAACATAACAATGAGAACGAAGAAGAAGAAGAAAAGATGAACCTCGGAGTATGCTCAAACATGTATCAGTGGCTAAAAAACTTCCTAACAGACAGAACGGTCCAAAGACGCTACGGATCTAGCAAGTCTGCAAAAGAACACTTGAGCAAGGTTTACCGCAGGACTCGTCATTATCATGTACGCTATTCTTAGTCTATATCAACCATCTAACCGAACGATTGACTTGTCGATCTCTGCTCTTCGTTGACGACCTGCTAATCTGGCAGACCGGGAGATCCGCCGCATTTCTCACGGCAGAAATCCAGCGTGACCTCGTCACGATTTCATGCTTCACCCGTATGTGGAAAATGGAAATAAACTGTAAAAAAATGGCCCAGACCCTATTAGCATTGGGAAAAGACATCCACCAAGAAGCCATAAATCTAAACATCGATGGGACCACGCTCGAATCGGACCCACGACCCAGGTATTTGGGAGTTACCCTGGACCCTAAGCTGGTTATGTCTGACTATGTGCAAGAAGTACGACAAAAAGCCTCAGCAAGTAAAGCGAATGGCTACGACGAAGTGGGGCGCCAAGGCAAGCAATCTGAGGACGCTCTACATCGGTGTGGTAAGGTCACAATTCGAGTACAGTCTCTTAACACAAGTTTACGCCTCGCAAACGTCTCTATTGGGCTTAGACTCAGTGCAGAACCAAGCAATACGGCTAATCTGTGGTACATTTCGGACAACCCCTATTGCCTCTAAGTAGATCATGGCGGATATTCACCCACTGGCTCTGCGTAAAGAATGAGCTGTATTGCATACGAAAAATACAAATGGCTGGAGGACAGCAGCCCACTCAGACGCCTAGTCGACTACTGGGTGGGTAGGGGCCGGCTCAAAAGGACATCCTTTATGCAGACAGCACTACGACTGTCCCAAGAGCTTGGTCCCACACCCTGGAAAGAGCTAAACAAGAAATGTACACAATGTAGTAACCTAATGAAACACTACAAGAAGACATGTCTTGATCCTAGACTTTATTGAACAAGAATGACAAAACAGTTCACGATAACACAGTACATACACACACAGAAGCTGAGCTGGACACCAAGACATTTTGACACATAAGAACAGATCAGTTCACAACACACAACAAGAATATAAATACACAACATTCACCGCCTGTTTAGTTTCTTTTCGCTCTACTTCTGAGATTATACGAGTGCTGTAAGGGCGTATCTCTGGCAAGTGATTTTTGTTCATTTTCAATGGTGTTTTTCGCTGCTCTTAAAGCAGGTGGAACCATGTTCTCTGCAGATGTCTCCATGTCACTCCTAGAAGCCACTGAGTGTTGGGAGACACCCGACAAAGTCTCAGTGTTACCAGGAGCCAATTGATGTTGAGAGACCTCAGGAGATGTCTCAAAGTCTCTCGGAGCGAAATCATGTATTACGGACTCAGAAGATGAGTCGCCTCTCGGAGCTAAATGATGTAGTAAGACAGTTTCTTTCCGTCCATTTGGAAGACGTATGTTGGCATAGTTCTGATTAGCTTCAATAAGCTACACGTCATCTACCAGCGGTTCATATTTGCTTTGCATGCCTTCTCATTAGGACTGGCCCTGGAACAGATAGCCAGGTCGACAGATACACCACAGGCGGACCTTCATTTGTAGGAAAATAGTCTTTTGTCAGGCGTCATGTTTGTAGCAGTGCATAGTAGAGATCTAATTGAATGAAGAGCGTCGTTTAGGGCTAACTCCCATTGTGTGTTATGTAGCCCTCTTGACTTGATGACAAGAAGAATTGACTTCCAGAGAGTCGAGTTCAGTTTTTCTACTTGCCCGTTGCCTTTTGCATTATATGCTGTGGTCCTGCTTGTTACTATGCCTTTACCTTTGAGGAAAGATCTTAGCTCTTCAGACATGAAGGCTGATCCCCGGTCAGAATGTAAATATGAGGGCGTCCCGAAAATGTTGAATAGATTTGTGAAGCATCTAATTACTGTTTGAGTAGACATGTCAGGACATGCATTTGCAAAAAGAAACCTTGAGTACTCATCAATAATTGTCAATAAATATTTATTTTTAGTGGTAGAAGGGAGTGGTCCCTTAAAGTCAACACTAAGTCTCTCGAATGGTGATGTGGCTTTTACTAAGCTGCTGGCAGATGGTTGGTAAAAACGAGGTTTTATCTCTGTACAGATGGAGCAATTGTTTAAACTGCATACGGGAGATTCTTTGACCGGCCGAAATGGAACATTCGCACCATGCCAGGGTGGCAAAGAGTGTGAAGTTCTTTCAAAGACGTAGGGGGGGGGGGTTGCACAGAATACACGAGAAAAAGCATCGGCGGCTATGTTGTCAGCCCCCGGCCGGTAACACACATCGAAACTGTACATAGATAGTTCTGTTCTCCACCTCTGAATTTTGTCGTTTTTGTTCTTACCGTGATGACGAGGGTTAAGCGTGAAGAATACTTGATTCGTGGTGAGTTTGAAATGCGACCCTAATAGAAAATGTCTCCATTTCTTGATTGATTAAACGATAGCCATTGCTTCTTTCTCTAGGGAGGATTGACGTCTCTCGCTAAGAGATAGTGTTCTGAAGAAGAAAGCAACTGACCTTTTGTTCTGGGATAAGGTAGCGGATATAGTGATATCTGATGCATCTGTTTCAACCTCCAGCGGCTTTTTGTGGTCTACATTAGTGACAACAGCCATTTCTAGTTCTTCTTTCAAAGCTTGAAATGTATCTTTGATTCTCTCAGAGAGTGGGAAAGTCCTGTTGTGTACTAAAGGATGGATCTTATCTGAGAAATGTCCTATCCAGTTGGCATAGTAGAAGAATAGACCTACAGCTCGCCATTGTGCATTTAGTTTCTCGGGTGGAGGAAGTTGACGCAAGGGCAGTAGTCTGTCGGGGTCTTGCTTCATCTTATTATGGGAGATTTCATAGCATTGTAATCTTATTCTTGAAGAAGGGTATGCAAACTTTTCCTCATTAAGTGTTAGTCCATATTTTTTTTATAGCCCCAAGAAGTTTAAGCAGATTTTTATCATGGTCTTCTCTGTCCTTACCACAAATGGTGATGTTGTCAATATAAGCATATGTACCTGTTCAGGTTTTACTCTATAAATACTTTATATTATAACAAGTTACCTAAACATGAACATTTCATCTTCTATCCTGTCAATCTCCTTCCGGCTTCCTGTTTTTAACATCCCTTCCATTCAATACCCAAATTCGCACCTTTTTCCCCATTCGCACCATGCTGCGCTACGACCGTAACACCCCCCCTTGTTTGCCAAGTTTAATGTACATCGAACGTCCTTTAAATATAAAAAATAATTGTAAACCACTGTACAATATAATTATATTATCTTCTTTAATTCTCATTCGGTTAAACCAGTTAAAAAACCACCACCAACAACAAAACATCCAGCAGCATAATTACATATCACCATTCCCTTCATCATTATTCTATGTTCAAAATTACTAGCAGCCATCCCAATATACAATGCTCAAACTTCCCCAACGAACCAATCAGAGTTAATCTCAGAATTCATAATTTTAAACTATAATTAACTATGTAACTATAATAATATATTTGAAATTTCTAACCTTGCTTACATCAAATTATCAATATCACACCATATATTAATATTTTGACATCACCTCACGCATTTAACAAAGCTTCGTTAATCCATAGTCTTCGATTACCTTAACTTACACCAAATTACATATACGTATACATTTACAAAATGTTCCAATCTGTTATAGATGTCTATTCATTACACTGCTATTCATTGTGTTCTCACCAAAATGATTTTACTGACATTATGCTTTTGCCCAACCAACAGAAACAAAATTGACGTGGCATAGCTCCTTTCCTTACTTCCATTTCTTTTCCTTCTTAGGTACACCGTGATAATGTGTCAGCTATCACATTGTCTTTCCCAGGTATTGTCCTGACCTCAAAGTTATAATCCATAAGTTGCAATGCCCACCTGGCTATTCTGTTGTTACCTAATTTATTTGTATTAATGAAGGCCAAGAGAGCGTGATCCGTCCATAGTTCAAATTTAGCTCCCATTAGATAGAATCCTAATTTTGTTATGCACCATACAATGGCTAGTCCTTTCTTTTCAATGTGACATACTTTAACTCCGCAGCTGTCAGTTTCCTACTTACATATAAAACAGGATGTGGGACACCATTCCATTTTTGCATTAGACAGCCTCCTATTGCATCTGTTGCCAAAATAAATTCCTTAGTATTGTCAGGTAATTTCAAAATCGGTGCTCCAGAAAAGAAAGTTTTAATTTTGTCCAGTGCTTCTTGACATTCTTTCTTCCGTCCACACAATATTATTAGGTTTTCCTTTTTTTTTGTCAGATTTGTTAGCGGTTATATTATTTCAGAAAAATTTTCTATACAAGTTGCATAGACACAGAAGGCTTCTAATTTGCTTCGTTTTCTTTGGTATCGTACCTTAATGTCCAATATTTTTAATACTGTTTCTTCCAGTGGTGCAATGTACTCATTTTTAATCTTATACCCCAAAAATGAAATTTCACTGTGTCCAATTTTGATCTTTGTTGGTTTCAATGTTAAATTGTTTTCTTTGATAATTTTAAAAACCTCTCCAAGGCTTTGTATATGCTCATCCCATTGCTCAATGAAAATACATATATCATCTAAATAACAAATGGTGTCTCTTCTATGGTTGAATAATGTGGCTCTCATTCTGTTAAACGTGGCTGGAGCATTTACCAAGCCAAAGCTCATCACATTCCATTGTTATATGCCAGAAGGTATCTTAAATGCCGATAATGATTTAGCTTCTTGTTTTAGAGGTACTTGCCAGTATCCCCTAGAAAGATCCAACGTGCTAAAAATCTTTGCATTTTTTAGCTTAGTAAACATTTCTTCTGCTTGTGGCATTGGAAATGGGTCTAATTCTGTGACTTTATTCAACTGTCGATAATCCACACACAATCTTAAGTTGCCACACTTTTTTTTTAACAAGCACGACTGGTGCAGCACATGGTGAACTAGATGGTTCTATCACTCCCAGTGTTAGTAGCTCATCAATTCCCTTCTGTAATGCTTCTCTATGATCTATATTGTGGCAGTTTATTCGGTACTTTGCCAGTTAACTTGATATCATTATCTATAATACTTGTTTTTCCGGGTAAATCCGTAAAAATATTCTTATAATCCTCAATTAGTGCCTTGATTTCTTTAGCTCTTTCATGGGAAACTCCATTCACTGTGACATTCTTTTATGTTTGCCTACTTTCTGTTACCACTGTCTCTATTGATCTAAACTTTTCCTCTGTCTCCATTAATCCGTCACACAGGCACCCATTGTCATCCACTCATCTTTACTCCTTTCTTCACTTCTTTGTCTTGGTGTAAACTCTTTTAACAAATCCACATGAAATATTTTTAACATCGAATCAATGTCTATTTCATAATCCATATCGCTAATTTTCCGTGCTACTTTGTATGGTCCCAGCCAATTTGTGCCCAAAGCATTATTGTTATCTTTATGTAAGACCAAAACATATTGTCCTGCCTCTAATTCCGTTATTTTTTTATGCTCATTCTCTCTGGAACGTGTTAATTCATTTCTCTCTAGCATCTGTCTATCCACTTCTTCACATGCCTTTATAACCTGATTTCTAGTTTCTGTCACGATATCATAACTGTCATTAGTTACTACATGTTCATGAGAAATAATCAAATCTTTCAATATTGTCATTGGAACTCGCGGATTTCCACCATAAATCATTTGAAATGGTGAAAACCCTGTTGTCTCATTCTTATTATTTTGAAGAGTCTTGTGTCGTAACAAGTGGCGCCCAACGGAAAAGGCAAGACCTGCGTTCTATCTGTATCTAATTCCTGTCTATTGAGGTATTACTAGTACTACAAAGTGTAACAAAATCTCTAGATCTCTAGATCTATTAGGGTTGAGAGAGTGAGCGTCTTGTAGACCTCTAAAGTTACGTGCTAAACTCATGGGTAAACATAAACCTTTGGTTGAAACTTAACTTAAAAGCATTATTGCTGTATAAATCAATTGGCTTAACATTTAAATCTGGATTGATAATTTGTAATTATTATCAAGGACAATTCTCTACATTCACCAATCTGAAAGCGTCGGGGATTACCCAATATATTTACATGTGTTATGAATTTATTGTCAATAAAAAAAATCATGTCAGTGGCTGCTGAAGTACATGTTCATTATTCTAGCTAGTCATAATTCTTAACATGATGGAAATTAGTACAATTTTTTGGACCGCTGTGGGTAACAATGGTGCCTTTTGACTACGGTGGAGAACAGTGCCATTTAGAACCAACGGATATACACTGACTACGGCATACAGACAAACAATGAAAGACACATATCACCGGCGGAGAATATACACTAGTATTGGAAGCTATACCAGCAGGAAGAAGAGTATTCCGGGATGTAGATACATATTTGTATTCAAATGGCACTAAACGTTTGTTTCATTACATTATATTTACATATTTTACAAATTTACACATGGCGGATAAAGCTGAGATAGTTGCTTTGAAAGAAGTAGGGAAACTTGAAATTAGATGGAGCAGAGCGGAGAAAATTTGTACAAGAAAGATTAATAGATTTGTGATTTTGTGATTTTGGGCACATCGGCACAATTTAGGCCATGTCGTGCCTGCAGTCCTTCAAGGGCCACTCTCCCTCCACACAACAAAGGTCAAATTCTATACAGTCAAATCATTAAAATCAAGGTCTATTCACAATTAAAATAGTAGAGGTAGTAAAAATTTAATAATTTGGTAAAAATATAATGTAAAAAGTACATGTCTACAGAGTTTAGAAATCAGATCTTCGTAGACAATCCCACTTCCCGGATAAAGCCCAGTACCTTCCCAGGGTCGACATTATTGAATAGTGTTTTTAAATTAGTGGCTCTAAAATATTTTTCCCTGACATCCTGGTATCTGGGGCAGTCAATGAGGATATGTTCCACGGTGAGGCGAGAGTCACAATACTCACAAAGTGGGGGCTCTTCTTTCTTCAGCACAAAAGAGTGCGTGATGTAGGTGTGGCCAATCCTAAGTCTAGACATGGTCGTGCTACCACGCCTTGTCAGACCCTTAGATGTGGACCGCCACCTGACATCCGCCACAATCTGCCTGAGTTTATTGTGAGTCTCAGCCTCCCATCGATCCTGCCACTCTAGGTAGATGGCAGTGGCAATACTTTGTCTCAGGTCTGAGCAGGGAATTTGAGTTCCTGATACCGCATGATTTAGGGCTCTCTTTGCTTCTCTGTCTGCGGCTTCGTTTCCCTCAATGCCCACATGGGAGGGGACCCAGATGAAGGTGACATCCGTATGGTCGGCTGTTATTTGGTCCAACAGCTTCAGGCTCTTATGTACCAGTGGAATGTCAGTCTTCATCCGCCCCAAAGATTAATAGAAAGGGAAAAACTACTAAAGGAAAAGGAAATAGATAAAGAGAAAGCCATGGAAAAGAAAATAGAGAAAGAGAAGTTAACCATGGAAAAAGAACGAGGGAAAGAGAATTTAGCCATGTAAAAGAAAATAGAGAAAGAGAAGTTAGCCATGGAACAGGAAAGAGAGAAAGAAAAGGTAGTCATAGAAAAGGAAAAATTAGCCATGGAAAAAGAAAGAGAGAAAGAGAAATTAACTATCACTAAGGACATAAAAAACTTCGTGACTTCTTGCAAACTATGTCAAATAAAAGGGACAAGAAAAATAAAAGCACCATTACAGAGGGTGGATATACCAAATAGACCATTTAGTAAAATAGCAATTGATTTGATCGGACCAATGCCAGTAGTGTTGAATAGGGGTCACTGTTATATTCTAATTGAGATAGACGTGTGCTCAAGATGACCAGAAGCTATTCCACTCATTAGAATTGAAGCCAGAGACATAGTACAATCATTATATACGTTATTTACAAGATTTGGATTTCCCAAAGAAATATCAAATAGGGGCACTCAATTCAACTGTCAGCTGACTACAACATTCTTGAACATGTTTGGGATTCAGCAAAGGTTAATAGCCCCTTACCATCCGCAGAGCAATGGTATTTGTGAACGTTTTAATGGTACACTAAAGAAAGCATTATCTAAAGTAGCGGATGATAAACCTAACAAATTGAAAGCCGTCCGCCACCTTCTGCATGATCTGATCGATCGCATTTCGGTTCTGCCTGAACCCGTCCTGTTCAGGAGTGTCACAATCTATGATTGTGCTAGACGTCACAATCTAACTTGATAGTGCTAAGATATCACGTTGAAGATTATCTTGATCTATATCGCACCATCAATGATTGTGGTTGCCGAGGATTTAGAAATCGTCAGTTGATAAGATGATCATTTAGAAGTTGCTAGTTGATAAGATGATCATCTAGAAGTAGCCAGTTGATAAGAGGATCTAAGTATATTATTTTATATTCAATGAAGAAACTTCTATTCGTCTAAAACAAATACTTTAATTCAAAACTTGGAAAAGCTATTCACAAATAATTACAACGGTTAAATGTACTTGAATAGAACAGAATATGTATATCTTTACTGAATAAATGATCTACCCATAATATAATTATGTCTTCTTCCTTTGAGTTCTAACACGAGACTTTAGTACATCTTATCTCTAACACATTCCACAGGACACTGCCGGCAATCTAGAATCTTCCCGGGCTCTAGAGCATTACCACGTGACTAACATCTCTCCGTCGCATGGCCAACCAATAAATGCAGCTCAATGTACAATAATTGATATTTCTAATCAATCAAATTTATTTCAAAACATAATTTTGTTGCGTGATGGAAATTTCCGAGGTAGCTAAAATTCTGGCTGGCAGACCTTGGGCTAAATATAGATACAGTGTACGTGACAAGGAGCAATGAGACCTTTCCTCTCTTGGAACCATACGAGCCTTCTGCTGAACATGCGTTCCGCCTTCTTCCAAAGGTTGGGCGTCAACGAAATGAGTTCAAACAAACGTCACTAGGATCTGGCACCTCAAGCAGAACCACCACTACCCTGCCTCATGGTGGCGACAGAGTGGAAACGATCGTAGGAGGAAACGATTAGGCCAAACGGGTAGCGAAACAAGACTCCCTCGGGAGTGCCTAAAGGAGTGAGATAGTATCCTTATTGCACTGTGCGGAGTTGTAAAAGATATCCCACTACCTTGTCAATAATCTAGGTCTTTATTGGAAGCGTACCAAAGTGCCAATTATCGGGTGTCGGATAGTCATTGTACACTTTCGTAAGTGCACGGTTCATCATGGAGGGTTACCATTTGCGACGCGGATTTCGCTAAAATGTCAGCCATCTCGTGACTGACCAGACTACAATGGACTGGTACCCATTGGATAAAACTATTTACATCGAGCTGTAGAAGATGTTCCACGGTCGTGAGGAACACTTCCATCTTTCGGCAACTGCATGCTTCTTTCAAGGGCATCTAGGGCAGCGGATCGGATTAGCAAAAATGACTACGTCGTCAGGTGTCGCAGATCCATTTCTGACTCTTTCTATACCCCATCCAATGCCTTAAGTTCAAATTCCAATTCAGCATCGAGGCTGCTTTTCCCATGGCAGGGTCCCTTCAGCTCTTCACTTCTTCGGAATTGCCAGAGAGTTGTACCGCCGCTCAATACCCAACTCTCACAATGCCATAGAGCGTCTGCGCATATCCGTCTGTTTAGTTAGTGGACACTCCTGCCGGATACGATGCTATGGTTTCTCTGACCGCTTGTAGTAGCCATGTATGGTCGCACTGCCTTGTCACAACCGGGTCAAGGAGACAGTTCAGAACCGTCGGAATGCGAAAGCTTTTTTCGAGGGGAAGGGACCGGACAGGAAAGAGCAGCCACCAGCAGATTCCTCTCTCTGATTAGCCTGCATGCATGAAGCAGGGCCGATTTTTTAGACGTCTCCTTTCCCTCAGTTGTCGACCAGACTTCTGAGTGGGTATCCCTCCTCTAGCCGCCTATATCTATCGTGAAATTGTAGGACGGCTCGCTCTCTGCGCTACTTTAACGGCGGCACGTTTGCCATGATTTCGTCGGCGGCTATCGGCGTTGTAAGAAATGTACCACAAATTAGTCTGATGGCTCGATTCTGAACAACTCGTTGGAGACGTTTGCGACGCCAAGACTGAAGACTGTAATTCAAGTGAGATCGAACTGCACCCATGTATAGCGTTCTAAACACATCCATTCTTGCATCCCACTTAGTTTCAGCTAGCTTATATACGATATTCAGCCTCTCGGAGGCTGTCTTGAGTACGATCGCACATAGTCAGTTTTTGATCAAGGATGACCTCGAGGTACTTGGGCTTTTTGTCCCATGATAAAATCTTTCCGTCCATCCGTGGCTCAATTGATTCCTTCATTATATCACTAGTAAGAAGATGAAAAGGAAGTCAGAATTGACAGGCCTGTCAGTGAATGAAATTGTATAAAATGCAAAGGACAGAGAGGAATAGAGAAAGACGGTGACAGATTTTGCGTGGTGCCTCAACGGTCCAACAGAAAAAAGAGAAGATGAAGGCCAAGTTAAATATAAACCTGGCCTAACAGATGTTATTGAATGATTATCTAAGTGATATAATTATTTTGTAAAGGGCCAATCTCTCATTTATAGTCTCAACAAATACAACTTTTCCCTTTTGTAAAGTGTTCCAGTTGTGTGTCCATGTCTTATAGTTCAATTCTGTAATATGAAACACTGCTTATTAATTGTTGCTTTAAATTACATTCCACTTGTATGCATACTAAATAATTTTTTTAATTTTTTCTGCGTAATAAAACTGTAAAATATTTCCAAATTACCATTTTCAAGCGTGTGTGACACATCTGCATTTGAGTTTTAAAAATTGGCGCATGGAAACAAAAGGTTGGCCATACCTGAGTTATACACTTGTACGCAGATGACTTGCTTTTTTTCTGGAAGACAATCAGAAAAGAAACTCTTTTTAAACGTTTCTTCTTTAATTCTCTTTCCAAATTACGTCTTCTGGCACTAAATAGTTTGACATACTAGGTCACATTATAAATATATAACATTATAGTGAATAATTTCTTTCTTGTAGACGAATTATTAACTTCTTGATGGACGACGGAGGATGGCACTGAGCAGGGTATAAACCCTGCCTGGTCATGCAGTTTGAGCACTGGACTGCCATTCGGATTTATCGATGGTCCTGTTTCACACCCTGTCCGTTCCCATCCCCCGTCGTCCTGCGGGAGGTTTGAACTAGGAAGTAAACTATTTTCAACTCCTAAGGAACAACCAAAACATGTATAAGAAACAAACAACCCGGGACTGATAATCAATTCAGCACGCTAACCGTACGACCAGGCATTGCTCTTGACTTAACAAACTGGTTACAAACTAATAGCCTATTATTGATCTATTCCCCTTACGGAGGCCACTAACACGTTTTTTACTCTGGCAATCTGGAGTCGTCTGGCCTACCCAAAACAGCTTTCGACAATGCCGCTTATTATGTTTCATTCACACTGCATAGCCACAAAACGATCGTTAACTTTTCCTCCCCATCACCATAGAAATAAACTCACACACTCCATAACACGGACTCATGGAAGGACCTGTTGGGGGCCACCTCTGAGTTTGTTTGTAAATGCATTATCCTTTGAAAATTTTTCTCTTTTTATACTTTCTTATCCAGATAAAATCAGAGAAAGATCGATTTGATCTGATTGACTCGCTACCTACTCAGGCGGATGGCAAAACCAGTATAGGTGCAGGCTTAAAGAAAGGTGTCGAGGTAAGATGGACTAGTAGAAGTAATGTAGAGCTTTTTTAAAACAAATAAATAATACAACTTTCTAAAGGTTTCGGTACTAAACCAATTTTCCGCGTGAACATAGCTTTCTCACGTAAGCACAGGATATATAGACAGTCTTGAGACAGGCACAACGTTGTCTTGATCAGTAAGGCTCGTTGTGGTACTCATAGCAGCACCTACAGTGAATGTTTCAGTCGCATATCAGACTTCTTTTTCTTCTACTGTCTCAGCTATTGTCACATTTCTCTTCTTGACAGTCATGGTAGGACTTATCATCATTGACACAGACAGCACCTACACCATCAACGCATTCCTTGTAACTTCCAGTACAGCAACATTCTTGAATAAGTAAGGCTTCGTTGTTAAATAATGTTAGACTTCTGTATTTCAAATGTTCGATCTGGCCTTCAGTTTGTCCATCGAATCCTGCAAGGTTGTTTGTTCACTTCGATCTCGTAACAGGTGTTCAGGAGCTCGCCATTATCTGGATCATCGTCAAACAAGTAGTTCTCGAGATTTTCCCCTTCATCATCTAGCTGAAGACGTGCTTTCATCTTTTCTTTGGCCCAGACAATTTTCAGCTGGCTCGGAGCTCCTTCTTCAATATTTGTAGCTCAGTTTGTCTAGCTTTCTCAGATTTGTCATTCTTTTATTTCGTTGAGGTGCCCAAACCCCACCTCTGACACCAATTGTATATTTCCTTAACAACGCGACCGTACATTTAAAAGTTAGAACGGAAATAGGTTTGGAAAGATGAACGGATATAAAGACAAGAAGACCGCTTGTAGCAAAAAGAGATGACGTAGACTGTGCATGTATTTTCTGGAATAAAATGTTGTATATTTAAAGGCTGTATTATTTCGTACTACGCTGTTGTTGTTTTCTGTTGGAGATTGGTTGTTATTAACGAGCTCGTGAATAACATCTCACATAACCAGAGTAATCAACATCATTTACACTCAACTACCTAACAACAACCCAACAATCTATACTATAAAGTAGAACGTAAGGCGTATGTATGTATGTGCCTAATAGAAATCAAAACTGTTTGACCAATTTTGATAAAACTTGGCATAAATGTACCTTGGGTACTAACTGGTACCGTAGTGTATGTATTGTAGCCCTAAAACAAACTTAAGACCCTCAAAAAAAAGTTGACCGATTCAATGAAAGTATAGTATCTTATAAATCTAGGCCATGTTTAGCATGTTGACATGAGAAAAATTCGAAAGGATTTATATCTAGATCTTATTTTTAGAATTACACTTTGCACAGATAGTTTTTTATACATGAAAAATAGAAAATATAGTCTATTGATTTCATTATTTAATAAAATTAACCTTCAAATTTGTGTTTCGAAAGCATTTTTACATAAATTTGTTCTTTATATCTGCGAATTTATAATTCCTGACGTACATTCTTTCATTAGACATTACCCGAAAGGTTACACATCTCTCTATTCCTAGGTCTAAAACTCTAATTCAACTCTAAGATGATATAACTTCTCTTCGCAAAGATAGTTTTATACTTTAACACATGAACATACTAATTATAGTTCATTCATTTCATATTTTAATCAAATTAACATTCAAATTTGTTTTTCTAAAGCATTTTTCATAAATTCGTTCGCTAAAGCTGCGAAGCCGTGTTGAGATATATTCTAATAGTTTCATTCATGAATCTCGTAATAAAATAAAAAAGGTCACGCATGCGCAGAGCGAAGCCTTCACGAATGAAGATTAGTCTAGAACTAGATCTATGTCTAACTCAAGATCTACTTTATACTTAAACACATGAACTTACAAAATTAAGTCTATTTATTTCAAATTTTAATCAAATATATGTAGGCCTACAAGCAAATGTTTTTATTTGAAAAATGAATTTAAGTCGATTAGCTATTCATATTATCATATTATTTTTTTACATTCACGCATTCCGCATTCGCTTTACTTATAAAATTATTAGTTCGTTTAATTGTTTACAAAGCACTCTCAGTGACTATATCAAAAGGGATACGCAAATTAAGACCCGCGGGCAACATATGGCTAGTATATATATAAAGAAGAAGGTAAGGCGTATGTATGTATGTATGTATGTATGTATGTTACGCATATAAATAAAAACCGTTAGACCAATCTTGATAAAACGACATAAATGTTCCTTGTGTAAAATGGTAGCGTGACGTATGTATACTAGCCCTAAAACAAATTTAGGACCTTCAAAAAAAAGTCGCCATGTTTACAAGAGAGAATATCGAAAGGATCTAGTTCTAATTTAACTCAAACTACACTTTCCACAGATAGTTTTTTTTACTTTGACACATGAAAATACAAAATATAGTCTATTGATTTCATTATTTAATAAAATTAACCTTCAAATTTGTGTTTCAAAAGCATTTTTACACAAATTTGTTCCTTATGTATGGGAATTTAGAAGTACTGACGTACTTTAGAATCCCATTTATTTAACAAATCGGGTATTTATTGTACTTTATATTTTATTCATCTCGCGCTCCTTTGGTTTTTAATAGATATCTTATCTTATCTTATATAATACAGACGTTACTTCAAAAAAGAAGATGATTACGTCCTACGCGTCATGCATTTAGTCATGCATATTAACCAATGACTTAAATTCTGCCAAGTCACTGGTTTTTCTGGCTAGCTCAGGCAACCCATTCCATGCTCTAATAGCACTAGGGAAGAAGGAGTATTTGTACAAATTTGTCCTAGCATACGGGACGAGGAATGTGCCTTTTTTTTTGTGTCTTTCAGAGTATTTTATTAAATTTTGTTTTTGTATTTGAAGATTATGGTTCAGTGTTTTATGTATAATTGCTACTTTACTTTTGAGTCTTCTGTCCTGAAGGCTTTCTAAATTTAGTGATTTTACTAATGCATGCATGCATCGTCTTATTGGGTAAACCCATTTTCACAAAACTACTTTTATTTTCATGGCGAAAGAGAACAACTTGAAAGGAACATTATCTTAGTTTGACATATATATATATATATATATCCAAATCTAAACTGACCAAACCACCAAATTCACTAGTTTAGTAATACACAAACTAAGGCCCGCAAGACGCGAGTAATATATATATTGTTGTAAAGTACAGGAAAGCACTCAACAGAGAAAGAATAACATTGATAATGATTTAATAAAACAAAAAACAGACAAACCACAGGATGTCGGATTCTCTTAGATCTAGTTTGTTGTTTTCAAATTAAGCAAGCATTCACCTTCATGTCTCTATTTCCTCCCTCCTATTTTCCACGCTCGTGTGGAACAGTGTATAGTGCGCACCATGTATCTCAGTGCGGGAATAGAGTTACAAGAGGCTAGAGTCGCCTAAGCAACCAGACAACTAAACTAAACTAAATAACCTAACTAAAAGAAGGCAAGAGACAAACTTTAATTGATAATTAATATTAAAAATGAAACTATATTGACATATAACAAAAATAAATCAATGATAAAATATAATAATACATGTACATTGTACACTAACTACTGCAGCTGAACCCAACAACTAACCAAAACCCTCTAAATCTATCCTACTACAAACACTAAAAAACTAACCAAACCAACTATTAACTAAATTACTCCAACTTATTACACTTAACCTGGATATATATAATAAGTAATACGCAACAATAAACTCGAGTCTAGATCTACAGTGAAACTGTAATACTAAAATAAAACACGCTTAACTAAGGCAGCAGTAACGACACTATAGCAGCAGCAGTAATAATAGCCTGTAACATATAAATAAAAGATAATTAATATACAAAAACAAGAAGAAAAAAGATCATTGCTTTATAACTCCACTAGATCTAGTTATGATCATAATCATCTATCATGGCGGACCTGAGTTGGGCGCCGCCATCTTTAATACAACGTTGGAAAACAAACTGCCAACTATTTTGACAATTATTCCCAGTAGAAAAGTAAATAAGCAAATTAAATATAAAAAATATTTACACATTGTTAAATGAAAAAAATAAAATATATCTATACCTTACAGGCAGTCTCAGTTACAGAATATTGAAAACAATTACATGCAAGACCACAAAGATCATCACCCGCCACACAGACAGAGATACTGTACCGACTGTACACTGGTCAACTGTCCAAGAACCAGCATGGGATTAACTATATATATTACCTCGCCCTAACCCATACGCAGAAGTACAAATATTAATTCTGACACTAGCCAATAAAAAATAAAAGAATATATAAAAATAGATCTAACCTATAGAAGTAGTAATAACAAAAATACAATATAAATATAGCTCTGGGAGCGCACGCTCACACACATTTGACTAGAGTAACACCTTTAGCTAGAAAGCCTTCAGAATAGAAGACTTAAAAGTAAAGTAGCAATTATACATAAAACACTAAACCATAATCTTCAAATTCAAAAACAAAATTTAACAAGGTTACAATAACAGTTACCTAGAGTCTTTACCAGAATTCGAACACGGTAAGTGCTTTAACCCTCAGCCACAACATCTCCATATATTCATTTAGCGTACACTTATATTTTTTAAATAATAATTATTAACCGTAATAACATATTACATGTAATAAAAATAAACTAAAGAAGATTTATTCTTCTTACAAAATTAGATAAATTAGCAACACTAAAAAATTCTTGACCTACTTTAGCTAGTGAGCTAGCTACAGTTAAAAAATGACTTGACAAGACTTTCCCCTCGCAAATAAAAAATTATATCTCCATTGTCATTTGTCATACAAACTAGACCTAGATCTAGACCCAGTTCTAGATCTAAATCTAGATTCAAGATCTAAGTCTAGATCTAGATCTAAGTCTAGATCTAGAAACGAGGAGTTACTTGACACTCTTAAATTATTATTAAGAATATTGTTATTCAATCAAAACACACATAACACAAGAGTAAGATTTGCCAGTTTACCACGTGACAGTTCTATAATACAAGCAATGCAAACTGCTTTAGAGTTGTCCATTGTTTTGACATTAAAGTAATGCCATATAAGTGATGACTTTTTACCAGCCATTATTATTACTGTCCAATTTACTAAAGGCCATTACAAGCCACTTTTATATCCGTGGCTTGTGTAACAAAATACTTGTAGGGGTGTGTTCAGCGCCCTAATTGGCATTTCTCTCCAAGTAAAGAAACTTAGTGTTATTATCTAGTGACCTCTAGACAGTGTCAATATGTCTTAACAATTTGCGTTAATCCATTCTGCGTTAAGAATGGCCCTCCCTTTAAAGATACCTCTGGTCAGTGTCTTCTATACTAATATACACAGATCCTTTCTATTTGTATCTACATTAAAATTAGTTCCTAGCTTACTAAGCTATTAAATATAATAATTATTAATAATATACTCTTGGTTTTAGGGTTGCAAAAATTCACACTTGCAGATGTGTGTTTTATGTCTAACCTCATAACTGACATTTATCTCCAAGTTAGCAATCTTGGTAACAGTGTAGAGGTTTGGCTTGTAGTCCAGCCCCCTAATTGAGACTTAACTCAAAGTAAACAAACTTATACTCGGTCAAAAGTATAAAAGGTGTGGCTTGTGGTTCAGACCCTTGATTGACAACCTACCTCATAATAAACAAACTTATACCAGATAAACTTTATAGATGTATGGCTTGTAGTTCAGCCCCTAATAAAAATTCTTCTCCAAGTAAACAAACTCAGTTCCCTCATAAGATGTGTCCTCTAGACAGTAAATTGCGCCGATGTGCCAAAAACTCAAACTTAATGTGGTCAGCTGTCTATCTATGAACTCAATGTTATGGACTAAACAAACAAAAGGAGGCGGGGGTTGCTCATCTCTACCTCTGGAGATATACCCGCACATCTAGACAGATTATCAGCGTGACGTAGTTAAGGAATATTACATGTTTACTAGACCACTCAAAGGTCAAGACAAGCTTTTAAAATGTGCCAGACATCGCTACTACGTATGTAATACGAATTTATAATGTAAAGTTTTATTTATATTCAGATTAACACGCCTTGTCTTTGTACTAAAAGAAATTTGGTGCATAGTCATAGTTTTAGAAGCACATTCTTTTATTTGAAACAAAAACGTTCATGTATTTCAGAACTGACATTATTGACTTTATGAATATTAGTATATTTTTTTATTGACGTGGAGATTTAGTTTAAACTTCTTGTTGGACATCGTTTATCAGCGTCGACTATCTTTAAATTGTTTGCTTTTCGCCTGTGTTGTTTTGATATGTAAGTGTTACCTCCGTTTGGGGTATCTGGAAAAGACTTAGCGCGGAGGCGCCTAACAATATTAATAGAAATATAGGTACTACACAGTAGTTTTTACTATCCAGTTTATTATCCGGTAGTGATATTCGACCGGAGCCGAATATTGCTGAATAGTGAAAAAATGCCGAATATTCGGCAGAAGCCGGAGTCGGAGCGACTATCCGGTGCAACCCTAATATATATATATATATATATATATATATATATATATATATATATATATATATATATATATATATATATATATATTTATTTATTTATTTATTTATTTATTTATTTAGTCTTATTTAGACTGTGAATTGTAGGTCTCTATAATGAGATGTCAAAACTGAAACTTATAACTAAAACGTAGTTCGTATCAAAATTATTTTAAAAAAACAACATATGAATCAGTATTCTATTCAATGAGTTAGTTAATAAATGGAAAATATATTTTATAATGATCCATTGACATTGTTACCATTGAGACCTTAGATGCAATTTTTTTGTACCGATCCGCGAATCTATGAATGAAGCTTGAGTTATTAATGAAGAAGTCCATGACCTTTTAAAAAAGATACCTCCCCTGAAGTTTTTCATTGAAAAGTGGTGTAATTTTTGAAAAATCTGCTTGCAAATATAATTTAAAAAATAAAAGGGTTCACTTTCGGAAAAGAAAAAAAGTAGAAGTTGCATCAGAACTTTGAATGATATAAAATATCATCTTTTCCGATTTTCATTTTCTCTTCTAGTTTCTGAGATCTAAGCGGAATGGACGGACAGAAGGACGGAAAGACTGACAGGTCACACAAAACTAATAGTGTCTTTTCCCCTTTCGGAGGCCACTAATAAAATATTCAGAAAGACACAAAAATAAAGGCACATTCCTCGCAGTGACTTGGCAGAACTTAGGTTTATGGTTAATTTGCATGACGCGTAGGACGTAATTATCTTCTTTTTTTCAAGTAACATCTGTATTATATAAGAAAAGCTAATACGCGGTCAACGAATTTGCAAACATTGCCGCCTCTTTCTGTTTATGTTTAAACGTTGGGAAAACAGAAGTCATGTTCCAGAAGTCACCCACTAAAAACCTACTCAGCCCCAATGATAACCGTTAACGAACAGCCTCTTAACGTGGTAGACCACTTCACATATCTAAGAAGTATAGTATCAAATGACACCTCGCTTTCAAGGGAAGTTGATAACTGTATGGCCAGGGCCAGTAGCGCTTATGAATGTCTTCAAGCGCGAGTTTGGCGAAATAAATCGTTCCGCCTGCCTACAAAAATCAATGTCTACCAAGCAGTTTTTCTTTCATCCTTTATATATAGATTTGAAACATGGGAACTATACAGAAAGCAACTAAGACTTCTTAAACGCTTTCACAAAAGATGTTTTCGATCCATCATGGACATACGGCGGCAAGACCGAACAACAAACAGCGATGTTCTAGCTAACGTTGGTATGGACAGTATAGATGGAATTCTTATGGTCCAACAGTTACGCTAGGCAGAGCACGTATTTCGTTTGGAGATGAACGTAAGCCAAAGGCAGTCTTTTTTTTTGGTGAGCTTTAAGATGGTCGACGTAACAGAGGTGCTCTACGGAAACGCTTTAAAGACCAGCTTAGGCGCTAACTTGTCTTAGCAGACATAGAAAAGAGCACCTGGCTGCATGCAGCCTCAGAAAGAGACAGCTGGATGTCACTCAAAATGGGATACACATTTGAGACCAAAAGAAAATGCCGAGGACAGACGCAGACGGTGAAAAGAAAATCTTAATCGGCCACCGGCGGACAATTATGTGGCAAAATATGTAAGTCACAGCTGGGGCTTCGTAGCTACGGGAAATACTGCATTCCTTATTAATCTTCGAATATTCCTCCTGTGTCGGGAGACAATGGATGCGCCCAGGTGAGTCAAAGGTTTCATCTTGAGACAGGGTAGAATCTGGAGTGACTGATCAAGCCAATTCTGGAGCGGCACAGTTTTTCACCGATCGTGCATGTATATTCATCTGTCCTTGGGCTAGCTGACAGGGCAGCTTTCTTCTTCTCTCTCTTGGCTGATGCAGCTTCGTTTCTTTTGCACCCTGCGAAGTTCTTACCAGCACGTACAGTCTGTCTCCATGCTGTCCGGTATTAGGCTATCTCCTCCCACATAGTTTGTTCGATGCCAGTGGTTCTCATGTCTCGCTTGCAGACATCTCTGTAGGCTAGTTATGGGCGGCCCTTGGGTCTGACTTCCACTGCAAGCCCAGCGTTCAGGATGGTATTTTTTCCATCTGGTATGCGAGTGACATGACCGAGCCAGCGTAGTCTTCTCTGTGTAAGAAGAGCATATATGCTGTGCGGGGGGAGAACAAGTAGTATTTACCCGTCACAAAGTTGACATAAATTCAGTGATATTCATTCGTGTATTCGTATATTCGTGTATCATGAATGAATTCAAATCTCGGTCGATAGCGGAGATAATAGTACAGGCTCAGAAGATAGGGATTGAGGGCCAGGAATTAAGAAAGTTTGTAGAAAATCAACAAAGACTTGATTCGGATAGATTAGCTATGGAGGCGGAGGAAAAAAAAACAAAAAAAGGAGTTGGAGGAAAACGTTTGAACGAGAACTTAAAATATAAAAAAAAACTACCCATGCATGGGGTGGACCCTTGTAAAAAGAAATAAAGAAACACTGAAGAGTAACCTAAAACAAGGCTTTATTAAACTAGAACGATACATGAACTGACAAACGAGACTAGCACATTAAATCAATGTTCTGAACACATTCTCATGACGTTACACAAACATAAACAAATATATATATATATATATATATATATATATAATTCTCTTCATGGCTCAAGAGTTTGGACAAGAAGAACAAGTAAAGGAAAGATCAATCTTTTATTTCTGCAAATCGGACGGATAGAGTTACCCTACGAAAAAAAAAACGGAGGGGGCGGGGGGAGAACAAGAGTATTCCCCCGTCACAAAATAGCAAGGCCGGACCGTTGTGACCAAAAAAGATCACTTTTATTATTTCTACCTCACTTAAATTTAGCGGCGAAAAAGAGAAGGGGAAGTACAAGTAATCTACTCTGTATTTACCTGTCACTATAATAGCAGGGCCGGACTCAACCGTTGTGTGTCCCTATGCGAAACGGATTTCGCGGGGCCAAGTTTGGGTGAGGATACGGATAATAAGTGAAATTTAATAATTTGTATTAGAAAGTAAATTTATCTTTGCATTTTATTTATTCTTTACTACGAACATAACTACTTTACGAGCCTTGCGTGTAGTGAAGTCATAGAGTATATCATAAAAATGTTATTTAATACATAGATCACGCTCAATAGCAAGAATTACCAAATATTTCAATTTATCTACAAAAATTGTTGACCTCAAATAATTCTTCATTAGTTTGAGGCGCGAGAAGCTTCTTTCACCAGATTAAATAATTACGGGTAGTGCATAATGCTTTTTTTAATTTACCGCGCATAGGATTGGCGTTTTCCATATTGAATGACACCCCAAAGTGACAATTTTTGTCTACATAGTTCATGAGATTTGTATGAATTTTAAAAAGATTTTTAATAATTTGCGGAGATTTCCATGACTTTTTCGTATATTTTACAATTTCAGGAGATTATGTTATGAGTTATAAAATGGTTCAATTTAATAATTTACGTCTAGAATAAGCGCGGGTCCTATGAAAGTGTGGGGCCCACTGCGGTCGCAAAGGTTGCAGTGGCCTATGGTCGGCCCTGCAAATAGCGGCATATCTTACGCCGTGGGTTGACTATCTATCTATCTATATATAATTCTCTTCATGGCTCAAGAGTTTGGACACGCAAGAAGTAAAGGAAAGATCATTCTTTCATTTCTGCAAGTCGGACGGACTAGAGATACCCTACCAAAAAAAAAGAGGGGGGGGGAGAACAAGTATTCTTCACCCGGGCTTAACCATTGTAACCAAAAAGTCATGGAAAGATCACACTTTTTTATTTCTACCCCACGTAGTTTTAAAGATCGGCGAAAAAAAAAGGGGGGAGCGGAGAACAAGTAATCTACTCTGTATTCACCCGTCACTAAAAAGCAGGGGGGGACTCAACCGTTGTAGGGCCCTATGCGAAACTGATTCCGCGGGCCAAGTTTGGGTAGGGATACGGGTAATAAGTGAAATTTAAGAGTTTGTATTAGAAAATAAATTCGTCTTTGCTTTTTATTCATTCATTACTACGTACAGAATTACTTTACGAGCCTTGCGAGTAGCGAAGTCATAGAGTATATCATAAAAAATGTATTTCCTACTTAGATCACGATCAATAGCAAAAATTACCAAATGTTTCAATCTATCTACGAGAATAGTTGACCTCAAGTAATTCTTCATTAGGGTAATGTATAATGCCGTTTTATTTATCGCGCGTAGGATTGGCGTTTTTTCATATTGAATGACACCCCAAAATGACAATTTTTGTCTATATATTTCAGGAGTTTGTATGTTTTCAAAAGATTTTAATAATTTCCGGAGATTTCCATGACTTTCCCCTATATTTTGCAATTTCAGGAGATTTCAAGGAGCTCCTGGTAAATCAAGAGGCTGCGGGAAAACTCTTATAAGTTATAAAATGGATTAATTTAATTATTTACACATAGAATTAGCGCGGGTCCACTGCGGTCGCATAGGTTGCATTTGCCTAAGGCCGCCCCTGCAAAATAATGGCGTATGCTACGCCGTGGGTCGACTAGTATTAACTATTCTCCCTATTCAAGCTCCACACGACACTACCAACTCAAAGAACTTGACAACTCAGGGCTCTAAAGTAACGTAACACTATAATGTCTATAATGTCTAATTATGGTAGTAGACCGTGTTCTAGATAATGCATGAGCCGAGTTAGTAGGATGCTTGCTAGAATTTTCTCAGCAATACAGAGAAGAGATATTCATCTGTGGTTGTCGCAGGTTTGGCGATTTCCTTTTTGCTTGTATAGATGGACATTTGTGGCATCTTGTGGTATTGACTCTTGTTCCCACATAATTAACAACAGCTCATGAAGTCTTCCAATCTGGGCTGATCCACCTTTTTTGTAGACCTCTGTTGGAAAGGAGTCAGCTTCTGGATTTTTCAACTTGCGAGATGTTGATTGTCTAAATCAGTTCCTTTGGGTAAGGAGGGTCATTTATTGCTACTTGCTGTAGCCTGTCTATAGCCATTTCATTTATGATGGAAGGAGTATTAAGAACCTTTTCAAAGTGCTCACTCAAGCGTTTCATGGTTTCTTCCTTATCTGTCAATAGGATTATCCCATCAGCATTTAGTAGAGGGATGAGCCTGACTTTGTGGGTCTATAGACCTCGTTTATAGAATGGAAGAAGTTCTTCACGTCTGATCTCAGTCTTATCATCAAACCAGTCTTGATATTTTCTCTCCATAGGTCCGAGTATGTTTAGTGCTGTGCTATGGATAGCGTCTTTGAAACATTCCATTTTGTCTACATTTGATTCAGCTAAAGGGATGGACTTGAGGCAGTTCTCTATCGCATCTGTAAGCAACTTTTCTTTTTTGTCATCTGCAAGTCTGGCCGTGTTTAGCCTTTTTAAAAGTTTAGATATATGCGGACCTCTCTTTGGTGGAATACGAATGTTTAGTTTTGTGCTGATGATGATGAGGCGATGGTCTGTTCCACATTCTGAACCACAGCAAGATTTGGTGACATGTCCTGGCGGTCACGTTGTCTGGTGATGGCGTTGTTTATAAGGTGCTAATCTCTTGAGCGGGGATTCATCCAGGAAGTTCGCTATGTCGTTGGGAGACTGAATATTGTGTTTAATAAGAGCAGCTTGTGTTCAGCACAGGTCTCGAGTAGTAAAAGTCCGTTGCTTTTGCACTGACCTATTCCGAATTGGCCTAAGACTCCTTTCCAGATGTGATAGTCAGAGCCGACTCTTGCGTTGAAGTCACCAAGAATGAGAAGCTTATCTGTTTTTGGTATATCAAGTATGGTGGAGCTTAATTCTTCGTAAAAATTTGCTATTGCTAAATCCGTTTGGTCATAGTGGTTTGTAACAGCTAAAAATAAAAATGTGTTTCTTTCCGTTTTGTAATATCAGCTTTAGGGTCATGAGCCTGTCATTTATATCTTTAGGAGGCTCGACTAGTTTAGTTACTAATGATGTTTTTATGGAAGAAAGTATATCCAGATCCTCTTTCGCAGAGTTCATCTTCGTCGGCAAGCCGAGTCTCACTCAGTGCTGCTATGTTTATTTTGTATCGGTGGAGTTCCCTGGCTAGTAGTGCAGTCCGTCTTGGCCGTTTTTCATATGTGTTTAAATGTCAAGTATAGTGCACACATTCCATGCACCTAAGGCGGGAGGAACTATCATCGTCTTTTTCTTTGAATTTCGACCGCATATGTGGGGTCCCTCCAACAGCAGTAGGCACTCCTAAATAGGGCTCAGGTGGCTGATGGAATTTACTACTGCTCTGATATGGCCTAAGCCGCCTGTGTGCAGGGTTACATCTACGTCTTCCAGTGTGCCCAGACCTCCTACCGCTTCACTGCTTGCCTGTCGCCACAGGGCTTTGGCTTGGTTTGTATTGGAGGGGGGGATAACTAAGTGACTTGCGCTGAGAATTTTGACTAATGTGAAAAGGATTTACTCAACACGACGACCTCACTCTCTCGCCTTAAACCCCATCCTTTTCCAGAAGCAAGGTTTGCTCAAGACGTCAGGGGACGAGTTTAGGTGCAGAGACTTTCTGTGTGTCTTGTCCTGCTCTAAAGTGCTCCACAGCACTTTTGCCTCTCTGTCCAATTTGTCTAGTTTGTGACGTTTCGCACAGGCCATCAAGTTCAGACTTCACAGGCTAGAATTGACAAAACATCAGTGACTGAGTGTCACGGACACGCCAGATACCCTCTACCTGGTTTAGTCGGCCAGTCAAAGCCGTTTCCGGGGTGTGGCCGCTGCGCATGCTACAGATACTGGGAGCCACAAGTGAGAGTTGGGTACCGAGTGGGAACCAAGAGTGAGCCAAGCTACCGTCAATTGAGGTTACGAATGCCTTTTCACTTGAGGTCCTTCCTTTTCTAGATACCGCATACACACTGGGGGGTCTATCGAGCTGTCATCCTCCCTATATTGTTCTATGCCTCAGAAAAGTGGACATTATAAAGAAAAGAAGAAAAAAAAAACTGAACCACTTCCATATGACCTGTCTCAGAAAAATATTGCATGTTAAAAAAAATAGAAAAAAAAACAACAACTGATATTGAAGTTCTTAAAAGAGCAGTCTTGCAAAGCGTCCATACAATCCTGAGGCAGGCCACATCTGCAGAATGGAAGACCCCCGCTTTCCTAAACGACTCCTGTATGGCCAATTATGGGAAGAAAAGCACTCACAAGGTGGACAAAGAAATATCTTAAAGGAACCCTAAAATCTTTTCTGAAAGCCTTCAGCTATGACCCAGCCACCTAGGAGACATAAACGCATAACAACGCGCTGTAAAAACGGGCGCACAAATAGCAGATGACAAGAGAACAGTGCTGACAGTGCTGGCAGAAGAAAAGCTCATAGGTCTTACTAGCCACATGAAGAGGAACCCCAGTGCAAAGCCTTTAGCTCCTTGGATAACAAAAGTGGTCATCATTGAACGATGAGCAAACGAACTATACTACCCCTATCCGCACTACCACCAGAGTCGTAACAATATACATCTAGATATATAATTCTCTTCTTGGCTCAATAGTTTGAACGACGAAGAATTAAAGGAAAGATCACTCTCTTATATGTGCGGATAGTCACCACACGAAACAACAAGAGGCCGTGGGGGGGGGGAGAACAAGTGGGTATTTACACGTCGCTACGGATCGCTGCGCGCTGGACTGTCAAACCCTGCCCGCTCCCATTCCCCTTCGTCCTGTGGGAGGTTTGGACTAGGAAGTAAAATATCTTCAACTCTGAAGGAACATCCGAAACATGTAAATATGAAAATAAATTCGTCTATGCATTTTATTCATTCTTTACTACGTACAGAATTACTTTACGAGCCTTGCGTGTAGCAAAGTCCTGAAATTTATAATGCAGAAATTTGTAATAGTAATTAAGAAATTTTTAGAAAAGATAGGGCTGATAATCATGGAGGAGTTCTTTTAGCAATAAAAAACACTCTTATAGCAAAAGAAATTACCTTACCTAACTCAAAAAATATAGAATCAACATTTTGTAAAATTAAGACCACCTCAACATCCCTAATAATAGGCAGTATTTACAGACCACCAAATTCTAGTTTAGAATACTTGCAGGAACTATGTATCAGTTTACTACACTTAAAGAGACAAATAAAAATGCATTTTTTTGGGGGGGGGGGATTATGGGTGATTTCAACCTACCTGATACAAATTGGAAAACAATAACCATAGATAAACACAAAAACCTTAAGGACATAAATGAGCTTTTCATAGAAACTTTACACAACCTAAGTTTAGATCAAATCATTAAAAAGCCAACTTGATTAAACAAACACATTAGATCTCTTCTTAATCAACAGACCTAGATTAGTAGTAGATTATGATATTATCCCTGGTCTATCAGACCATGAGATCATAAAAATACAATGTCAGATAAAAACAGTAGACAGTATAAAACCCAAAAGAAAAATCTTACTCTGGAACAAATGCAACCTAACACAACTACACCAAGCTGCAATAAACTTTCAACAAACATTCTTACTAGCAAAAGACATTAACCAACCCCTTGATGACCTCTGGAATTTCATTAAAAACCATCTCAAAGCATTATAGAAAATCATAAACCAACTAAATACATGTTAAACAAAATAAATAAATGCTGGTTTAATAATAGACTAAAGAAGTTTTGTAAACAGAAGGAAAACCTATATAGAAAATTTAAAGAAACTAAGGCAGAAAGAGTTTACAAAAAGTATATAAAAATTAAACACCTAACCCAAAAAGTAAGCAGACAGCTGCAGAGTGAATACATAAACAATGTAAAGATAACAACAAAAATCTATGGTCATACATTAAGTCTAAGAACATGGAAACAACAGGCAAAGCGTCATTAAAAGATGAACATAACATAAGACATAATGATAATGAAACTAAAGCAAACATCCTAATCAAATACTTTGCATCAGCATTGTCAGCCCCAGGAGACAAAGACATATTATTTAGTTTGAACCAAGTAGACAACATAGAAGATATAGTAGTACAAGAAAATGGAATCCAAAAACTATTAACCAACATCAAACCAAATAAAGCTTCTGGACCTGATGGTTTTCCAGCTAGATTACTCAAAGAACTAAGCAATGAGCTAGCCCCAGTGTTCAAAATACTCTTTCAGGCTTCACTTAACCAGGGCAGAGTACCAAAGGACTGGAAAGAAGCTAATGTCACCCCCCTATTTAAAAAAGGAGAAACATCTGACCCAGGAAACTACAGACCAGTATCACTTACCAGCATCACATATAAAATACTAGAACACATAATATGTAGCAATATCATAAACCACTTAGACAAACATAATGTCCTCACACCATACCAACATGGCTTTAGGAAATATAGATCATGTGAAACACAACTAATAGGACTAATTGATAATTTTCAAAAGATTTAGATAATAGTGAACAAATAGATGCTATCTTACTAGATTTTTCCAAGGCATTTGTCAAAGTTCACCACCATAGTTTGCTTAAAAAAGTAAAAATTTCGGCATTAATGGTCCATTGCATCAGTGGATTAAAGATTTTCTGAAAGGGAGAGAACAAAATGTAATAATAAATGGCTCTAAATCAACACCGATAACAGTAAACTCAGGTGTACCTCAAGGAACAGTCTTACGTCAACTACTATTTTTAATTTACATAAATGATTTACCAAATTGCATTACTTCAGGAACAAAAGTCAGATTATTTGCAGACGATTGCATAATATATAGAACAATAAAAACCACAAAAGACACAGATATTTTACAAAGAAAATTAGATGAATTACAGAAAAGGTAATCAAATTGGAGCATGTCTTTCCACCCAGAAAAATGTCAGTTGTTAAGAGTAACAAAAAAACTAAAACAAACTAATTCCACTTATCTTATTCATGGCAAACCAGTAACACAGACTAAAAACGCAAAATACCTAGGTGTTATAATAAATGAAAAACTGTCATGGAATCCACATATTGATGAAAATATAAAAAAAATCAAACAAAGCATTAGGGTTTATTAAAAGAAATTTTAATAAATCAAATAAGAACAGAAAAAATTAAATAAGTTATTATACCTTGGTTAGACCAATAGTAGAATATGCATCCTCCGTTTGGGACCCCTCAACGCAAGAAAACATTAAGAAACTGGAACAGACACAAAATAGAGCAGTGAGATTAATAACAAACGAATATTCACATTTGACTAGAGTAACACCTTTAGTAAAATCACTAAATTTAGAAAGCCTTCAGGACAGAAGACTCAAATGTAAAGTAGCAATTATACATAAAACACTGAACCATAATCTTCAAATACAAAAACAAAATTTAATAAAATACTCTGAAAGACACAAAGATAAAGGCGCATTCCTCGTCCCATATGCTAGGACAAATTTGTACAAGTACTTCTTCTTCCCTAGTGCTATTAGAGCATGGAATGGGTTGCCTGAGCTAGCCAGGAAAACCAGTGACTTAAAAGAATTTAAGTCATTGGTTAATATGCATGACTAAATGCATGACGCGTAGGACGTAATCATCTTTTTTGAAGTAACTTCTGTATTATATAAGATAAGATTAAGTCATACAGTATCTATATATATAATTCTCTTCTTCGCTCACAGTTTGAACGAGCAAGAAGTAAGGAAAGATCACTCTCTTATTTCTACAAATAGCAACCCCCACGAAAAACAAAATGGGGGAGAGAACAAGTGGGTATTCACACATCGATACGGATGGCTGCGCGCTGGACTGTCAAACCCTGCCCGCTCACATCCCCCTTCATCCTGCGGGAATTTGGACTAAGATACTAATAGACTAATACTAATAAACTCTACAAAGAAACTCCATTTATCCAGGAAAATAAAAATAACTTTAATATCCTAAAGAATACAAAAGACAGCAACACTCTCAGAAATTATTAACCGCACAAACACCAGTCCAGGAAGCAACTAAATACTTCTTTCTCTCTCTCATACAAGGAAAACTCCCATTTTAAAACCATTACGTGCATACTGTCCACATTCATACATGGGGATATAAACAAAGGGATATAAATCTTTGATACTACAATATCAACAAAAAATAACACATTTACTCTCACCATACCTGCCCCTGACACTTATATATCCTGATATATATATATATATATATATATATATATATATATATATATTAGGGGTGCACCGGATAGTACTTTTTGATATCCGGCAGGGGCCGGATATGACCGGATAGTAAAATTTGATATTCGGCCGGGGGCGGAACCGAATACCTAAGTGTCTTGTAAATAGCTTGTATTGCGGAACATTTTACGAAACTATTAAATAACATACCTATATTTGTTGGTATTATTTTTTTTCCTTTTATATACCTTATTGTTTTAAACTCTGTTACTGATTGATTTATTAAAGATTAACAGTATTTATAAACATAAATTAATCTGTGTAGCATGAGCGTGTCTGTGTGTATGTACGAGGCCACCAACCATAAAGGCTGTGTGTTAGAGGGTCAATGTAAAAAATGTTAGTATATATTTAACTAGTTACTAATGTAAATCTATCATCTGGCTTGTATGGTTTTTGGATGTATGTTTTCAAGAATTTCTGACCAACAACTGGTCATCAGACTTGTAATTGTAAGTCCAACAACTGCTTCTGGTTCTGGCTTCAAAGGCTTAATACCGATAGTTGGAATCTAAAGCGTAGTAGGTCATATATTTATTAATCCATTTGCGGCAAACTATATTTTATTAACAGTAGGAACATCAATTATACCTACTTAAAGCCTGAGCCTTAAATGTTGCGAAGCATAGATTTAATTGTAGTCTGTAGGCCTATTATTGATATCTATATTTAGATCTACTGTTATATAGATCTAAGAGCATTAGGAAAACCAACTATAGAAGAAAAAAAAACTCACCCACACCATTTTATTATAAACCTGTTGGCGACCACGACATCGATGCAGCCAGTTGAAAGCCAACTGGAGAAGAAAGCGACAATTGCTGAATGCAATGTGGATGGTGTCATCAAGCTCAAAAGTCAAGCCCGCTGCCGCTCCAAACGATCGACCCTCACCTGCAGCGATGAAACTTCACAGCCCATACCGTGAGGTGGATTCTGTCGGAGACGGACAGATCTAAGAAGGGTGCAGTGTTATAAACCTGGTGGTGACACAGATGTAGGTAATGGTGTGTAGACAGCCAACGCAAATCACTCCAGGCCAACGCTAGACGAGCGGTCAACTTTGACGTTGACAAGACGGAGAGGTCACACTTATCTTAGCCTAATACAGACGTTACTTCAAACCTTAGGTCTAATTAAAAAAAACAATTTTTTACTTTTACACATAAACTTACAAAATAGTGTCTATTCATTTCATTATTTAATGAAAATTAACCTTCCAATTTGAGTTTCCAAAACATTTTTTTAAAATAAATTCGTTCGCTCTAAATATGAATAGCTTTAGCCGTGTTTTCTATAATTCACGCGCACCATTACATGCGCCGCGTAGTCATACAAATGAAATTCACGTCAGAGGTCATAATATCGCGCATTATAAAGGCATATTATTAAACTAATAAACAACTTACATAATACAATTTAATTTCTATTGAGTTTTCTAAAGCATTTAAGCTTTCAACTACCGATTCGGTTTAATTTTAATCTTTATTTTCAATTTGCTTTTTTTCTTTTAGATTTACTTATGCGCATTTAGACCTGCTAACAACATAGCTACTTATATACATTAGCCATGTTGACAAACATTTTCACTTATCATATCGCGCACCAAAAGCTCACGCATGCGCGTGGCATAACATCTCGCAAAGTCTACATTTACTCTTCGTAAAGATAAAGATAGATAAAGATAGATTTTTTACTTTAACAGAATATGCAAAATAAAGGCTATTATTTTCATTACTTAATAGAATTAACCTTCAAATGTGTGTTTTAAAAGCATTTCTACACAAATACTTTCGCTATAAATGTTAATGGCTTTAGCCGTGTTGACATACATTTTCATTCATCATAGCGCGTAGACTACTGTATCTAGGTCAACACAAGCTCAAAGTGTTTAGTCATTTACCTAGCTTAAAGTTTTTTGTTATTGATTAGACTACTATGGCATTCAAATTGTTTAGATTCTAGATCTAGATCTACATAAAATTAAACTAACAATGTTATATAAACAATTATATTCAGGCGTTCGCTTTAAGGACAGGTTAAACCCCCAAATTTAAATATCAACAAATCTGTCACTATTTAAGTGTCTGTAAAATGTTTTACATGTTTCGGATGTTCCGTCAGAGTTGAAGATAGTTTACTTCCTAGTCCAAACCTCCCGCAGGACGACGGGGGATGGGAGCGGGCAGGGTTTGAACCCGGGACCATCGATAAATCCGAACGACAGTCCAGCGTGCAAACCGCACGACCAGGCAGCCATCCTATATGTTTGGATGGATCATTTAATAGTGAAAAAAAAAATAATAAAAAAAAAAAAAACTTTAAAAAGTGAAATGTTTCATAAAAATAGGGTAAAATAGTCAAAAAACTAAAAAAAATACATGAACACACATGTCAAGATATTTTAGTATCTATTAAATATTTTCAAATGAAATTTGCACAGTGTCTTCAGCATATTATTCCAATCACATTGATCTACAATTATTACAATCAGAGAGAACACTTTTTTAAATGAATTTTTTAGTGTGGGAACCATAAAACTGTCGAAACTGGTTGGGGTAGGGGTAAGTATTGAGACCATAACTTTAAAACTACTTAATAGATTGTAGTTCTGGTAGCATGTTTTGATTCAATATGGATATAGAACAAAACTTCCAAATTTCAAAGCTAGCATAGTTTTTGTGGAAAGTTGACAAAACCAACCAAAACATTTTGAAAAAGCAGATTTTGAGACAAAATTCTTTTCTTGTCCGCAGCGCGAAATGATGTTTCAGCATAATATCCGAATTGTAATCCCAAAAGTGGAAATATCTGCCTTCGTCCAAGTTCTCCATCATTATATACAATTGTTGCATCATGAACAGCTATCTCAAGCCTTTTTCTTCCAACAAATTGGTTTTTGGGGCATCTTTTCCATATAAAATTATGGAACGACTCGTTAGCATTTTGCGTGCCACCATGTAAACACTTTTGCAACAGTGCATCTGATGTTAACTCTTCAAATATTGGTTTCATAGCATCAGTAATATATTTGGGGAGTTTATTTTTGTTTGCCATTGCTATGTTTTGTTCTTTTGGACACCATT
Source organism: Biomphalaria sudanica (assembly GCA_036873155.1). Taxonomy (NCBI): domain Eukaryota; kingdom Metazoa; phylum Mollusca; class Gastropoda; family Planorbidae; genus Biomphalaria; species Biomphalaria sudanica. The sequence goes on along the minus strand of JAZGLO010004933.1, from coordinate 204,674 downwards.
GGCCGCAATCACTGTGGTCTCCACACCTGTGTTTCCAAATTGCCCAAATTGCCTTTTTCATCTGTAGAAGGTTGTTGGTATTATTTCTAATGGCACCACCATAATGGCCCTGGATTCTTAGAATTGCTGCTTGAGTAAGCCTTTTTACTCCTCCCATCCCTTTGTAGTGTTTGCCATCTTCTTCAAAAACTTTTCCTTTGTTAGAATTCTTTAGGTCCATAAGTCGACGTTTTTTTTAAAAATCATTGAGAGTTGAATATATTGTTATAAGCCTGGTGGTGGCACAAATGGGGGTAGTGGTGTGTGAGTAGTCAGCCGACGCAAATCGCCCCAGGCCAGCGCTAGACGAGAGGTCAACCGTGACGAGTTACGACTGTCAGCCGAGTCGAGTGTCAACAGGACGGTTCGGGAAGGATCGACGTCGTGAACAGAGTTCAGGAGCGTCACGAGAGTTGTAGTCATCTGACCACCTAGAAACGTCGAGCGGCGTTCTGTCCGGTTCGAGAAGGCCAGCAGGGACCCTATATAAGAGCGAAGGTGTCGCAGTCAAGACGGTTCAGAAAAGGGGTTAACGACAGAAGGTTCACTACAGCACAGTTCAAAGGTGTGGTTCTGTAAGGAGCATTACGACGGTTCAGTGCGGAGTACTGTCAAGTACAGTTGAGACGACTGGCGTCTTGATCTTGGTCTGTGATCGAGTCCGACACAACGAGCCTAGTGTGTGAAGTCAGTCCTGAACTGTTGAACCCAGTGCAAGCCCGGAACGAGACGGAGAGGCCAGTGCAAGGGTTGCTACCGCGGTACGGTGTTATCGGAGAGATATTTGTACAGTGTACGTGTTGCCAATTGTACAGTATTGGCTGTTATTTATTCAACTATTAAAGTGTTACGTTACTTTGGAACCCTGAGTTGTCAAGTTCTTTAAGTTGGTGGTGTAGGGTGCAGTTTGCAGAGAACCTGCATAGTGAGATTCGTAACAATATTATTCTCTCAAATATATATTTGATTGACTATACTTTTTAATTAACAATACACATTTTAAAAATAGATCTAAAACCTACTTTCATTTCATTGATAGCTAGATCTAGACTCTAGATCTAATAAACCATTTTTTTTTATTTGGAGGCTGGAACTCTTTTATTTATAATATATACTAATTATAGATCTACACTATTCTACCCAAAACATTTCAACTTCAATTGGTAGAGACAGTAAGGACTATAATTCTACATATAGCTTACATTATTGAAACAAAAAATAAAAATTGTTTATTTTACAACTAGATCTAGATCTAGAATCTAGAATCTAGATCTGTACACAATCATTCTTAGCTTGGGTAAACCATCTAAATAAATAAATTATAGCATTTATATATCACTACTTTCATGCTTATAGCATGCTTAGAGCACTATGGTCCAATCTCATTTGTGGACCAGGTCGGGTTTGGAACCTCGAGCCCAAACCAAGTCAAGTTCAAGCGCACTTAGCCTCTCGACCTCGCTTCCCACGCTCTAGACTGTAAATGATACTCTGTCTAGATTTACTTCTTATCTAAATCAGATTTGTACACACATTCAAACGGAATAAATGCATACTATTTGTAGAAAGAAAAAAAAACGAGCACAGACGGGTAAAATTAAAGCTAGTATATATATATGTATATATATTAGGGGTGCACCGGATAGTCCCTCCGGCTCCGGCTTCTGGCGAATATCCGGCATTTTTTACTATCCGGTGCTATCCGGCTCCGGTCGGATATCACTACCGGATAGTAAACCGGATAGTAAAAATACACCTATTTAATATGCATAAAGTGGACCTCGTTCCATTACTGTCTGTTATAGAATGTATTAATGTTTATATATAAACAAAATAATGTGCTTAAAAATAGAGCCATTATAAATATGCACCAAACATCGTTTATTATAAAGACAAGGCATGTTAATAACTTAATATAAATAGAGATGAAACTTTACATCATAAATGCGCTTTACATACAGAGATGCAATGGCTGGCACTTTTTTCAATTTGTCTTGACCTTTGAGTAAGTAAGTTAACATGTTAAAATGTTACATTCCTTGACTACGTCATGCTGACCAGACGTCTGTCTAGCTGTGCGGGTATATCTCCAGAGGTAGAGATGAACAACTCCCACCCCTTTTATTTGTTTAGTCCATCACATTGAGTATTTTATAGGCAGGTAACCACAAGTTAAATACGATGGACGTAGGTTTAATGTCAGCGTATAGACACTCTCTAGTGGTCACACCTTTCGAGGGAACTGAGTTTGTTTATTTAGTAGTTAATCTTTATTTGGGGGGGGGGGCTGGACTACAAGAGCCACACCTCTAAGGTAACCAGGTATATTTCTAGATGAACAACTCCCTCCCCATTTTATTTGTTTAGCCCATCACATTGAGTTCATTGATTGACAGGTGACCCCAAGTCAGATACGATGGACGTAAGCACTCTCTAGGGGTCACACGAGGGAACTAGGTTTGTTATTGGGGGGGGGGACTAGACTTTACATTATAAATTCGTATTACATACGTAGAAGCGATGTCTGGCACACTGGCTTGTCTTGACCTTTGAGTGGTCTAGTAAACATGTCATATTCCTTAACTACGTCACGCTGATAACCTGTCTAGATGTGCGGGTATATCTCCAGAGGTAGAGATGAGCTACCCCAACCTCCTATTGTTTGTTTAGTCCATAACATTGAGTTCACAAATAGGCAGTTGACCACATTAAGCCAGATGTCAACGTGTCGACACTGTCTAGAGGTCACATCTTATGAGGGAACTGAGTTTGTTTACTTGGATTAGAATTTTTATTAGGGGCGGGACTACAAGCCAAATCTCTATAAGGTTAATTTGGTATGAGTTAGTTTATTATGAGATAGGTTGTCAATCAAGGGTCTGGACCACAAACCACACCTTTTATACTATTGGACGGGTAATAAGTTTGTTTACTTTGAGTTAAGTCTCACGTATGAGTCAGCACTACAAGCCAAACAGACACTGACCAAGGGTATCCTTAAAGGGAGTGCTCAAGAGACTCAACACCCCCAACTTCTTATTTGTTTAATCCATGACAATGTATTGATAGAGAATATAGACATTAACCATTCTTAAGCCAGAATGGATTAACGCAAATTGTTAAGACATAATGAGACTGTCTAGAGGTCACTAGATGGTGACACTAAGTTTGTTTACTTGGAGAGAAATGTCATTTAGGGCGCTGAACACACGTTCGTTGTACAATAAAATAAAACAAATATGTACATGTGTGCGTGTATGTATTTTTCCCCTTGTATTAAAACCTTTAGAAAGAAAACTAATTTCATTGTTTAATTCTATTGACTTAATATATAAAGGAAAACCTTACAATTAAATTTAACATCGCATAAAATAAATTGATCTAAAGCATCACAATTAGATCTAGCAAACAAAGAAAAATATGCTGGAATGTTAAGAAACACTTGACCTCTGTAACTAAGGTACAGAGATAATTTATCTATATGCTTGACTGATCATGCCAATGTGTTATCTTTTTTCGCCTGCACACTAAACACTATTGCGTATGCCCAAGGAAAAAAAACGCGTGAAGGTCAACACCATCAACTATACACACTACTCTAGGACTACATGTGTAGGCTCACTGCGTCTATCTGACCAGGTTGTTACAATCAGTTGAACACAAAGTCTTTTTATGTTGTTTTTTTTTGGTAGGGAGGGGGTGTGTGATTTTGTTTCTTTTATAGTTGGTTTTCCTAATTCTCTTAGATCTATATAACAGTAGATCTAAACATTGATAACAATAATAGGCCTACAGACTACAATTAAATCTATGCTTCGCAACATTTAAAGCTCAGGCTATGAGTAGGTATAATAGATGTTCCTGCTGTTAATAAAATATCGTTTGCCGCAAATGGATTAATAAATATATGACCTACTACGCTTTAGATTCCAACTATTAACTAACAGCTATCAGTATTAAGCCCTTGAAGCCAGAACCAGAAGCAGTCTTTGGACTTAAAATCACAAGTCTGATGACCAGTTGTTGGTCAGAAATTATTGACCACATACATCCAACCACCATACAAGCCAGATGAGAAAATTGCATTAGTAACTAGTTAAATATATACTAACATATTTTACATTGACCCTCCAACACACAGCCTTTATAGTTGGTGGCCTCGTACATACACACAGACACGCTCATGCTACACAGATTAATTTATGTTTATAAATACTGTTAATCTTTAATAAATCAATCAGCAAAAGAGTTTAAAACAATAAGGTATATAAAAGGAAAAAAATAATACCAACAAATATAGGTATGTTATTTAACAGTTTCGTAAAATGCTCAGCAATACAAGCTATTTACAAAACACTTAGGTATTCGGCTCCGGCTCCGGCACCGGCCGAATATCAAATTTTACTATCCGGTCATATCCGGCTCCGGCCGGATATCAAAAAGTACTATCCGGTGCACCCCTAATATATATGGACTTTGTCCATAAAACTTCTAAAAAATTCTATACAGTTAATCATTAAAATCAAGGTCTATTCACAGTTAAAATAGTAAAGGTAGTAAAAATTTAATACTTTGGTAAAAATCTAATGTAAATAGTACATGTTCACAAATTCATAAATCAGATCTTCGTAGACAGAACCACTTCCCGGATAAAGCCCAGTACCTTCCCAGGGTCGACATTGTCGAATAGTGTTTTTAAGTTAGTGGCTCTAAAATATTTTTCCCTGACATCCTGGTATCTGGGGCAGTCAATGAGGATATGTTCCACGGTGAGGCGAGAGTCACAATACTCACAAAGTGGGGACTCCTCTTTCTTCAGCACAAAAGAGTGCGTGATGTAGGTGTGGCCAATCCTAAGTCTGGACACGGTTGTGCTACCACGCCTTGTCAGACCCTTAGATGTGGGCCGCCACCCAACATCCGCCACAATCTGCCTGAGTTTGTTGTGAGTCTCAGCCTCCCATCGGTCTTGCCACTCTCGATAGGTGGCAGAGGCAATACTTTGTCTCAAGTCCGAGCAGGGAATTTGGGTTCCTTACACCGCTTGATTTAGGGCTCTCTTTGCTTCTCTGTCTGCGGCTTCGTTTCACTATGCCCACATGGGAGGGGACCCAGATGAAGGTGACATCCCTATGGCCGGCTGTTATTTGGTTCAACAGCTTTTACTCGATAGTAAATCTGAAAGGCAGATCTGAATGTTTATCGGCTTATTGTTAGAAAACTACTATCTACTGTAGATGGCTCATAAAGTTAATTTGATAGTGATTTTGTACTTTGTAAAGTATGAATAAAATGCAAAGACGAATTTAGTTTCTAATACAAAATCTTAATTTTCAATTATTATCCTTATCACAACCCAGAATGGGCCCTGCGCAATCCGCTTCGCAGAGGGCCCCGCAAAAAGTATGTCTCTCCGATTGAATTATTTTAACAGGATAATAATAAGCAAAGCATAAGTTTAGAAAAAAAACAAGTAAAAAAAAAAGAAGCTTCGTCCTGAGATCTGACGTTATACTGCGCCCCTCTTTGGTTGGCACTTTTGTTGCTCAGAAGTGGCGCCTACTTCTTTTCTGTCATCGTGTCTGCCTTCTCAATCTTACCCTGTCTTCCATTAGTCATTTCTTTTCTTCAGCCCTGGATTTACTTATGTGAAGGCCCCAGGGCAGAATTATTTTTGTTGGCCAAATTTATTTGTTCATTATACTGTAGTTGTGATTTATCTCGAAGTTGTACAGATATCTGCAATATTCTGTCCACCTTCTAAGCACATCTGCTCCTTCATCTTATATATTCTTTTGATGTTATAAAGTATACTTCCATATTTTCTATACGTATACTCAAAACTCTGTTGTTTTTTTTCTCTCTGGAGATCAGCTTATTGATTAATGTCTTGTTAAAGTTGTCTAACACTAAATTACTTGAATCCATTCAGATGTGTCATCCAGCTCTTCCTATTTGTTACATGTGTGCGTGTCTCAGATGTATGTGTATCTGTACTAAACAACGCTCCCTTTCCAAAATAATCGGCATCATTGAAAACTATGGCTTATATTGGAAATCAATGGAAATCAAACTCATTTTTGAGAGTGCAAAGAAATAGATATTTGACTTACTTGGGTGTTAATAGAGATGTATATGTAGCAAAGAATGACAAAATTTTGGTTCCTTCGAAATTATATTTATTTATTGTCTAATTCTCTAGCATGGTATTTTATGAAGATACTTTTTGTAAAATCATTAAAGTTCCAATTCTAAAAATGTGTACTATTAAAACTTGTTCCAGGTTTTGACCAAGTATGGTGACGCTCCGGGTGGTTCAATTATACTTATTACAGATGGAAAAGAAAACGAAGGACCATATCTCAAAGACTTAAGACCCGCACTTTTAAGACGAGGTAAACAATATGACACACGAAAACACATACATTTAAAGAGTATGTTAAACTCGTTCTATGACTATTACGTTTTGGGATTTGGCTGGTGAATATGTCATTGTATTCTCACCACTTGAATCTCATCCCCAAAGTCCAAGTCGGCTGGAGATCCATGCTTAGATGAAGACATAACACATTCCCAGTGGCGTCACTATTGGATGCGGATGGTGCGGGTGTGTATGTATGTATTGTATGTATGTATGTATTGTATGTATGTATGTATTGTATGTATGTATGGTGACCTGTCTGATCACTTCCAAATAGAAAATGGCGTGAAGCAGGGCTGTGAACTTGCTCCTACTCTATTCGCTATCTTCTTTGGCGTAATGCTGGGTCAAATGATGCAGCGATTTCACGAAGGCATCTACGTCAGGTTTAATTAGACGTATTAATTCTGCCCATGTCATCTGATTGATGGTATCTCATGACTTCTTCTACATCCCTATTTCTAAATTGAGTAGACTTATCCCATAATTATCCCATAATATTTCTTCCAATTCTCTATCTCCATATCTCTGAACACATTTTCAATCCTTTAAATGTTCCCCATAATTAAATCTATCTCACCCTGATCTACAACACAAGCTTCCACTGTCCCGTAAAATACGGTGTGTCAATGCTACCGCTTAAATTGGTAATTTTACACTCTTTTAATTAAACTTAACACATTTTCTAGATTTGACTGTAAATTCATAATCTTCCACTAATTTCTTATTCACTCCAACAACAGTGCTCCCCGTATCCCTAATGGTCTTGAATGTCTGAAAAAACCTCCAATGTTCCAGTATCAGATGACAATGATAAACCTTGTTCTAATCCATCTTTCTCGGTTATTTCTTTCCTGTTTGTTTCCTTGATATCATCCGTAGCAGTCATCATATTGTCTTTCCTATGTACCACGTCTATTATGCCTATCCTGTGTTTCCTTTGTTCTGTGAAAGCTATTCTGTGTTTCACATGTTCTGTTAAAAGCGACTATTTCTTCTATATCACTGCCTCTAGATAATTTCTTGTCGGGTTGTGCCACTTTATAAGCCCTTATCATGTCTTTTATGGATTTCGGTTTCCTCTCTAACAGAAATATTTTTCATTCCTCCAGACACTCGTAAATTACTTTGTCCAACATGAGAAATGTTTTAAGACTGTCAAAGGTCTTTTCTACCTCAGCTGTTTCTACCCAGTTATCGAAATTGCTCCTCATTCTGTCCAGGAATGTCTGATTCTATCTCACAATTGACAAACTGTTGGCGATAGAAAGCCTCTGTTTTCCCGAAAGTTCGTAGCATTGTAGTTACCCTGGTTCTTACATATTTTTGAAAAAATCTCCACTGTAAATGACCAAGACAGCAAGAATATCCATTTGTCTTCCGAGTATTCCAGTTCTCTCATTTTTTTTTCAAGCTTCTTCAGAAAAATGTCAATGTCCATTTAGTCTTTGTTAAATATACACCTTTATATTTGGCCAGTTTATTCCCTGCAGCGTCACTCTTTCTTTTATCACTCTCTTTTTCTTGGTATGTTGTTAACTTTTTTCTCCGCTAGCTCCTTTTTTAAAGTCCAACAGCAAGGAAGCAGCGGTGAAAATCAGCCGTAGTGGACAGCATTCCTGGTGAACTTCTAAAGAGTGAAGGAGAAACCATGATAAGCACGATTTAAAATCACTATTCCAAAGAAAAGCAGTTTATAACTCTGCCAAAACTACCGCCTCATAAGCCATCCCATCAAATCCTGTTAAAAATTACTAAACCGGCTAAAACCAATAACTGGCATCATATCAGAAGAACAAGCGGGTTTTGGACAAGGTCACAGCATAACTGAACAAATTCTAAACCTCAGTATACCTCCAACACCAAAAGAGCCGTTTTCATGGCTTTATCGACTTCAGGAAAGATTTCGACTGACTATTAGCATGGGGCACACTGCGTAACATTGGAAGTTATGCAAAACCTCTATAAGCAAGTTCCTAGTGCAGTGTACCTAAACAACAGCATTGGAGACTGGTTTAAAAACACATTTGAAGTGAGACAAGGCTGCCTAATCTCACCAACTCTTTTCAATATCTTCCTTGAAAGGAAAATGGCAGATGCACTCCAGGGGCTACGAAAGTTCTGTAAACATTAGAGGAAGAAAATTACTAACTTGCGCTAAGCAGACGACATAGATGGGACAGAAGAAGACTTAGCTGACTTAGTGATGATCATAGATAAAACACTCTGTGGCATTTTTCGTCTCGAGAGACGATCTTTTTCCTTTGCAACTTCTTGTGTGACTAAAGAGGCCAATCCTTGATACACAGCTGCGATCGCAGGTTGGGCATATAAAATCACCAGGCGCCGTTTCATTTTCACCCTTCTTTCTGCTTCTGTTGTGTATGACATCTGCAATCCGTGACCCTTCTTTTATGCTCTTCCTCCATGTGGATCTATCCAGTGCCACCTCTTCCCAGTTGCCAGTGTCGATTTTGAAGAGCTTCATGTTGCGTTTGTATACATCCGTATAACATAAAAGTGGGCGACCAGCGGCTCTCCTGCCTTCTATTAGATCGCCATACAAGATGTCCTGTGGAAGTCGACATTCTGGCATTCTACGAACGTGGCAAAGCCAGCCAAGGCGTCTGCTGCTGATAACAGAGCGGATGTCCTGGCACCCTGCTCTTTGTAGCACTTCCTCATTGGTTATCTTATCTTGCCACATCTTGCCACATTATTTTAAAGATCCGCCTTAGGCATTAGAGGTGGAAGACAATCAGCTTTTTTTTCCTGCCATGAGTAGGTTGACCATGTTTCACTTACGTATAGAAAGGTGCTCAACACACAGGTCCGGTAGACTAGGGCTTTAGTACTGCTAGTCAGCATTATGTTGTCCCAGACTCTTTTCTGCAACCGTGACATGGTGGCCATTGCCTTGGCTATCCTGTTGTTTATGTCTTTATCCAGTAGAGTGTTGTTGGATATGATGGAGCCAAGGTAACAAAAGTGATAAAACACTAACTATGACCAATAACCAACAGGGCTTTAAAAGAGACACTAGTATTAGTGGTGAAAAGCTGACAAGTGGCAGAGCTTTTAAATACTTTGGAGCTTTTGTCTCAGATGAAAGAACCAAAACTAAAATTGTAGGCACAGCAGCACTTGCAAAACTCAAAACAATTTGGACAGACACTGTCACTTTCATATATGCAAATCCTGTACATTGGTTGCAGATCTCGAGAAGAGGATCCTAGCAACGAACTAAGATGCTACAGAAAGATTTATTTTACTATTCGGCCATATCCGGCTCCGGCCGAATATCAAAATACTATCCAGTACCCCTAATATCTATTATGTATTTGTAAAATATCGTTGTAACTAGATTGGCGGACTGATAGGGTTAATGTGTGTGCGACCCTCTGGCACACGTGACTTAGACGAATCACACAGGTCAACGGCTGTCGATGGACACAAGGGACAGTACTGCTAGTACACACAAATACGACCTGTCTTATGGTGTGTGTAAGAGCGGTCATCAAGAATGTAGCTTTACCAGTCCAGAGAGACTAGTGGTGTTGAGTAGTCAGTTCTGTTAGGTACAAGAAATCATTTGTAGTTAGTGTAGCCAATTGTGTGGTATTAGCTGTTGATGTATTTGTGATTAAACTACCACATTGTTATTTTGGAACACTTGTTGTTAAGTTCTTGTGTTAGATGTGTCGTTTTGGTAGAGAAGATCGTAACACTAGTGTCTAGAAGTGGGATTTCTTATGGCTTTTGTAAAACTTCTGGATGAACTCGATCGAAAAGAGTTGAAACAAGAGCTTTGATGCTGTGGACTGATGCTTTGGAATAAACAAGACAATTCTTGAAAAACGCCTCCGACAAGCCTTGCTGGACGAAGGTGAAAATCCGAACTCATGTCTGTTCGAAGTACATCCAGATATTAAAGAGCTTATGAGAGCCTTACCATGTACAGTTAGGTACGAAGCTGGATGATGTCAACGATCAGATCTGTACCATGATTAAACGGATAGGTACCATGCTGAACAAGACGGATTTGACGTTTGGTACCATGCTGAACAAGATAGATGAAATGTTTCGTACCATAATAATCAAGACAGATGAAACGTTAGGTACCATGCTCAAAAAGACAGACGAAACGTTTGGTACCATGATGAACAAGACAGACGAGCTGATGGGTACATTGTTGAGTAAGACAGAAGAACAGATGGCTACCATGTCGAGGGGTGTAAACACTCCGTCTCTCAACGGAGACGTTGTTGATAAATTGTTCAGGAGATTTCATAAACTGCATGAAATTTAAGACTAGGGTTCTTTAACCTCATAGGTGCTCACAGAGAACGTTTTTTGATAGATTCGCAACCTGACGAGCGCCATTTGCGAAAATCCGCAAGCTTTATCAAACCTTTATATTCTATCTTTGGTATTTCTGCAAAAGGTCGCAGTGTATATAGAAAGCTTAAATACCTATATCTCACAAATTTCATTATTTAAAACAATTTTTTTCTTTTCCCTTAAGTCTACTTGTTTTTAATATGCCTTACGTCATTTCCACTTCCTTTTAGACTTGGTCTAAACAAAAGAGAGAAAAAGAGCAAGTAATGGTAATTTTCACACTATTAAAAAAAACAACCTATTAGCATTAAAAAGGTAAATCAATATCTATTGTCATTACGCTACAATCTAAAGAAGTGTGATAAACGATTACATTTAGTACAGCCCGATAGATATTTCTTTTTATTTAGATAACAAAATATCAAAATAAATGTAGAAAGAGAACGTGAATAGAGCGGGTGTTTCCAAAGCAAGTCAAAAGCATATGTCGGAAGAATTACGATGCGCAGGCTAAAATAAAATAAAATGAGGTTTCAGAGAGCGAAAAGAGTGAAACAGACAGACAGAAAGTAAAATTTAATAGCAATAGATACTCTAATTCAAAGACTAAAAAGTATGTTAGGTTGATTGTTAAAATGTTTCCCGTTTATTTACAATTAAAAAAAAGAAGGGCGTGTTCCGGCCATAATTATCAATATTAAGCCTTGGAAAAATCAACTGGCGTAGCCTGTGTCTACTTCTAGTATATATATATATACCAGGGTTTTTTGCAGTTAAATCCCCCTCTTCTATAAAACGAAAAAAAAAATGGAAACGACAATCCCTAAATTCCAAGAGCACAGTTAAGGAAGATTTTTATTTTAAAACCCCCTCAAAAATTTACGATAAACCCCCTCTTCAATATAAAAAAAGCAAATTACACACTCAAAATTCTATTAGCGTAGCCAAAGGGGTTTTGAGTTTAAACCCCTTTCTTCAGTATGGTTTCAAGCTAAAGAATATTCTTCAATATACAAAAAAAATTTAATTACACAATCTAAAATCTATGAGCGTAGCAAAAGGGGTTTTGAGTTTAAACCCCTAGCCAGCGGGGTTTGAAGCTAAAAAATACATCTTCAATATAAAAAAAGCAAATTACACAATAAATTTATTTGAGCGTAGGCAAGCCAATAAATGGTTTTGGGTTTAAACCCCTCTCCTACAGATGGCTTTTTTAAAAGTTTAAAACCCATCCAGATGGTTTTGAGTTTAAAATCCCCCTAAAGAGAGTTCTAAGGTGGAAAACCTCTATCTTCCATATTATTCTAAAGCAAACTACAGTTGCCTAATTCTATGATGTAGCTAAATGGGTTTTGAATTAAAAAAAACAAAACCCAGAGATTTTTTAGTTTAAAACCCCCAACAGATAATTTAGACTCCCCCTCCAGTGTTTGAACAAAAAAAATACCTCTTCAATATACAAAAATAGCATATTACACTCTAAAATATATGAGCGTAACCAAAGGGGTTTTGAGTTTAAAGCCCCCCCCCCCCCAGCGGGAGAAGCTAAAAACACATCTTCAATGTAAAAAAAAATAAAAAAAAATTACGCACTCAAAATGCTATGAGCGTTGCCAAAAGGGGTTTTGAGTTTAAGCCCTTCTTCAGAGGGATTTGATGCTAAAAATACCTCTGCAATATAAAAAAGCAAATTACTCTAAAATTATTTGAGCGTAGCCAAACCAATTGGGGGTTTTGAGTTTAAACCCCTCTCCTACAGATGCTCTTTTTTTTTAAAGTTTAAAACCACTCCAGATGGTTTTGATTTTAAAATCAGAGCGTTTTGAGGTGGAAAACCTCTATCTTCAATATTATTCTAAAGCAAACTACAGTTACCAAAATCTATGACCGTAGCTAAATTGGGTTTTGAATTTAAAAACAACAACTCCAGGGATTTGTTAGTTTAAAACCCCCAACTGATGATTTTGACGATAAAACTTCCCTTTTCGATATAAAATCTAAAGCAAACTACAGTCAACTAATCCCAACAGCGTATTCAAGAGAGGTTACACATTTCTACCAGTGGCGGGGCTCCATTAATAGAGTGCAGTGAATAGTCATCTGCCGAAATTGAAAAACACTAAATGTTCCTCAACTAAGATGGCAAAGACAAATTTTAGGAGTCAGTTATAGAGATCGGGTTTAAATCAAGGAAATCCTATGCCGAAATGGGAGTCGACCCCTTAGTAAGATTTTGACAGAGCGTCGCATGAGGTTTGCGGGACATGTTCTCCGACAAAATTAATTACGCATAATAAGAGTTTCGATGACATCCTAGTACAACTTGGCCCACACTTTCATGAAGGCTTCAGAGCAGGTGGGAAGAGGCTTCAAACATTACCAGTGACAGATTTTTGTGCAGCTTGACGGCAAATGCGCAGAACGGCGCGGTAGGGTCTAAGTCAGGGGTCGGCAACCTTTTGAGTCGAAAGAGCCAAAAATGACAATTTACACAATTTCAACGTTTTTAAAGAGCCACAAGATTTTTTTCTTTCAAACAATAATTAGTACTCGCATTAATAAAGTTTTTTTGATTGAAAAAACGAATCTATTTATTCATAAGAAAACAATGGATGATAATAGGTATATATATATATATATATATATATATATATATATATATATATATATATATATATATTATCAGATAATTACTTATTATTTAAGTATAAAATGTAAACATTCACTTACAACACTAACTTGTACTTCAATAACAAACAATTGAGCAAACAAATTCAGTGGTAAATATGGCTTTGTATGGTTTTAGAAAGTTTTTATACATTTGGCTCATAGCTTGTTTTCAGTTTCAAACACAATTCTAAATTTTCGTTTGTTAGTTGACTTCTAACTTTCCTTATAATTATATTAATGCAAGAGAAAGCTAGCTCGCACGAATATGCCGATCCGACGATAGTCAACCTTCCAAATGCCAACTTTTTCAGCTGACTGTAGCAATCTGGAAGACTATTTCATGCGTCGAATATAAGTATCTTGTCTCGGGCATTTCTTTTAAGGCTGTCTACTTTTGTTGTGTTACATTTATTTCTGGACCTTCAACTCTTCAAACTTTGTCAATTGTCCACTCCACAAGGCTTTACTTTTTAAATCAATCAATTGCATGTCCAGAGATCCAGTATCAATTCCAAATGGCTCGATATGGATTTCGGTGCTATTAGCGTTGTGAAGATTTTCTTTATAAAAGCTAGAATCGTTTAAAGTGTTTTGAATTGCTCAAATCTGTCAACAAATTCATCTTATTTTTTTCAAGCCAGTCTGAAAGGGATGATGCCAATAGAAAATGATGACATCCCTTGGCCCAAGCCAGACTGAAGGGGATGATGCCAAAAGAAAATGATGACATCCCTTGGCCCAAGCCAGACTGAAAGGGATGATGCCAATAGAAAATGGGGACATCCCTTGGCCCAAGCCAGACTGAAGGGGACGATGCCAATAGAAAATGTTGACATCCCTTGGCCCAAGCCAGACTGAAGGGGACGATGCCAAAAGAAAATGATGAAATAACTCGTGTCAACAGTTGCATTTTTTTTAAATCGCAATATTGCTTTACAAATTGAAAATGAAGTAATCGACTGTTCTGAATAATTTCTGCAAAAAGAATTTTTTTTTTCTTCAAAACAAATTAATTTTTCTATCTAAACATAGATTGGATATCCCTCTCCTTGTAGTTTTAGATTCAGATCAATTAATTTCATTGTTAAATCCACCATAAAGTAAAATGCTTGCAACCATTAGTGCCTTTATCATTTAGGAATGTATTTAATTCATTCAAGCACAAAGCAAAACGTTTCAACACCTTACCTTTGGAAAGCCATCGCACTTTATTGTAAAGGAGGTCGAAATACTGAATCTCCATTTCGTTAAACATTTAAATTGACAATTGTAGAGTGCTTTCGACAAGATGCTGTTAACAATCTTGATGACCTTAACTATTTAGGTCGGAAATGTTTGGACACAAAGCGCTTCTTCGTGTATTATGCAGTGAACCGTAAAAATTTCGTGTTTATTTTGCACCAAAGAATCATAGCTGCCCCTTTATTTTTTTCCTGTCATACTTCTGGCTCCATCAGTTGCCATTGAAAAGATTTTATTTAAATCGATCTTAATGTCTTCAAGGTATTTTTGCAAGACATTCGCTACATCTTCTCCGCTAGTTTGTCACGAGAGCGGTAGCAATCCTAGAAGTTCTTCTTTAAGACCTTGGGAAGACATACCTGACAAAAAAGGCAACTTGTACGGTGTCTTTCATGTCGCAAGTCTCATATATATCAAGTGATAGGCAGAAGAAAGTTTAAGATCTTCCACCTGCAAATATGTTACATTTCAAGACACGTGGGAGGGGTGCGCTAAAAAACGAGTACAAGTTGCTGAGAGATAGAATCGAATCAGAATGATTTTTAAATGTTTTTTTTTTCGATAAAATAAATAATATTTGCGAATGGAACTAAAGAGCCGCAGCTTAACATCCAAAGAGCCGCATGTGGCTCGCGAGCCGCAGGTTGACGACCCCTGGTCTAAGTCAGTAAAAATAGCACATTAGGTTTTTAAAATAAAACTTTTAATAGCAGGAATATGCACTTTAGATACCTCAGAATATACATTTTGTTGGCTTTCAATACCAGAAATAGTGCTTGGCGGCGAGGCGGAGCTCCCCCAGACCCCCTTACTAGCAACGGCGGAGAGTCTACAATTTTTCCACTAACTTCAGGAAGAACCTATTCTTGGGCACAATAAACGTCTTCCAAAAGAATGATTGGTCAGAATGTAATAAAGATTATGAACACATACACACACTGTTATGAACATAATGATAACAGAGTCGAAAACTATGTCCGCTTAGAATGGCTTTAATACACTGAATGACTACACAACACACATTTCGTGAACACATTCTTACGGACGAGTTACAAGCCCATGTAAACATAAGAACGATAACCGATACAGCATATAAGCCAGTAGACCCATTACTCGTTTCTGTTCACGCATGTTCACTGGTACGGGTAATTCCCTAGAGCGCGAAATCTCTCAGGATCCGGCTTAAGTTGTCCTTTGGAAATCTCGTTTTAGCAGTGCTAATTTCACTTTTTGTTTCATTTAAAGTGATTCCATACTTTTGAGCACTATCAAGAAAGCGCTTTAGGTTTCGGTCGTGTGATTCAGAGTCCATACCGCAGATGGTCACATTGTCCACATAAGCAAAAGTGTCAGTGAGTTGTTCGTCTTCGTATGATTTCAACAATCGTACGCTGAAAACTTTACGACTCCGTTCGTAAAGATAAACGGAATCCGACGGAATTGATACAGTTTCTTACATGCTTCGAAGGCTGTGAACGGCCTTTCCTCTTCTTTTATGGGAATCTGATGGTATGCACTTTTCAAGTCTAAAGTGCTATATACAGAGTACTGGGAAATCTTTTCTGCTAGCTCATCAATTCTAGGCATAGGGTGGGCGTATAGTTTAATGAACCGTTTGATGGTTTGACTGTAGTCTATAACCGTTCTTTTCTTATATCTGTCATTTGTTGTGACTAGCACATGTACACGCTAGGGAGACTTAGATGGTTCAATAATCTAATCCTTTATCAGTTGTTGAATTTCCTTCTCTATAAACTTTCTATCTGGAATTGAGTATCTGTGAGACTTTGTAGCCACTGGTGTACAGTTTGGTGACAGATTACTAAATAGGCTAGTAGCCTCTATCCTCGCTGGCTGGAGAGTACTCAGGCACAAGGATGGTTTCTGACCATCGAAAGGAATAAACAGAATTGGTGCAAACCTATAAAGTCAAGTCCAAGAATCAACTCGGAGCACAAATAGTCTAGTAGAGAAAGTTTAACTCCTTCGTATCGTTCATTTTTGAGTCGTATGCTAGCGTAGATATGTCCTTGAGTGATTCGAGATAGATGGG
Source organism: Biomphalaria sudanica (assembly GCA_036873155.1). NCBI lineage: Eukaryota > Metazoa > Mollusca > Gastropoda > Planorbidae > Biomphalaria > Biomphalaria sudanica. The sequence goes on along the minus strand of JAZGLO010004933.1, from coordinate 187,908 downwards.
TGGAAGCCATAAAGATTTTGTTGTCTGATGAACATGTCGGCCATTTGTGCTTCTTAGCAATGTGCGTCGAAATATAGCTTTCACAGCTCTCAGTGTCTACTAGGGCTTTCAATGGACCTCGTTCACCAATTGTAAACAAACAACATTTAGCCTCTTCTATATAATTTACGATCTCATGTTTAATTCATGATGGTTGTCACGTGACCATTTTTTTTCGTTGTTTTCTTAATAAGATCACGTGAGTAAATGTTGTTTGTTTACGATTGGTAAATGAGGTCCATTGCACGTTGTTGATGAAAATTGGTATCGTAGATTTGTTTAAAAAGGCTGCACAGTAGCGATAGCCGACACTGTTGAAGATTTCGATTTGCATACTCTTTGAAAATGGCCCTTTTTGAAGAACTGATTGCTTGTTGCTTGCCTTGCAGGGCATTGAGAGCGGGGATGCTTAACCCTGCCGCAAAAGTAACACTTGCTAGCTAATGCATTTACTTCATGTGTGTGTGAATTGCTTGCACTTTGAGGAATTGTTACATTTGGCAAGGGTGTGGCCAAAGAATTGGTGATAGTATTTGCCGCGCAATTAGTTTCGGCTGTGATTATTCATGCTGTAGTGAGTGATGATAAGCATGTTCTAGTAAGCGAACCTCCTCGAAGGCGTCCTTTAAACTCAAAACAGTCTTTTCAAGTGGACGTTTTCGAATGCTGTCCATTGATAAACGAATCTCTAATAGCCTCTTTTCGGTGTTGTTCAGCAGTCACCGCTTTGAAGTTGCAATCTTTGGATATAATTCTTAATTTCTGCATGTAGGCGTCTATCGTTTGACATTGCTCTTGTTTGCAAGTTGCTAACCTGTGCCTAGCAAACACCTCATTCTTTGGTTGAATGTAGATGCTGTTTAGAGTTTGGATTGCTTCATCAAATGTCTCTTTATCAAGTACCATTTGGTGTACAGCAGGAGAGATATAGTTTATCAGTAGTTTCTTAGTATCAAGATTATCTTCAGATCATACTGATACAAAATTTTTTAAAGTTTCGTACCAGTGCTGCCAATGCTCTGGGCTCGATGTCAAACTTCTCTGGCCGAAATATCCTATCCATTTTGAAATTCTTACAACTTCACAGTTTTGATTCAGTGTATTAAATTGTTTTGAACATAATGATAACAGAGTCGAAAACTATGTCCACTTAGAATGGCTTTAATACACTGAATGACTACACAATACACATTTCGTGAACACATTCTTACGGACGAGTTACAAGCCCATGTAAACATAAGAACGACAACCGATACAGCATATAATATTCATAACACACACATACATACATATAAATATTTTTTTTTCGCAAGGGGGGGGGAATCCCCCCTATAAAAAAATTCCCCAACCCCCCATGAAAAAAAAAATCTGGCTACGCCCATGATATATATATATATATAAACTACCTTCTTCAATGGAATAGAAAGAACCAGACTCTTCTAATGAAATCATCATGCGTATTTTTTAACGTACTTCGTTATTTTTAGTTCTTTTAGAAAATTCATGTTGTTTCTCGAAATTTAAACGTTGTTTATTTTCGATACATATAAAACAACCATGGGCGTAGCTAGGGATGTTTTTGGGGTTCAAACCCCCCAGCCGAAATGAAATCCCCCCGCAGGGGGAAGGGGATCGGAATTTAGTGACTGAGATTTTGCTTTGATTTTGTTTATATTAGGTGAGATTTTAATACTAAACCATCACCTGCCCCAGCAGAGCCAAGGGGGTTTGAATTTAAAACCCCCTACCATGGGTTTTGAGTTTAAAAACCCTACCAGGGGTTTTTGAGTTTAAACCCCCTACCAGGGGGTTTTGAGTTTAAACACATACCAGGGGGTTATGAGTTTGAACCCCATACCAGGGGATTATTAGTTTAAAACCCCTACCAGTGGGTTTTGAGTTTAAACCCCCTAACATGGGGTTTTGAGTTTACACAAATTTAGTTCTGCAATACAAGATTGGATCCAATTGAATAGTTGAACTAGTACAACATTCCTTCACCAGAACGAGCAAGCGAATCTAGTATGGCCTTACCCTTTTGAATTGTTTGATTTTCTTTGCAGCCATATTATTCGAATATTATCTAGAAATCATCTAAAATATCATAGAACAAAAACAACAAGGTTACAAAGACAGTTTGTGTGGCCACAAAAACTTAAAAATCGGCCCCCGAAGTGGTCCACCTAGAGACAGACGTACAGATCTAGGCATTGGTAGAAGATAGAACATATTAGGCTGTAAAAAAATATACTTAAAAAAAACAAATTAAAAAATGTAGAAATGTGTATTACCTAAAAAAAAAATCCACTGGGTTTCGAATCCAGTACCTTCTGCGTGTTGGACAGTTGTGATAACCAATACACTACGGAAACTCGTATTTAAACGTACAATATATTTGAAATCTTTCCTTATACTTTCAGTTTGATACATAGATCTAGCTAGATCTAGATCTAGAATCTTGCTATAGAATCTACCATATCTAGACTAGAACTCGTATATAGATCTATGTAGATCTGGCCTCAATTTATTGTAATTTAGATTCAGATTGTTGTCTAGTGTATAGCCTAATGAGGATATGTGAAAACTTCGCGGTAAAAACGAGTGTTTTTTTAAACTTACAATTGAAACGAAGTTCGTATCATAATTCTTTTTTAAAAATAATATTTGAATCAGTATTCTTTTCAATGAGTTAGTTAATTAATGGAAAAATATATTTTATAATGATCCATTGACCATTGTGACCTTAGATGCAAATGCTTTGTACCAATGCGCGGATCTATGAATGAATTTGTTTTATTAATGAAAAAGCTTGTGAACTTTTTAATAAGACTTACTTCCCCTGAATTTTTTCATTTTAAAGTGGTGTAATTTTTTTTTGAAAAATCTGCTTGCATATATTATTTTAAAAATTAGATGGTTCACTTTTGGAAAAGAAAAAAGTAGCCGTTGCCCCTATGGAGGAGTTAACAGCCCCCCCCCCAGACCCCGTTAGCCTACATAGGCGGGGTGTCTACAGTCTTTTCACTCCAGAGACAATCCCCCCCCTCCTGAAAAAAATCCTGGCTGCGCCAATGACATGTATATTTTTCCGCATCTCATGCAGACAAAGCCTGTTATCCGCCGGTGGTCTATTTCAGTTTTCTTTTTGTCTTTACTAGACGTATACAGTCCTTTTATCAATTGTGTGAGCTATGCTAGAAGAAAGAAAGTATCTTTTTTTATAAAGTTATTAAGTGTTTTCTGATTTAAATTCTTGCGGTCCGATTCATCTAATGGACTTTAAAATTCCATCCAGATGCATAAAAGATACCAATAGATTCTTCAGAAGGAGACATTTTCTTTTTCACTGTTTCACTAAGGACTGTTGGAAGAAAATGTCAGGCGTGGATTTCCACGCATTATCTTTGTTTGCCTGATTGATAAAGTAATGCAAAAAGTCGCATCGTCGTAGCCTGGATTTTGCGCTTTATGGATAACATATATAACTCATCGCATTAAATCTTATCTTATCTTATATAATACAGACGTTACTTCAAAAAAGAAGATGATTACGTCCTACGTAAATTGGTGTGCCGGTATCGTTGATCAGTTTTAATGTTTGGGTAACGTCGTGAAAATGTGTTTTTTAACATTGAGATAGTGATTTGTTGTTCTGAATCTCTTTTTCAGTCGTTGTGTTTTTTTCTAGCTTAATAAAGCTTTGTATTGTGTTTCTCAGATTGATCGCCATTTTAGATTCAAATAAAGTAAGTCTTGTACATCTATACATTCTTTCTCGGGATGAAGGAGGGAAAAGAGCGGGGTAAAAAATGTTTCTTTGTTTTTTAACATTCATTGTCCTGCGACGCTGGTGGGGCGATACAAATTTAAAATCAATCAATTATTAAAGTAAACTGTTTTGGCGACGTCAGGTCTGGGGGTTTCTAACGACACCTAGATCAGCGCGCATTACAGGTTGGGAAACAGATCACACAGTTAGCGTACAATAAAGACAAAGATTACTTTAGTTTAAAAGACAGAAATGTTTAATGCAATAAAGGGTAAAAAGGGAAGGGATAACAATGGTGGGGAGAAGAAGAATATATTGTTAAGTACTGTAAGAATAAAGAGAACTAAAACATTCAAATCATTCTATTGACTGCTGATGGTATAGGAATGTCTTGTTGTTTATAACACTTTGCTCGAATGTTTAGTTGCTGTCTTCTCAAATCCCTCTGCCTTGGTGCCTTAGAATGTTCAAGTCTGAAAGCGAGCGTGCCAGCGTTGGGATGTGCCAGTTCCAGCTGAAAACTCCGGTTGAGATTAGAATGGCCCGGACGCTGGTGTACGTCATAGTGTGAGGGAAGCAATGGTGGCGGGAAAAATCAACGATGGAAAGGCAGGCGGCTGAGAATCGACTTAAGATGTACAACTTAAATACTCAGGGTTCGCTTATGTATTGGTTCCTTCCTCCAGCATGGAGTTAAGTTCCTCTGCGATCTAGTTGTAGGTTTAGCAGTCAATATCAGAGATACTGGGACAAACAGAAATTCAAGAAATGTGACAGGATTTCTGGAAGTAGTAGTAAGGAGCAACAGGAAGGCTAACAGGAATTCAGATCCAGTAACAGGAATGCGTAAGGATCAGAAAGAGGAATTCTTGTGCAGGGAAAAACAGAACCCAGCTGATATTCGTAGCCTCGATCCTAAACAAGTCCAAATTGAATGGAATAAGAATAAGGGAGCAAAGCAAATAGAATATGTGAATGAACGCCCCTCAACGCTCTACAATGGAGCGACTCTGAGATGGTCTGAGGTTTATATGGTGCTAGAGCGGAAATATGGAATTGGACATGAAAGCATGTTATGTCACGTGATAAGTCAAAATATTTAACTGAAACTCTATTTAGATTAGCGCCTCCCACTTAATTGCCGATAAGGTCTTATGAGCACCAGGTCAGAGGTCAAGCGTGACATGCGCTCAGGGTCGAGACAAAGGTGAGGGCATAGTCTGACCGCTTCGCAAGATGCATGCTCACATAGTCTCTCACTAGGGGAAAGTAAATCACGTTATATCGAATAGACTCTAACAAAAACACACTGCCCACAGACTCTAACAAATACACACTGCCCAGAGAGTCAAGCTGGTGAGTTGGCAAATGTGGCGTGGCTTAGGAAAGTGAATTTCATGAAAGCAGGGGGAGAGGTAGGTAAAAAAGTGTAGAAATACATCTTTATATCGCTTAATATGGCGCTTATTTTTGCTCAGCGAACGGATCGTCACAATACATCAGTTAGTAAGAAAGAAAAAAATCGCTCTATAAGTTATAATAACAAGGTATTGTCTTTTAAAAACAATTATTTTAATGTTTTTCTTGTTTTGGTGATGTAATCTGTGCTTGCATTGAAATTTAATTTATCGTCTAAAAAAGTGCCAAAGTATCAAAAAAGTTTGCACTAATTCTATGTTTTCCCCCAAACATTACCATTTTCATTATTTTCCTCATGGAAGTCGATTATCAATTTTTAGTGGTTGTTGTTTTTTGTTTGTTTTGTCTACATTCAATATAAAAATAATTCAATATTTAATTATTTGTATGAATTAGTTTTAAAAAATGTAATTTTCTTTTTAACTTTCTCTCTTAATAAGAAAGAGCAGTTAGTGTGTATTAAGTTATAAAAACTAAAAAAATTAGTACTTTTTTATGAGCTTACATCATCTCAGTATCTGGTCTGATGAAAATCTTTTACATGTTGTTTCTCCCACTTTAAATTTCGGGTCAAGCTGAAACCTCGCGCCATTATTTATTGTTGCTGACGACACTTGAATCAATTGAAAAATTGATTTTTTTATCAATTAGTCGTAATTAATTATGTTTTATAAAGAGACAGTACTAGCTAAGGAGAAATAAGCTTCTTGTAGAAAATTATACCGTCGTCTAAAAATTAAAAAACTAACACCAGACGAGGTTACAAAGGCAAGTTTGTGTGGAAACACAAACTCAAAATCGGCCCCCCCCCCCCAAAGTTGTCCACCCAGGCAGGCAAATGTCAGAGAAGAATGGAGAAAGAATGTTGAGAGATATGTGGTGCCCCAAGGGTCCAGCAGACCAATGGATATGTGAAAGTGAAGGAGAAGTTTGATGTGAACCTGGCCTAACTAATGTCATATAATGATTATCTAATTGATGTACTTGTTCTGTAAAGGGTCAGTCAAATCCTCAGAAAAAAAAATTCTCCCCTTCCTTTAGTTCAGTGTTCCAATATTGCACTATTGCAGTAAAGAGCACGCGATAATATGAAAAACTACATATTAATTGATTGTTGTTTTAAATTATGTACTACTTATATGAATACTAAATTTATTTTTTTTCTCTTTAAAAATAAAAGTAAAATTTTTTTTTTGCAAATGTATTAGTTAGAATGTCGTAACTTACTTAACTTAGCAATACAATTGTGAAAAAAATTGTGTTAAAAATATGGTAAATAGGCATCTCCCTTACTATTGTAAAAATGGTGTATTTTATGAAAAAACTGCTTGCATAATTGATTTAAAAATTATTTTTTTCCCAGAACCTTGAATGGTCTAAAATATCATGATGTCGGATTTTCACTATCTTTTCTAATTTACGAGATCTAAACTGAACGGACGGACGGACGGACGGACAGACAGACCACACAAAATTAATAGCGTCTTTCCCCTTTCGGGTGGCCGCTAAAAAACATAAAAGCTGTTATTTTTATAATTACTTGTATCGCCCAGTCGCTTCTAACCATGGAGGCTTGAGTACGATTGCAGACTTTTTAAAATTGCTTTTGAAAAGGCAGCACGGAAATCGTCTCACAAATACCTTTTCCTCCCCACACTGGTTCACAAAAGAAATTGGACCACGGCGCACTAAGTATATAATAAGCATGAAAGTTGCGTTAGTCAAAAACAATAATGAGCAACAATAGGCGGAGGGTGAACTCGTGACTAACATCACGCACGGTCGCACACCGACAAATAAGCGATCTCTCTCGACATATCCTAACTTTGTTATAACATAATATAATAACATAAACTTCAACACCCATTCTACAACGAGGCGCCTGTCATCTTGATGGTAGAGGCAGACAATCGGCAATTTGATAACATACCATGGAACTCGTAGACAATGACCTCCAATAACACCCAAAGTAAATTTGATATAGTTTAGTCGATATAGATCTTCTTGTAGTAGTGAATATATTAGCCGTGCTGTTCATCTTTCAAGGGAGCGCAATTTAAAATCTTTATTCCAGAATATTTATAAGAAAAGTGAAAAATAACGCGTAATTTTTTTTTTGAAATTTTATAACTTAAAATAATAAAAACAAGATCATGGCTTGAATATTGCTGGTACATGGGTGAATTCGACTGGACCGACTCTCACTTTTCATGGGGGGGGGGGGGAAGAGATAGAAATAGATATCTGGGTAAATTTATACAGTAATCTTTTTTTAAAAGCATATACAAAAATAAAAAGGAGAAAGACCTGAATTCGAACTCATGGCTCAAGCCGACAACTAAACACTCTGCTAGTAAGGTACTTATGACTATAGAAGATTGTATAGTTATGTAATTTTTTTTTTAAAACTTACTTTCAAGCGGCGAATCATAACGGTGACTCATTCAGCATATACCAAAACTTTAGTCAACTACAATTTCTTTCAGCTTGATCCAAGATTGAGCTTCGGATAAATAACGTTTACAAACCTTTTACCAGACAGAGTGAGTTAATATACGCTTTGTAAAAATAAATATAAATGTAGTTCAATAAGTCCGGGTTTACCTAAAAACAACACAAGCTTTGGCTTTGTCTTATATCTCAAATAGTTTACAGCCATTTCAAGTCTAAATGCTGCACATGTTCTATAGTTTAAACATGAATAAGCATATTTCAGTATCTAGCTCTTATCACAAATTTTATTGAATAAGAAAGTCTGCTTTTGCATAAGTAGATATTTTTCCATTTTGGTGTCACTCAGTGCTGTCCGCATCACCTAGTGACAACACTTCGAAAAGACTGTAATATTATTCAGCCTACGGGGACTACGGTCTCTAACTAAAACTAAAGAGAAGATAGCAGTTTTTCGGGTTAATTCATTTTAATAATAACTTATTTTTCAGGTATTGTTGTGCATGCTTTAGCGTATGGCCAAAGGGCAGAACAAAGTATTGCTGAATTATCTCAAGATACAGGAGGCAGAACATTTTTTTATAGCGGTCGCCAAAATTCAACTGCTTTAATTGATGGTTTAGCAGCAACAGTTGCAGCGGAAAACACTGCATTACTTAAATCCTCTGCTCCAATCTCTGTAGGTATATTTTAACAAAACAAAAATTAGTATAATAATTATAGCATGGTTTGTTTTGTTTGTTTTACATGTTTCTGATGTTCCTTCATAATTTGAGGAATATTTTATCTAGTCCAAACCTCAAGCAGGACGCCGGGGAAAGACGACTGGAAGCGTTAGAACAAGGAACCATTGAGACGACTGCTCAGAGCGCATACATTTTAAAATGTGGCCATTTTTTGATTGATTCATGGGTTGTTAAGGACAAAAAATAATCGACAAATTTTCAACTTGATCCTAAAATCCGATGTGTTAGAAATAACGTGTACAACATTGTACCAAACAGTGAATTGATAGATCTAAATGTGTGGAGTATCTTTTCTTTTCTTTTCTTGAAAGGAAAAGATACTCCACACATTTAGATTAAGACTTTGGGGCCGTCCATAAAGTACGTCACGCTATTTTAGGCCATTTTTGACCCCCCCCTCCCCCCTGTCACAAAGTGTCACAAATCTCGGGACCCCCCCCCCCCTAAAGTACGTCACACTTTAAAAAAAATTTAATTAACAACTAATTAAAATTTAATCGAAAACTTAAAACGCACTTCACTATTAAACTGCCTTAAAATATAAATATTAAAAGAACTATCAGATTATTAAATGACTTTAATAGTAGAATAACTATTGTCAACAGTTGTCACAGTTATTCTTTGAAACAATAACCCAATCAATTGAATTTGAAAAAAAATTGCAAAAATTAGACTTGACAATTATATAATAAACATCAATTTATATCTGCTACCTTTTCATTTAAAATGGGTGAGGTCAACTTTTAGATAATCTTCCGATTATGGATTCTATTGACACAGGATAAGAAATAGATTAGCGAAACTTGACCTCAACCAGTGATTAAATAATCTGCTTTACTCGTGGTTGAGTGTGCTTTAACATAAGCATTATAAAGTGATGTATACAAGTTTCCTTTCTCCATCTTTACACGAGATTTTTCTAATTTAATCTGAACAATAGTAATTAATATCTGAAAATAAATATTATCAAAGTCACTTTATATTAATAATTACAATAGCATCAAGTAATTATAATATATATAATATAATTGTAGCCGAGTGGTGGCTATGAATTGTTATATTTAGATATAATGGACAAAAAAAGTAACGACATAAAACTCCGCCGGAGAGTAAAAGTAGTTGACGGAGAAATAATTGAAAAAAACTCCGCCGGAGAGTAAAAGAAGTTGATGGAGAAATAATCGTAAAAACAAATTTTTCCGGAGGGTAAAAGTAAAAATAATGGACAAAAACTCCGCCGGAGAATAAAATTAGTTGACGTAACGATAACAAACTCCGTCCGGAAAACTCCGTCATTTAGTAGGACTCCATTAAATGATCATGTACTGGTATTTATCATATATTTTAAAGAAACTGAGTATAATTGTTTTTAAGTTCATGATAATAATGATTATATTATACAAATATTACCTCTGAATCCTAAATATTTTGTATTATAATACAAATTCCGAATTTCTTGATCAGTGATATAATTATGCAGCAGACAACAAAGAAATAAAACCACTTCCGGTAAGGCTACCGTCACATAAAACAAGGCTTCGCAACAGTATATACTAGCGCTCCTAACTAGCATGAGGAATTGGGAACAACACATTGAAAGATACGCATTTCATGCTATTTTGACATAAAACAAATTCAAGTGTTTCACAAAATTTTTGAAAGTTATTTTTGAAACTATTAGTTTTACTAAAAAAATAAAAAATAAAATTAGTAATAAAATTAAAAATATATAAAATGTGACGTCACACTTGGCCTGACCCCCCCCCTCCCCCCTGTCACAAACTGTCACACTTTCTTACACCCCCTCCCCCCCTTGGAGCGTGACGTACTTTATGGACGGCCCCTTTGAGGGTTACCGCCGAATAAAAATGTCTTCGAAAAATACTCTTAAAAAAATCATTTATAAGTAATTAATTTTGATCGAAAAATACTATTTAAAAAAAATCATTTCTAAGTAAATACTTTTGATCAATACGCCTGTTTGTAAATTCGTTTTGTTACAGAGACTAGAGTTGAAAAACAAATCGGCAGACGGAAGAGAAATGAAGTAGACCAAATTCGATTCAACTTTTGAATATTGTTTTTTTTTAGGCTTCAATAATAAATTGTGAGTTATAATCCAAAAGTGATTTATACAATAGAAAAGTCTCAGTTTGAGTAAAGGTTGGGAAAAGGGACTAAGAAAAAATATTTGGTTTGAAAACTTTTCCAATTGTTACGCTTATACTTAAACATTTTCTTAGGAATTCTAAATTTTCCAAAAAAAACTTAGTCTTTCTTTAAATAATTATTTTAAATTCATGCGTAATTACATAGACTCTGTCGCCCTATTTGACTATTCTGTTCTAGAAAGTGTCAAGTGTCTCCTTTTTATAAGTATTGCTAATGATTGCATTTGGAATTGAAGAATATGAGTTGGGGCCTGGTGTTACAAGACGCTAGCAGTGTGCTGGCGCCTGCTTGAACTGGTCGTGGTCTAGTGTGATTCTGGAGGCCCGACTGTTGACGCTGGAACTTTGGTGGCTTTAGCCCTGTCGCGATTTTGGTATTTGTCTATATAATTAAGATATAAAAGTAAACACCTGAATATAGTTAGAAAAACGTAGGCGTATAACTTTATTAACATACAATATAGAATCTTCTAAATAAAACGTTTACATACAGGTACATCAACAAAACTGACGACTAAACTAAGATCTCTAATGACTATGAACGTTAGATTTCACTATAAGTTTCTCGTACAATATTAGGAAGATAAACAGAAGCGGGAAATGCGACAGTCCGCTCTACAAAACCCACGCTCTCTGTCTGTTCGTTTCAAGCGCAAAATGTCTGTTCGTTTCAAGCGCAAAATCCCTCCCACGTGGACTACACCGCAACACAGTGGTTACGTCCCCTTGCATCATCAGTGACGCATAATATCATTGGAGATACAAAGCCTTGGCTCTGACCAGGTGTAATGCTACACACACACAAACGGGTGTGGGCTCACAGCGGTTTGTGACACCTGGTGTTTATTGCAACTATCTCCCCTATCATCTGGTATACCCTCTTTCATTTATATTTACTAATGATTTAATTCAAGATTAGAGCGTGGTGTAACATAAATTTCAAACGGGTTTAAATATCAATAAGTATAAAGATATTTTGTTCACACACTATGATTTCTGCTTAAAAATTGGATGGCCACCAACCCCTACCACCACAGAAGCGGCCAAGTTACCAGAAGGGGAACGACATAATATAAAGATTAGTTAAAATACATATCAATAAGTAGCTTATATCATATAGATTAGTAACTAACTATGTCAATAAATTGTGATTTCTACAAGAAAAAAATTGAACCGCCCTCCCCACTCGAAAGTTAAGGGTTGGGGTGGCGGGATTGAGGCAAAGACCCTCCCCCCCCAAAAAAAAACCCAGCAAACATACTAGAAAAGGGAAGGGACGACATAAAAAAGGTTAAAATATCAATAATTAGTATATATTCTTAACATAGGTAAAGAATTCGTATATAAATAGTGTGATTTTACTAGGCCAAGTAGGGTAGGGGCCATCGTCCTATCCCCCTAGTGGTATAAGTACACCATAGTAATCGGATTACAGATTGCCGATACGATAAGCATATATCCCTTACCCGAGCAGGAAGACTTTCTTGTCACCTAGGATAAATTTGTAATAGATTTGTTCCGAAAATTCGACCAACAATACCTTGCTATGGTTGACGGCTTTTCAAATTTTATAAAAGTGGAACATTTGCACACGACAAGACAAGAAAACTGAAAAACGTATTTGCAAGATATGAAGTGTCTAAAGTTTGCATCATTGATATATGTTGTCATCTGTGGAATTTACCACTTTTATGGGATCATCGGATGTCTATCATTTAAAATACTCACCAGGACATCGTCAGTCAAATTGCAATGCAGATGCAGTGGTTAAAATATTAAAGAATTTGATGAAAATAACAAAGAAAGAAAATTAGACGCTGATGAAGCCCTATTCGATTTCAGAAACACGCCCAGGAAAAATATCAATTTAAGTCCGGCTAAGATGTTATTCGGAAGAACAACAAGGAAGCTGTTGCCAAAAAAAAAAGCATACTGCAAGAATTTCTAAAAAAAAAAAGCCATAGTCAAACAAGAGAAGCGTCATAAAGTGTAAGAAGACACTATAACAAAACAGCTCGAGATATCAACCTTCTAAACATTAAGCAGTGTCACAGGTTATGTTATTGAGATTGTTGAAATGTTATAAGATGTTACATGCCGGGGATTATATAAATATATCTCTAGATCTAAATAAATCTTAGAGATTCAATCAACGAAGATCCTTTTAATTCAAATACAGAACTTTAATTCAATAACTAGGATTCACTGTATGTACAGAATATACAAAATAGACTTTTCAAATAAATATCTTCTTTCGAAGTTCAATAAAAAAAATATATTCAGATTAATACTAGATGTAATAAAATATAAGACTTGTCACTGCAAGTTACAACTCAAAACTAAAATACGTCTTATCTCTATGAAATTTTCTCCACGGCTAAAGTCTCAAGATCCCGCGTTTTCTTAGCCCCTTCCCGCAGCCGCTTGCTTTAACCAATAAAAATCATTCCCTGTCACATGTCACTCTATCACCGGGCGCGTGTCAGATTACGTCATGGTATTTCTGACACCTGCACGTGCGGACTTTCTCTACTGGGAACAAAATTATACTAAGTTTAATTACCCTAGGTTAGGTTTATTAAAGTTCATACGTGATATAATACCCCACCCCGTTCTCTTAAGCATTTTGTATGGAATTAAACAATTCGTATATGCTACAATATTTATATGTAAACATAATACATGTGCAATGTCATAATCTGAAGTATGATAAATAATAAAGCTAGTATTGATATGTAAACGTTACTTGAAAATCATTTAAATAATAGTTACAAATTACAATATAGGTGAAATAAAATCACAATTATAATTTTATGTCATGTATCTGTAATAGCATAATAGGATAAAGATAAAATTATTTAAGTACATCATGATTAAGTGTCAGCCCATTCATGTGTAACTCAAACAAGTCAATCGTATGTTTGCCATCTTTTTCGAATTTAAGAGAGCTAATGGTGCATGATCAGTAAGTAATGTGAAGTGTGCACCCAGTAAGTATTTGTTAAATTTTGATATGGCCCAGATAATGGCCTAACATTCTTGTTCTATTGTTGAGTATCTGGTTTCAGCCTATGTGAGTTTCCTGCTGATGAAGAATACAGGATGTAAAGTCCCTTTGTAGTCCTGCATGAGACATGCTCCTATGGCTGTTGGTGAGGCGTCTGTAGCAAGGTGGAAAGGTCTATTTCTATTAGGAAGTTTGATTATACTGACTTTGGAAAATGTTGCTTTGATTTTCTCAATTGTTTCTTGTAGTTCCATAGACCATGGAATTTTGACTGGCAGACCTTTCTTGGTGAGGTTGATAAAGATTGATGTGAGTGCTGTGTAATTTGGAATGAAATTAGTATAAAAATTACACAATCCCAAAGTACTTTTGACTTGCTTCTTGGTTGCGGGCACTTTGATGTATAGGATCCGTTTAATGATATCTTCTTGTGGTCTTAATGAGTTATAACTAACTCGATGTCCTAGAAAAAAACCTTCTGTCCTAGCTTATTCAACCTTACTAGGTTTGACTGTAAAGCCATGTTGTTTTATTATGTTGAATACTTCCTTTAGTCCCTTCATATGTTCTTTCCAGGTTTTATGAGATATACAAATGTCATCAATGTAGGAGACTGTGTCTTTTCGTTGTACAAATATTCTATGGATAAATCTACCTTGGTAAAGAACTTTGCTTCAGAGAAATATGACATGATATCTTCTGGGTTGGGCATGAGGTAGGAATTAAGGCGAGTAATTTTGTTTAATTTTCTAAAATCGACACACATTCTTAGAGTTGTTTGTTGTAGTTTGACGAGTACAATAGGTGCTGCGTATTGTGAATTGGAATGTTCTATAATGCCTTGGTCAAGAAGTTGGTTAATTTCTTGTTGAAGAAAATCTCTGTAGTGTATTGGTAAAGGATATCGTCGTGATTTTGCAGGCTTTTTGTCTGTTAGTATTATTTCGTGTTCAATAATTGAAGTCTTGCTTGGAACATCAGTGAATATTTCTGAATCCTCTATAAGAATGTTTGTTAATTCTTCTTTTCTTTGAGATGATAAGTTAGCAATTTGAATATCTTGCTAAGATTCAGTCTGCTTTATTGGTGTAGCTGGTAATATAAGCTCATTGATGTCTTACATGTAAGGAATAACTGCTAAACATGACATGACTCTGTTTGTTCTGGACTTGTAGTGTCATCTGTATCATCGTAGTATTTTCTGTAACATGTTGATGTGAAATACTTTCTTCTTATTGTTAATGTCAATTTCATAATGAACATCTGTAATTTTTCTGAGTACAGGAAATGGTCCTTGCCATGTTTGCTTCAGCTGTAGCTTCTTTAGCTTGTTCACGTGCTTTGATGACAATGTTCCTGGTATCCAAGACATGTTGGAACGCAGTTTTTCTGTCTGGTTGAGCTGAATCTGGTTGGAGAATGGATTCTTTGAGAATTGACATAGGTCCTCGTGGATTGACTCCATAGAAAATCTCAATAGGAGAAAATCCTGAAGTTTCTTGTGACTTTCTCTATAAGCAAATAGTGCTGCAGGTAACAAAAATAAAGCAATTTTGTGGATTGTTGTTTGCGATTTTGGAGATAATTCGCTTTTTAAATTACCGTTGAATCGTTCGCAAAGTCCATTGCTTTGGGTTTGATAAGGCGTCGTGAACTTCATCTTGATGTTGTACATGTTCATAAAGGCTGTGGTAATTTCTGCAGTGAATTGTGTGCCCCTGTCAGATAAGATAACTTCTGGTAAATCTGTTGAGAATATTTCAGATCAAGCTCTGGTAATGTCAAGTGCAGTCCAAAGGAACTGCTTTTGCCCATCTGGGCAATTAAAACATACTTGTGGTTTCTGGCTGATTCGATCGGCATTGAACCTATCAAGTCAACTGATACTTTCTGAAATGGCTTGCTTGTCAATTTCATTATTTGTATTGGCGCTTGTATTGTATTGCCTTTAGGACCTTTCTTTTGGAAAACATGGCATGAGCTTACATATTTCTTAGCGTCTTTAGTGATGCTTGGCCAATAAAATTCTTGAAGAATTTTTCTCTTGGTTTTGGTGACACCCATACTACCTGCATGTGGAATATTATTTCCTGCTGCTAAGATTGATTTTCTGTACTTCTGTGGTACAATTCTTCATTGGACAGTTTCATGTTTGTTGCTACTGTTTTTCATAAGAAGGCCATTTTTTAAATAAGGTTCATTTGCAAGGTTTGGAATTTTGTTTAATTGTGCCTTCTAGTACATTCTTTTCAGTGTTGTGTCTAATTTCTGTTCAAATTTGAATTTATAATTTTTGAACTCTTGCAGTACTTTGGTATTGTCATTTAATTAATTGGTAACCATTTCTGCTTCATTATGCATGTTTTGTACATTTGCATTTTCCATGGATTCTTTTGGGCTTAATTGTTCTGTTTCTGTATGTTCTTGTGGTTACATCATTGACCTGGTAACGATAGCATAGCATTCTTGGCTTAGTTCAATTGTGTTAGCTCAGTCGATGAGATCTTGTGGAGTGCAGACCGGACACCTTCGGTGTTACCAATTATGAGATTTACCGGCATGTTGCGAGCAACTAAAGCTTCTGTTTGACCACTAAAAAATGGCGTTGTGATGTATTTCAAAGTTTCAGTCCGTCTGCTTACAGTACCATTAAATGCTGTGACTTCAATAAAGTTGCATGTTTTCAAGTATTACTATGTGTGTTTCTTAGTACTTGAACTTTCTGATTATCCAAAAGACCTGGATATAATTTAAGAACTTTTGTCTTGGCTACAACAGTCATTGTTGAATGTTTATTGTTCTCGTTCCTAGTAAAAACGTTTTTCTTGTTTGTAGATCGTGGTTGTCTTGAATCTTGTGAATAGCTTCTGTAATAAGGTCTGTCAGTGGATCTATAGTTTCTTGAAGAAGGCTTGTCGAAGAATTGATTTCTAGCATTGAATAGTTTCTTTCTGCATTCATGGGCATAGTGACATCTCATGTGACAAAATGTTCGTTCAATGATTGGTCTTCTTCTGCACTAGTTTGATTAATGTCTTTTAGAGTGAAAAAATGTGCACTTTATGATTGGTCTCCTTCTGCACTCGTTTGTGGAATGTCCTTTTATGTGACAAAATGTACACTCAATGTCATTGGTGCGGCATTGTGAAGCATAATGACCTTTGTTATTGCATCTGTAGCAAATTGTTTTTTCATTCTTGGAATAATGTGGATAATCATTGACACAATTTTCTTCTGCAGCTGGTTTGACTGGCTTGTTTGGGTAGGCCTCTTTGTATTGTCTAATTATTTTTGTCAGAGTTTTGATATCTTTACGACTTCTCTCTATAATATATGACTGTATGTCTTCAGCACGAGCATGTGTAATGCTGTCAATTATTAAATGTTTTCTTCATTTTTGAGAGATATGTCCACCTGTTGAACCACATTGTCATGTTGGACACACATTTTTGTGGATCATCTTCTTGTTTTGGCCTTTCGCTGTGAAACTTTTTTCTGTAAATATCTTGAGTAGCACCATACTGGCGTAGTAAGTCTTCTTTAATGTCTTTGTAAAGATTGCGTTCATTTGAAGATAATTGAGTACAAATGTCAACTGCTTTGCCGGTAGTAGACCAAGAATAAAACTGGACTATTGTTCTTCTCGTAGATCAGATGCTGTAGCTAGTTCTTCAAATCTTAAGAGATATGAATCAATATTGTTCTTGGATTCTTGAAAAGATGCAATCTTTTTGTGTACTTGACGACATGTTGAAACAATTATTAGCTTGAAGAATATATGAGCTTGAATTTATGTACAAATGTTGTATGATTTATAATGATGCCGTGCCACACGACCAAACTTTGAATAAACAGCGAAATATTACGTAGTTATGTCGTATTAGGCGAAGAAACTTTATTTGAAAGTAGAAGTACTACTGGAGTCGTGGAGATGCAACGTAGACCCATGTGCCGTATCAGGCTAACAAAGTAGAGATATTATGATGATATGCCCTATCAGGAAAACGAGCTTTCTTTCTCAGAAGAGGTGCTACTGGAGATAATAAATAGTAGTAATTGAATACTATTTTCTTGTAGATCTAGTAATGTCGTGTCATACGACTAAACTTTCTAGTAGAAATGTTTCTACTGACTAATGCCAGCTAAATAATACTGGTCTTATCTACTGTGCCGATAATATATATGTAATCTAGAGAGGCAAGATGATAGACTCGATCTTAGATCTATAATTTAGATTTGATATCGATACAACGATGTGTAAACTGACCTTATAACACAGTACATCTCTGATTCTAACTTGAAGAACTTGTTCTGTAAATTGAAGAAAAAAATGAAAACATTTTCCGTGGGATCTTTAATGATTTTTTTTTACTGTGACTCGAGTGACATTTTTAAACTGTGTTGGTCGTAGAAATACAGAAGGAACTATATTGTCAACACGGCGTAACACGAGCTAGAACTACACAGGGGACTATTTTCTAATACCATAGAGTAATATGCATTTTGTGGACACAAGTAGTTATTTTTAAAAGCTCTTACTCATCTCAGGTGACTATTCTACAAGTGTTGGTCTATTTTATTTGGTATCTTCGATTGCAACTATATTTTTTAATCATTTTTGGTAAAGCAAGATACTATAAGGCAAGTTTGAACATTTTACGGTATTCAAAAAATATTAAATTGATTTAAGTGACTTTTTGACCTTTTGTCATTATGCTCAAAACTAAATATGAACAATTATTGGATTGGATGACCTATATTGAACTGTAACGCCTGAATAAATCGTCATATAGAAAGGTTTCAACACAGTCCATTTGCTTCTCCAATGGTGATATTAAAGAAAAAAAAAACAAAGCGGTCAGAGTATACTGCGACAAGCAAGAACTTAATAGATGCACTGTACTCGACGCGGAACCGTTACACAGTACAGATAAAATACTAAACAAATCAGGCATCAGTGTTCATAACAATCGACATCAACAACAAATTCAGATGGAGGAAGCGTCAAAGAAGTACACGCGTTTCAATGTACTCTACCTGGTATAGAAGGACTTTACATTTGGAATGTCATGCCTTTTGGTCTGGTAAGTAGCACGGCAACTTTCCAGAAATGCATTGGAAAACCACTCACGGGTATCCCCATCGTAATATCCTACGTTGATTTTTGTGCATTTACACAGAAACATGGGAAGATCACCTGAACACTTAGAGACTAAGAAAACATAACATGACAGTATCATTTATCAATATCAATTTTCGCTGTTAAAAATTTTGGCTTCCATTTAATTGCCAATCCCTTGACCCAGTACATTATCTCGTTTGACCTTCGTTCAAAATACCCCCCCCCCGCGTCCAGCGAGGACGGTAGCGAAATAGGTATCTGCACCATCCCCTTCTCGGGTAGTACACGTCCGCCCATTAAAAGAATAACGTCCGCTGAACAATAGTCAGTTAATGACATCTTCTCTCTCCAAGCAGTTACTAGGGAAAGAGAACTTTGCAAATGGCCACCTTAGTTAACTCCTGACCTGATCACAAGTTTAGATAGCGCCCTTTGGTTAGATTAATAAAAATAAATTCACGGCTCAATTCGACTGGACGCGGACAAGATAGGAATTAGAAAGCTTTAATTTCAATGGATCCAGCATGAATGATATTTTGAAATAAAATTCAAAATACACCAAATCCATTGGATCCGGCACTAGTGGCTATGCTAATATATATATCTATATAAGATAGGATCTTAAACTCTAACAGACGCTCACACCCATCAAACAGATTTCTGCATTTAATAAGCAAGGCTAAAACTTAGCTTCTATCTTATAGCCACCTGTACTTTTGAACAATCGTACCTGGTTGTTATTGGTGGTGCAATATTACGCACACTAGACGTGCAGTCTTTATCACCACTAGATCCGCACTGTCTACGCCTGTGAGAACTTCAACATCGACTGGGTCTGCAGAGTCACCAAACCTGAGCCGACAACGCCAGATTCCCCCCCCCCCTTTGTCAGCGAAAAGGAATTTCTGTAGTGCCCTCTACAAAGGTTTAAAGCCCAGTGCCCACTACCCATTGCTTACTGTCCAGTACCAGATACTTGCTTAGTGTTCAGCGCCTACTGTCCAGTGTCGACTTCCCAGGCCCCGGCTTCAGCTGTCCACTGCCCAATATCTACCGCGACGAGTTGCAACGGTCAGCCACGACGGTTCGGGAAGGTTTTGTGTTGCGAATAGAGCTCAGGAGTATCACGAGGGATATAATCATGTGATCGACCAGAAGGGTCGAGCGATGTTCCGTACTATTCTAGAAGACCAATAGGGACGAGTACGAGTCAAAATCAGAGTCAAGAACCAGTCTAGGTGAAATTAGTTCGGAAAAGAGAATCGAGTGCAAGTCTAGAAAGAGGCGGAGAGTTGATACAGTGTTACACAGTTGACATTTCGGAGTGTGAAGCTTTTGTACAGTTAGTGTTACGTTGTTGCCAATTGTACAGTATTTGCTGTGACTTATTGAACATTAAACCGTTACGTTACGGAGCCCTGAGTTGTTAAGTTCTTTAAGTTGGTGGTGTCGTGTGGAGCAGTTTGCATAGAGCTGAATTGTGAGATTCGTTACACTTTTAACTGAAGAATGCAGAAATAAATAATCTTTAAAATAAATTGAATGAGAAGCCTGAAGTCCAGACCTCAATATTCATCCTTTTAATTTCATACTGATGCATCCAACACAGAAATAGATGCTTAATTATTGCAACAATCAAAAGTATCTTTAAAACCAATTATACATATACGCAGATCTTTAACAGAAACAGAAAAGAAATACTCTGTAATAGAAAAGGAATGTTTAGCTATAGTTTGGGCAGTAGTGATTTTCATATATTTTGGTATCAAAATTATTTTATTTTTGAAAAGAGAAATTGGATATTACTCTCTTGAATTGAACATAAACATTTTGCAATATCATTCTAAATTTTTATTTTTTTTTACAATTGAGATATTATGATGATGTCATAATTTCTCACATTTATTACCTTCACCTGAATCAGTTTGTACGTAACTGATTTCAGATATTGTAAAACTCAACTGACAGATTTTTCCAGTTGAAATTTTTAAAAAATAAAAATATGTTTGATATCAAGCTTGCTTTTTTCACGACGATCAGACTACGTATTTTTTTCAAAATCGGTTAATGCTTAGATCTTTCTCGTTATACATATATGCACCAGTCAATAATTGGTGGTGTGGAAAAATATGATTATTACTAAAATATTAATAGATTATTAATAGATTACTGCTAATGCATAAATAAATTATTGCTATATTAGATTATTTCATAAAAATGAATGTATTATTTCAGATTCTCACAGATGTCGGTATTGTCAGTTCTAACAATGCCTATAATGGAACATTTTACGTAGATTCAACCATTGGTGTAGAGACTTCGCTTACATTTAGTTTCACTGAATTAATTGAGGTATCAGTTAAAGGGCCTAAAGTTGTTTACACTGCAGACCGATTTCAGAAAAATTTCTATCTCGACAAATCTTCCAAGGTGCTGAGAGTTAGTATACCAGGAGAAGCTGATGTAAGTTTTTAAAAAATATATTTAAAAATACAATCATACAATATTACAAGAGAATACCACACAAACACAACTCAGAGGCAGCCCTCGGAGGGTTTATTATTAATGAGTCATCACAGGTTTGGTAGTTAAGGTATGTAAAAGGCAGATTTTAATGTTTTTAGCTTAAATATAGTAGATTTACTGCTAATGACAACATGTCACGAAGGCTTAGGAATCCTTTAATGCTATGACAAGAAACTCTATCGATCAGCGTAGTGCCTTATAGCTTCTATACAGGTCTAGTGATACTGCAGATAAGCCCTCCCCCCTCCGCAACTCCATGACACTAATACAAGACATGCACAACTCCATGACACTAATACAAGACATGCACAACTCCATGACACTAATACAAGACATGCACAACTCCATGACACTAATACAAGACATGCACAACTCCATGACACTAATACAAGACATGCACAACTCCATGACACTAATACAAGACATGCACAACTCCATGACACTAATACAAGACATGCACAACTCCATGACACTAATACAAGACATGCACAACTCCATGACACTAATACAAGACATGCACAACTCCATGACACTAATACAAGACACGCACAACTCCATGACACTAATACAAGACATGCACAACTCCATGACACTAATACAAGACATGCACAACTCCATGACACTAATACAAGACATGCACAACTCCATGACACTAATACAAGACATGCACAACTCCATGACACTAATACAAGTCACGCACAACTCCATGACACTAATACAAGACATGCACAACTCCATGACACTAATACAAGACATGCACAACTCCATGACACTAATACAAGACATGCACAACTCCTTGGATCGTCTCGGTTTGGATGCGCATTTGCTGCTCTACATTTTCTCATGAACTCTCGGATAGCAGTCGTAGTTTGTTGAAACGTACCTAGAACCTCAAAAGCGTGTATGACCAGCACTCGCTCTCATGCGAGAGCATCTGCCGCATCATTTCCCCTCAAGTCGTAGTTTTATGGAGTCCACTGCATGAAGTTCGAAAAATCGGCTGATGTTATCTGCGGCACTTAGTGCCTCCTCTACCAAAAGTAACCCTTCCCCCATGCCACTCATGGCTTGACAGGACTGAAAATTATCGACCATTAAAACGGCTGGCTTAGTTCTTTTTTTAAACAATTTTTCAGCGATCTATTTTAATGCTTGTATTTTCCCTTGAATTTCGGCATCGAAGCTTCATGTATGCGCCAAAAAGCTGGTCATGTTCGAGATCCAGGCTGTCACGGAGTCATTCAGTGGAACAATAAGTGGAATGTAATCGAGATATTTATAGTGCGTCTAATGCCACTTGTTTGATTATGGCCAGTGGCCACCTTAACTTCTCTAATATTAAATTTATGGGTAACCTGGGCATTCTTTTCCAGGTATGTCAGGTACTTATCCTCCAGATTGATACCCTTGTGTAGAGTGTCCTGCTTTAAAACTTCTTGCTACGTACATGTACGATCTTATTCTGATCTTTTTCTCTATCGACTCACTGGCTCGCTCATTTACAGGATTGTCACAATGTTACTAACCATATTTGTCTGTAGTCATGGTAGGGCTAAATTTAGAGTTTTTTTTACTCTACTTCAGGTGTTGAAAGGTTGACCATGGCTTGCACGAAATGATGAGATCCTGGTCAACAGTGTCAGGGTTGTGTTTAAGCCTTAGCTCGTTCGCCCGGGCCCCTGACATTCAACAGGCACCTTCGTGCTTACAATAAACAATCGACTCGATGTTAACAATATGTGTTTAATGGGATGAATGTACTTTATGATGACAAACTGATGAAATAATATCCTTGAAGTTAACAAATGCTATAATTTAATTGTTACATTAATTAACTAATCATTCTGCACCCTGCTGTCCCACAACGTAACACATTAGTATGCACAAGCACAACACAATGCACTGCTGACTCTACTTCTAGCCTTGAGTGTAGACTTCCTTATCCCAAAACGAACTACATGTAGAGACATAAGAAAGACAAAATGAAAGGTCAGGTCCAAAATGCTATGGCAGCGAAACAACTGCGAAATGCAGTACTGCCTTAGATACTTACTCTAAACAGGGGTACACAGAAGAATCTCAAAGAAACTCGGCTGCGCAGCCCCAGCTGTGACCTGCATATTTTGCCACATCCAGGGCAAGCATAACCATTGTCCGCAGGTGGTCGATTTAGATTTTCTTTTCGTCTTCTGTGTTTGTCCTCGGCAGTAGATTTTCTTTTGGTCACAAATGTGTATCTCGCGGCCTTCGTGGGTGACCTTCAGCTGTCTCGTTCTGAAGCCGCATACAACCAGGTGCTCTCTTCTATGTCAGCCAAGGAAAGTTGACGCCTAAGCTGGTCTTTGGAGCGTTTCCGTGGGGCGCCTCTGTTACGTCGACTATCTTTTAGCTCACCAAAAAAGACTGCCTTTGGCATACGTTCGTCTCCCATACGGGATACGTGCCCTGCCCAGCGTAGCTGTCGGACCATAAGAAGTCCCTCTATACTGTCCATATAGGCGATCGCAAGGATATCGCTGTTTGTAGTGCGGTCCTGCCACCGCATGTCCATGATGGAGCGCAAGCATCTTTAGTGAAAGCACTCAGAAGTCTTAGTTGTGTCCATATAGAAGGGTTGAGAGAACCTCCGCCTGGTAGACAATGATTTTTGTAGGCAGGCGGAGAGATTTGTTCTTCCAGACTCTCGCATGAAGGCGTCCAAAAGCGCTACTAGCTCTGGCCAGACGGTTGTCAACTTCCCTTGAAAGTGAGGCGTCATTTGACACAATACTACCTAGATATGTGAAGTGGTCTACCACGTTGAGGGGCTGTCCGTTATATATACATCCTAGATCTAAGATCTAAATTTTGAACCATTTGGATGCAATTTAGATAAGATTTACGTAAAACAAAAAAGCCTAGATAATCTGTCAATAGACTGAATGCAACATTAAATTTAAAAATAGTAGATTAGTTTTAGTATATTATAAAATTGCAAAATAGATCTAGACATATGGAAATCAAAATCTCTTATCTTATATAATTCTTACCTAGACCTAGAAATTCTAGATCTAGAATCTACAATGATCTAAATTAAAATATAAATCTAGATTTATTGTAAAAAAAAAATCTAGATTTAGTGTAAAAAAATATAGATTTTGTGATAAAAATCTAGATTTAGTATAAAAAAACTCTAGATCAAGTAGAAAAAAATAGTATAAAAAATTCTTAAGGCTACGTCACACAACCTAGTTAGACTAAAATGTTTTTTTTTCTATACAAGAACGTTGGCGAGCTTTAGAAATCATTATTGCACCGAGTTCTTATCAACATTTCATTTAAAGAATTTATTCCATATGACGTCAAAGGAAAAAATCCTTTACGTCACACAGCCTAGTTAGACTAAAAATGACTTTAACAATACGAGAACGTTGGCGAGCTTCAATAAACATTAGTGCACCGAGTTCTTATGAACATTTGATTTAAGGAATTCATTCCATGTGACGTCAAAGAACAAAAATACATGACGTCACACGGCCTATTATATAGTGAGACTAAAAATGTCTTTATTAACACGAGAGGGATAGCTAACGAGGGTACATAGATATGGAGGAAACTGAGTTCTTATAGTATTTCATTTAAGGATGTAAGACCTATATTTATATATATTGTGTGCATTTTGTCTGTCAGTTTGTCTGTCGTCATGTTTATATCGAAAGAAAAGAAGACTAAAAGCTATTGAAATATGGTTAACCTTTAATTTTCCTTCCAAAACATAGAAATAGTTTTAAGTATGTACTATAGATTGTTCCTGATGTTTATATATATATATATATATATATATATATATATATATATATATATATATACAAGATTTGTAACAGACAGAGTGAGCTGTTTTGTAAAAGGTTTAAAGAAGTCTAGCACTCAATGTTAACTTCAAGAAAAGAAGAAGTATTCTCTTATATTTTTTTTCTTATATATATTACTGGACAGATATTACCCGCTGCCCGCGGGTCTTAACTTGTGCATTGCTGATATAGTCACCTATAGTGCAGTAGAAAAAATTAAAGAAAATAATAATGTTATAAGTAAATCGAATGCATGAATTCATGAGTAAAAAATATTATGAATGGAACTAAAAATAGCTAATTGACCTGAATCCAATTTTATATGAAAACATTGGCTTGTGTATAAATCTATATTTAGAAGCACGCGATATTAAGAATAGATATGCACTCAAGGCGTACGAAGGTATGTAAAAATGCTTTAGAAAAACAAATTTTTAGGTTAATTTGATTAAAAATATGAAATGAATGGACTATAATTAGTATGTTTATGTGTTTAATTATAAAACCATCTTTGGAATAGGAGTTCTATCATCTTAAAGTTGAATTAGAGTTTTTAACCTTGGAATAGAGAGATGTGTAACATTTCGGGTAATGTCTAATGAAATAATGTACTTCGGGAATTCTAAATTCGCAGATATGAGGAATGAATTTGTGTAAAAATGCTTTTGAAACAAAAATTTGAAGGTTAATTTTATTAAATAATCAACTCAATAGACCTTATTTTATATTTTCGTGTGTCAAAGTAAAAAACTATCTGCGCAAAGTGTAGTTCTTGTAAAATTAGATCTAGATCTAGATCCTTTAGATCTTTTCTCATGTAAACATGGCCAATATCGATTTTATAGAGTTGGTCAACTTTTTTTTTGAGGGTTTTAACTTTGTTTTAGGGCTACAATACATACACTGCGGTCTAAGCAAGTACCCAAGGAACATTTCTGCCAAGTTTTATCCAGATTGGTCAAACAGTTTTGATTTCTATTCGGTACATACATACATACGCCTTACTTTCTACTTTATGATATATATATATATATATATATATATATATATATATATATATATATATATATATATATATATATATATATATATATATATGTGTGTGTGTGACGATTAAGCCGAAGGATTGTATTAATAAGTTGACGAATTCATATGAAATGAAGAAACATCTCTCTGTATTTTCTTCAAACTTCTTTAATAACTTCTTCAACTTTCACATCAAATTAACTTCTTAATTTAATAACAACTTGACTTGATACTTCATAAATAAAACTTAAATGATACATGAAACTTCACTTAGTATAACTTCAACTTCAAATACTAAAACTTTACTTAATGGACCCGCTAATATCATAAAACTTATTACTAATCGAAGACTGTGTGAGGACCAACGCTCTAGAAGAACTACTACTATGCGAGGACCCCGTCTGACTGACTTTCCCTTAATTTATACTTTCTTTGATCGTACGTTCCAGAATCCTGGAACCTTCTCCGATAATTATTTTAGTAACTTTGACCTTCTAGAAGCTGACGTGTGCTATTTTTCCCTTAACCTCTTTCTTCGATTGGATATCTAAAATTAACTTGTTTACGCTGGACACTTGCACTAGTTTGACCTCGAGCTTCTAGAAACTGGTCGAAATAGGTCACAGACTCGACTCGTGACAATATATATATATATATTTGACAGTACATTTAGTTTCCTAATGAAAGCACTCAATGAACCTCAGTAGTTTGGGAGGGCAACCTATTTTCCTTAGGAGTTTGAAAAGCAACTATGTTCATCTTCAGCTTATTCTCAACCATCCAGTTGCTCACTCTTGCAACAGTACCACTGATTTTTACTGCCAGAATATCTCTGAGGCTACTGAGGAATCGCATAACTGTAAGTAATCGGCAAAGAATTGGTAAAAGATGTCAGTTGGCTGTATGACACCGCTGAGTGGATGTCTTGGTTCAAGCGTGAGGGGACGGGCTAGTTAGAGCCTAGCTCGTTGACGCCAACCAGTCCACCCGACACAGCCCGCTAAGGCAGCGCCAGTCAGTCCAGTCTTTGTCCAAAGAGATACCCGCGAATCAGCCGAGTTCAAGGAGAACCCCACCAACCCCCGAGTTGGTGTCCAGCGCTATCCGCTTTTCGGAGATCCCGTTAGGTCTCTTACTCACCGTTGCCCCGGGGCCCCACAGGGGGGGGGCTGGACATAACCCCTTTGATTGTCTTTTACACTTGCCGGCTGCTCATTCATCAGCGGCAAGCAACCAGTACCCTTGGCCACCCCTCTGAGGAGCGGGGTGTTCACTCGGCGACCACGATGAGGTGGTACTGGAACGCCGAGGCCGTTGCACCTAAACTTTTCAAGCCTCATCGCATTGTGAAATAATATTTTTTATATCTCTTCTAGTTTTCGAGATCTGAGTGTGACAGACGGACATTCTGCACAAACCTAAAAAAGCGGCTTTTCACCCTTACGGGGGCCGCTAAAAAAATACATAAGTATGTAGCTTATGTAGCTACACATTTGAAAAGTCTATAGTAATCTTGAGCACAGATCAGCAAACAGATTTTCCTCACCTTCGACGTGAAAAATATCAAAGGAATATGCCTGTAACATCAGTGCCCATCTTGTAATACGTGCATTGGTAAAGTTAGTGCTCCTAAGGTAAGATAAAACATTGTGATCAGTCTGGAGATGAAATATTTTTTCCCGGTTAGATATCTGTCCAATTTTTTTAATTCAATATATAATGGCTAATCCTTCCCGTTCAATGATAGAATAATTCTGCCCCGACGCAACAAATTACGACTCACAATTTTATAGGATGCAACATACCATTCACACACTGGCCTAGAATGTCAGAGATCCCTTTGTCTGAGGCATCAGTCTGGAAATAAAACGGTAGACATGGATCAGGCAAACGAAGAATAGGATACTTAACACAGACAGGCCTGTACTCTCTTCAATGTCTCCGCACACTCACAGCTCCAGTCTTATCTCATGGATACTTATACAGACAGGCCTGTACTCTCTTCAATGTCTCCACACACTCACAGCTCCAGTCTACTCTCATGGATACTTACACAGACAGGCCTGTACTCTCTTTAATGTCTCCACACACTCACAACTCCAGTCTACTCTCATGGAGACTTACACAGACAAGCCTGTACTCTCTTTAATGTCTCCACACACTCACAGCTCCAGTCTACTCTCATGGATACTTACACAGACAGGCCTGTACTCTCTTTAATGTCTCCACACACTCACAACTCCAGTCTACTCTCATAGAGACTTACACAGACAGGCCTGTACTCTCTTTAATGTCTCCACACACTCACAACTCCAGTCTACTCTCATGGAGACTTACACAGACAAGCCTGTACTCTCTTTAATGTCTCCACACACTCACAGCTCCAGTCTACTCTCATGGATACTTACACAGACAGGCCTGTACTCTCTTCAATGTCTCCGCACACTCACAGCTCAGTCTACTCTCATGGATACTTACACAGACAAGCCTGTACTCTCTTTAATGTCTCCGCACACTCACAACTCCAGTCTACTCTCATGGATACTTACACAGACAAGCCTGTACTCTCTTCAATGTCTCCACACACTCACAGCTCCAGTCTACTCTCATGGAGACTTACACAGACAAGCCTGTACTCTCTTTAATGTCTCCACACACTCACAGCTCCAGTCTACTCTCATGGATACTTACACAGACAAGCCTGTACTCTCTTTAATGTCTCCACACACTCACAACTCCAGTCTACTCTCATGGAGACTTACACAGACAAGCCTGTACTCTCTTTAATGTCTCCACACACTCACAACTCCAGTCTACTCTCATGGAGACTTACACAGACAGGCCTGTACTCTCTTTAATGTCTCCACACACTCACAACTCCAGTCTACTCTCATGGAGACTTACACAGACAAGCCTGTACTCTCTTTAATGTCTCCACACACTCACAGCTCAGTCTACTCTCATGGATACTTACACAGACAAGCCTGTACTCTCTTTAATGTCTCCGCACACTCACAACTCCAGTCTACTCTCATGGATACTTACACAGACAAGCCTGTACTCTCTTCAATGTCTCCACACACTCACAGCTCCAGTCTACTCTCATGGAGACTTACGAAGACAAGCCTGTACTCTCTTTAATGTCTCCACACACTCACAGCTCCAGTCTACTCTCATGGATACTTACACAGACAAGCCTGTACTCTCTTTAATGTCTCCACACAATCACAACTCCAGTCTACTCTCATGGAGACTTACACAGACAAGCCTGTACTCTCTTTAATGTCTCCACACACTCACAACTCCAGTCTACTCTCATGGAGACTTACACAGACAGGCCTGTACTCTCTTCAATGTCTCCACACACTCACAGCTCCAGTCTACTCTCATGGAGACTTACACAGACAGGCCTGTACTCTCTTTAATGTCTCCACACACTCACAGCTCCAGTCTACTCTCATGGAGACTTACACAGACAAGCCTGCACTCTCTTCAATGTCTCCGCACACTCACAGCTCCAGTCTACTCTCATGGATACTTACACAGACAAGCCTGTACTCTCTTCAATATCTCCGCACACTCACAGCTCCAGTCTACTCTCATGGATACTTACACAGACAAGCCTGCACTCTCTTCAATGTCTCCGCACACTCACAGCTCCAGTCTACTCTCATGGATACTTACACAGACAAGCCTGCACTCTCTTCAATGTCTCCGCACACTCACAGCTCCAGTCTACTCTCGTGGATACTTACACAGACAGGCCTGTACTCTCTTTAATGTCTCCACACACTCACAACTCCAGTCTACTCTCATGGATACTTACACAGACAGGCCTGTACTCTCTTCAATGTCTCCACACACTCACAACTCCAGTCTACTCTCATGGAGACTTACACAGACAGGCCTGCACTCTCTTCAATGTCTCCGCACACTCACAGCTCCAGTCTACTCTCGTGGATACTTACACAGACAGGCCTGTACTCTCTTTAATGTCTCCACACACTCACAACTCCAGTCTACTCTCATGGATACTTACACAGACAGGCCTGCACTCTCTTCAATGTCTCCGCACACTCACAGCTCCAGTCTACTCTCATGGATACTTACACAGACAGGCCTGTACTCTCTTCAATGTCTCCGCACACTCACAGCTCCAGTCTACTCTCATGGATACTTACACAGACAGGCCTGTACTCTCTTCAATGTCTCCACACACCCACAACTCCAGTCTACTCTCATGGAGACTTACACAGACAGGCCTGTACTCTCTTCAATGTCTCCACAGACTCACAGCTCCAGTCTACTCTCATGGATACTTACACAGACAAGCCTGCACTCTCTTCAATGTCTCCGCACACTCACAGCTCCAGTCTACTCTCATGGATACTTATACAGACATGCCTGTACTCTCTTCAATATCTCCACACACTCACAGCTCCAGTCTACTCTCATGGAGACTTACACAGACAAGCCTGCACTCTCTTCAATGTCTCCACACACTCACAACTCCAGTCTACTCTCATGGAGACTTTCACAGCAAGGCCTGTACTCTCTTCAATGTCTCCACAGACTCACAGCTCAGTCTACTCTCATGGATACTTACACAGACAAGCCTGCACTGTCTTCAATGTCTCCACACACTCACAACTCCAGTCTACTCTCATGGAGACTTTCACAGACAGGCCTGTACTCTCTTCAATGTCTCCACACACTCACAGCTCAGTCTACTCTCATGGATACTTACACAGACAAGCCTGCACTCTCTTCAATGTCTCCGCACACTCACAGCTCCAGTCTACTCTCATGGATACTTACACAGACAAGCCTGCACTCTCTTCAATGTCTCCGCACACTCACAGCTCCAGTCTACTCTCATGGATACTTACACAGACAGGCCTGTACTCTCTTCAATGCCTCCGCACACTCACAGCTCCAGTCTACTCTCATGGAGACTTACACAGACAAGCCTGCACTCTCTTTAATGTCTCCGCACACTCACAGCTCCAGTCTAGTCTCATGGATACTTACACAGACAGGCCTGTACTCTCTTTAATGTCTCCGCACACTCACAGCTCCAGTCTACTCTCATGGATACTTACACAGACAGGCATGTACTCTCTTCAATGTCTCCACACACTCACAGCTCCAGTCTACTCTCATGGATACTTACACAGACAGGCCTGTACTCTCTTTAATGTCTCCACACACTCACAACTCCAGTCTACTCTCATGGAGACTTACACAGACAAGCCTGTACTCTCTTTAATGTCTCCACACACTCACAGCTCCAGTCTACTCTCATGGATACTTACACAGACAGGCCTGTACTCTCTTTAATGTCTCCACACACTCACAACTCCAGTCTACTCTCATGGAGACTTACACAGACAGGCCTGTACTCTCTTTAATGTCTCCACACACTCACAACTCATGTCTACTCTCATGGAGACTTACACAGACAAGCCTGTACTCTCTTTAATGTCTCCACACACTCACAGCTCCAGTCTACTCTCATGGATACTTACACAGACAGGCCTGTACTCTCTTCAATGTCTCCGCACACTCACAGCTCAGTCTACTCTCATGGATACTTACACAGACAAGCCTGTACTCTCTTTAATGTCTCCGCACACTCACAACTCCAGTCTACTCTCATGGATACTTACACAGACAAGCCTGTACTCTCTTCAATGTCTCCACACACTCACAGCTCCAGTCTACTCTCATGGAGACTTACACAGACAAGCCTGTACTCTCTTTAATGTCTCCACACACTCACAGCTCCAGTCTACTCTCATGGATACTTACACAGACAAGCCTGTACTCTCTTTAATGTCTCCACACACTCACAACTCCAGTCTACTCTTATGGAGACTTACACAGACAAGCCTGTACTTTCTTTAATGTCTCCACACACTCACAACTCCAGTCTACTCTCATGGAGACTTACACAGACAGGCCTGTACTCTCTTTAATGTCTCCACACACTCACAACTCCAGTCTACTCTCATGGAGACTTACACAGACAAGCCTGTACTCTCTTTAATGTCTCCACACACTCACAGCTCAGTCTACTCTCATGGATACTTACACAGACAAGCCTGTACTCTCTTTAATGTCTCCGCACACTCACAACTCCAGTCTACTTTCATGGATACTTACACAGACAAGCCTGTACTCTCTTCAATGTCTCCACACACTCACAGCTCCAGTCTACTCTCATGGAGACTTACACAGACAAGCCTGTACTCTCTTTAATGTCTCCACACACTCACAGCTCCAGTCTACTCTCATGGATACTTACACAGACAAGCCTGTACTCTCTTTAATGTCTCCACACACTCACAACTCCAGTCTACTCTCATGGAGACTTACACAGACAAGCCTGTACTCTCTTTAATGTCTCCACACACTCACAACTCCAGTCTACTCTCATGGAGACTTACACAGACAAGCCTGCACTCTCTTCAATGTCTCCGCACACTCACAGCTCCAGTCTACTCTCATGGATACTTACACAGACAAGCCTGTACTCTCTTTAATATCTCCGCACACTCACAGCTCCAGTCTACTCTCATAGATACTTACACAGACAAGCCTGCACTCTCTTCAATGTCTCCGCACACTCACAGCTCCAGTCTACTCTCATGGATACTTACACAGACAAGCCTGCACTCTCTTCAATGTCTCCGCACACTCACAGCTCCAGTCTACTCTCGTGGATACTTACACAGACAGGCCTGTACTCTCTTTAATGTCTCCACACACTCACAACTCCAGTCTACTCTCATGGATACTTACACAGACAGGCCTGTACTCTCTTCAATGTCTCCACACACTCACAACTCCAGTCTACTCTTATGGAGACTTACACAGACAGGCCTGCACTCTCTTCAATGTCTCCGCACACTCACAGCTCCAGTCTACTCTCGTGGATACTTACACAGACAGGCCTGTACTCTCTTTAATGTCTCCACACACTCACAACTCCAGTCTACTCTCATGGATACTTACACAGACAGGCCTGCACTCTCTTCAATGTCTCCGCACACTCACAGCTCCAGTCTACTCTCATGGATACTTACACAGACAGGCCTGTACTCTCTTCAATGTCTCCGCACACTCACAGCTCCAGTCTACTCTCATGGATACTTACACAGACAGGCCTGTACTCTCTTCAATGTCTCCACACACCCACAACTCCAGTCTACTCTCATGGAGACTTACACAGAGAGGCCTGTACTCTCTTCAATGTCTCCACAGACTCACAGCTCCAGTCTACTCTCATGGATACTTACACAGACAAGCCTGCACTCTCTTCAATGTCTCCGCACACTCACAGCTCCAGTCTACTCTCATGGATACTTATACAGACATGCCTGTACTCTCTTCAATATCTCCACACACTCACAGCTCCAGTCTACTCTCATGAAGACTTACACAGACAAGCCTGCACTCTCTTCAATGTCTCCACACACTCACAACTCCAGTCTACTCTCATGGAGACTTTCACAGCTAGGCCTGTACTCTCTTCAATGTCTCCACAGACTCACAGCTCAGTCTACTCTCATGGATACTTACACAGACAAGCCTGCACTCTCTTCAATGTCTCCACACACTCACAACTCCAGTCTACTCTCATGGAGACTTACACAGACAGGCCTGTACTCTCTTCAATGCCTCCGCACACTCACAGCTCCAGTCTACTCTCATGGAGACTTACACAGACAAGCCTGCACTCTCTTTAATGTCTCCGCACACTCACAGCTCCAGTCTAGTCTCATGGATACTTACACAGACAGGCCTGTACTCTCTTCAATGCCTCCGCACACTCACAGCTCCAGTCTACTCTCATGGAGACTTACACAGACAGGCCTGTACTCTCTTCAATGTCTCCGCACACTCACAGCTCCAGTCTTATCTCGTGGATACTTACACAGACAAGCCTGCACTCTCTTCAATGTCTCCGCACACTGACAGCTCCAGTCTACTCTCATGGAGACTTACACAGACAAGTCTGCACTCTCTTCAATGTCTCCGCACACTCACAGCTCCAGTCTACTCTCGTGGATACTTACACAGACAGGCCTGTACTCTCTTTAATGTCTCCACACACTCACAACTCCAGTCTACTCTCATGGATACTTACACAGACAGGCCTGCACTCTCTTCAATGTCTCCGCACACTCACAGCTCCAGTCTACTCTCATGGATACCTACACAGACAGGCCTGTACTCTCTTCAATGCCTCCGCACACTCACAGCTCCAGTCTACTCTCGTGGATACTTACACAGACAGGCCTGCACTCTCTTCAATGTCTCCGCACACTCACAGCTCCAGTCTACTCTCATGGATACTTACACAGACAGGCCTGTACTCTCTTTAATGTCTCCACACACTCACAACTCCAGTCTACTCTCATGGAGACTTACACAGACAGGCCTGTACTCTCTTTAATGTCTCCACACACTCACAACTCCAGTCTACTCTCATGGAGACTTACACAGACAAGCCTGTACTCTCTTTAATGTCTCCATACACTCACAGCTCCAGTCTACTCTCATGGATACTTACACAGACAGGCCTGTACTCTCTTCAATGTCTCCGCACACTCACAGCTCAGTCTACTCTCATGGATACTTACACAGACAAGCCTGTACTCTCTTTAATGTCTCCGCACACTCACAACTCCAGTCTACTCTCATGGATACTTACACAGACAAGCCTGTACTCTCTTCAATGTCTCCACACACTCACAGCTCCAGTCTACTCTCATGGAGACTTACACAGACAAGCCTGTACTCTCTTTAATGTCTCCACACACTCACAGCTCCAGTCTACTCTCATGGATACTTACACAGACAAGCCTGTACTCTCTTTAATGTCTCCACACACTCACAACTCCAGTCTACTCTCATGGAGACTTACACAGACAAGCCTGTACTCTCTTTAATGTCTCCACACACTCACAACTCCAGTCTACTCTCATGGAGACTTACACAGACAGGCCTGTACTCTCTTCAATGTCTCCACACACTCACAGCTCCAGTCTACTCTCATGGAGACTTACACAGACAGGCCTGTACTCTCTTCAATATCTCCACACACTCACAGCTCCAGTCTACTCTCATGGAGACTTACACAGACAAGCCTGCACTCTCTTCAATGTCTCCGTACACTCACAGCTCCAGTCTACTCTCATGGATACTTACACAGACAAGCCTGTACTCTCTTCAATATCTCCGCACACTCACAGCTCCAGTCTACTCTCATGGATACTTACACAGACAAGCCTGCACTCTCTTCAATGTCTCCGCACACTCACAGCTCCAGTCTACTCTCATGGATACTTACACAGACAGGCCTGTACTCTCTTCAATGTCTCCACACACTCACAACTCCAGTCTACTCTCATGGAGACTTACACAGACAGGCCTGCACTCTCTTCAATGTCTCCGCACACTCACAGCTCATGTCTACTCTCGTGGATACTTACACAGACAGGCCTGTACTCTCTTTAATGTCTCCACACACTCACAACTCCAGTCTACTCTCATGGATACTTACACAGACAGGCCTGCACTCTTTTCAATGTCTCCGCACACTCACAGCTCCAGTCTACTCTCATGGATACTTACACAGACAGGCCTGTACTCTCTTCAATGTCTCCGCACACTCACAGCTCCAGTCTACTCTCATGGATACTTACACAGACAGGCCTGTACTCTCTTCAATGTCTCCACACACCCACAACTCCAGTCTACTCTCATGGAGACTTACACAGACAGGCCTGTACTCTCTTCAATGTCTCCACAGACTCACAGCTCCAGTCTACTCTCATGGATACTTACACAGACAAGCCTGCACTCTCTTCAATGTCTCCACACACTCACAGCTCCAGTCTACTCTCATGGATACTTATACAGACATGCCTGTACTCTCTTCAATATCTCCACACACTCACAGCTCCAGTCTACTCTCATGGAGACTTACACAGACAAGCCTGCACTCTCTTCAATGTCTGCACACACTCACAACTCCAGTCTACTCTCATGGAGACTTTTACAGACAGGCCTGTACTCTCTTCAATGTCTCCACACACTCACAGCTCAGTCTACTCTCATGGATACTTACACAGACAAGCCTGCACTCTCTTCAATGTCTCCGCACACTCACAGCTCCAGTCTACTCTCATGGATACTTACACAGACAAGCCTGCACTCTCTTCAATGTCTCCGCACACTCACAGCTCCAGTCTACTCTCATGGATACTTACACAGACAGGCCTGTACTCTCTTCAATGCCTCCGCACACTCACAGCTCCAGTCTACTCTCATGGAGACTTACACAGACAAGCCTGCACTCTCTTCAATGTCTCCGCACACTCACAGCTCCAGTCTAGTCTCATGGATACTTACACAGACAGGCCTGTACTCTCTTCAATGCCTCCGCACACTCACAGCTCCAGTCTACTCTCATGGAGACTTACACAGACAGGCCTGTACTCTCTTCAATGTCTCCGCACACTCACAGCTCCAGTCTACTCTCATGGAGACTTACACAGACAAGTCTGCACTCTCTTCAATGTCTCCGCAAACTCACAGCTCCAGTCTACTCTCATGGATACTTACACAGACAGGCCTATACTCTCTTCAATGCCTCCGCACAGTCACAGCTCCAGTCTACTCTCGTGGATACTTACACAGACAGGCCTCTACTTTCTTTAATGTCTCCGCACACTCACAGCTCCAGTCTACTCTCATGGATACTTACACAGACAAGCCTGCACTCTCTTCAATGTCTCCGCACACTCACAGCTCCAGTCTACTCTCATGGATACTTATCTTATCTTATATAATACAGACGTTACTTCAAAAAAGAAGATGATTACGTCCTACGCGTCATGCATTTAGTCATGCATATTAACCAATGACTTAAATTCTGCCAAGTCACTGGTTTTTCTGGCTAGCTCAGGCAACCCATTCCATGCTCTAATAGCACTAGGGAAGAAGGAGAATTTGTACAAATTTGTCCTAGCATATGGGACGAGGAATGTGCCTTTATTTTTGTGTCTTTCAGAGTATTTTATTAAATTTTGTTTTTGTATTTGAAGATTATGGTTCAGTGTTTTATGTATAATTGCTACTTTACTTTTGAGTCTTCTGTCCTGAAGGCTTTCTAAATTTAGTGATTTTACTAATGGTGTTACCCTAGTCAAATGTGAATATTCGTTTGTTATGAATCTCACTGCTCTATTTTGTGTTTGTTCCAGTTTCTTAATGTTTTCTTGAGTTGAGGGGTCCCACACGGTGGATGCATATTCTATTATTGGCCTAACCAAGGTTAAATAACATTTTAGTTTTATGTTCTTATTTGATTTATAGAAATTTCTTTTAATAAACCCTAATGCTTTGTTGGATTTTTTTATAGTTTCATC
Organism: Biomphalaria sudanica; assembly: GCA_036873155.1. Lineage (NCBI taxonomy): Eukaryota > Metazoa > Mollusca > Gastropoda > Planorbidae > Biomphalaria > Biomphalaria sudanica. The sequence continues at coordinate 150,361 of JAZGLO010004933.1, read as the reverse complement.
AATATGTGGATTCCATGATAGTTTTTCATTTATTATAACACCTAGGTATTTTGAGTTTTTAGTCTGTGTTACTGGTTTGCCATGAATAAGATAAGTGGAATTAATTTGTTTAATTTTTTTTTTTTGTTACTCTTAACAACTGACATTTTTCTGGGTGGAAAGACATGCTCCAATTTGATTCCCATTTCTGTAATTCATCTAATTCTCTTTGTAAAATATATGTGTCTTGTTTTGTTTTTATTGTTCTATATATTATGCAATCGTCTGCAAATAATCTGACTTTTGTTCCTGAACTAATGCAATTTGGTAAATCATTTATGTAAATTAAAAATAGTAGTGGACCCAAGACTGTTCCTTGAGGTACACCTGAGTTTACTGTTATTGGTGTTGATTTAGAGCCATTTATTATTACAGTTTGTTCTCTCCCTATCAGAAAATCTTTAATCCACTGATGCAGTGGACCGTTAATGCCGAAATATTTTAATTTTTTAAGCAAACTATGGTGGTGAACTTTGTCAAAAGCCTTGGAAAAATCTAGTAAGATAGCATCTATTTGTTCACTATTATCTAAACCTTTTGAGAAATCATCAATTAGTCCTATTAGTTGTGTTTCACATGATCTATATTTCCTAAAGCCATGTTGGTATGGGGTGAGGACATTATGTTTGTCTAAGTGGTTTATGATGTTGCTACATATTATGTGTTCTAGTATTTTACATGTGATGCTGGTAAGTGATACTGGTCTGTAGTTTCCTGGATCAGATTTTTCTCCTTTTTTAAATAGGGGGGTGACATTAGCTTCTTTCCAGTCCTTTGGTACTCTGCCCTGGTTAAGCGATGCCTGAAAGAGTATTTTGAACACTGGGGCTAGCTCATTGCTTAGTTCTTTGAGTAATCTAGCTGGAATACCATCAGGTCCAGACGCTTTATTTGGTTTGGTGTTGGCTAATAGTTTTTTAATTCCATTTTCTTGTACTACTAAATCTTCTATGTTGTCTACTTGGTTCAAATTAAGAAATATGTCTTTGTCTCCTGGGGCTGAGAATGCTGATGCAAAGTATTTGTTTAGGATGTTTGCTTTAGTTTCATTATCATTATGTATTATGTTATGTTCATCTTTTAATGGCGCTATGCCTGTTGTTTCCATTTTCTTAGACTTAATGTATGACCATAGGTTTTTGTTGTTATCTTTAGATATTACATTGTTTATGTATTCACTCTGCAGCTGTCTGCTTACTTTTTGGGTTAGGTGTTTAATTTTTATATACTTTTTGTAAACTCTGTCTGCCTTGGTTTCTTTAAATTTTCTATATAGGTTTTCCTTCTGTTTACAAAGCTTCTTTAGTCTATTATTAAACCAGCATTTATTTATTTTGTTTGATGTGTATTTAGTTGGTATATGATTTTCTATAATGCTTTTAAGATGGATTTTAATGAAATTCCAGAGGTCATCGACTGGTTGGTTAATGTCTTTTTCTAATAAGAATGTTTGTTGAAAGTTTAATGCAGCTTGGTGTAGTTGTGTTAGGTTACATTTATTCCAGAGTAAGATTTTTCTTTTGGTTTTACACAGACAGGCCTGTACTCTCTTCAATGCCTCCGCACACTCACAGCTCCAGTCTACTCTCGTGGATACTTACACAGACAGGCCTCTACTCTCTTCAATGTCTCCGCACACTCACAGCTCCAGTCTACTCTCGTGGATACTTACACAGACAGGCCTCTACTCTCTTCAATGTCTCCGCACACTCACAGCTCCAGTCTACTCTCATGGATACTTACACAGACAGGCCTCTACTCTCTTCAATATCTCCACACACTCACAGCTCCAGTCTACTCTCATGGATACTTACACAGACAAGCCTGCACTCTCTTCAATGTCTCCGCACACTCACAGCTCCAGTCTACTCTCATGGATTTTTCACGACGTAATAATTCCGTAAAAGGAACAACTAAATCCGCGTGGTTTGGTATAAACCTACTGTAGTAATTAATTAACCCTATCTAACTACGAAGTTCCGTTTTTGTAGTTTGAGTCTTAAATTAGCTTTATATAGCATGTTGAACAAATCCTCTTGTTCGGGAATTACCTCAGCGGGTATTTCATTAACATTTGACAACTCCCTTTCCGACACTATGACCCAGAAATTTTAAATAAATTCATTCTGTCTTAAAGCACTAAAACATTACAAACACTTTCAATGTGCTTGTCACAGTCCTAATTGAAAATACAAATGTCATCAAAATAAAACAGTTAATTTTCTAATTCTCTTAACATGCGCTTAACAATCTTGTTAAAGTGATTAGGAGCACCGCTTAATCCAAAGGTTAAATAATGGAACATATAATGTTCTCCCAAAACTCTAAACGCTGTAAATGGTTTGCTTGTTTTACAAACTGGAATTTGCCAGTAACCTTTTGTCAGATGCTGTAACGTAAAATACTTAGCTTTATATAGCATGTTGAACAAATCCTCTTGTTCGGGAATTACCTCAGCGGGTATTTCAGTAACATTATTTAATTTTCTAAAATCAATACAAGGGCTCAAAGTTCCGTCTTTCTTTTTAATTGTAACAACAGGCGCTGATTTAGGGGAGTCTGATGGCCCTATAATTCCCAATTCCAACATGCTGTCAATCTCTAGCTTCACTTTATCTCTCAAGTGGATAGGTACCGCATATGGTTTTAAAGTTATAAGTTTCGTCTCAACCAATTTAATTTTAAACTCTTCGACCTTGGCTCTACCAGGAATATCAAATATTATGTCTTTAAATTCACTCAAAATGTCATCAACTTGCTTCTTTAGTATAGCATTCAAATCGGGATTAATTTTGACCTGCGTCAACACATTCCCGCCACTCATCTCTTCCGACCTAATCTCTAGCGTTGGGATGTTAGCCATGACATCTCCATTCTCCCCATCCTGCTCATCAACTTCTTCTTCCCCCTACAACTGATACCATGTGAGCTGATAAAAGTTCATTTTTATCTTCAGTTTCAACGTTTGAATTGCTTACCCTACAGTGATATTTCATGACTAAGTTTATGTGATACACCTTTATCTTATTTTCTTTCTCAACCACGTCATTGAACTTTGATATTTTATTCACAACCTTATACGGGCCTTGCCAAAACACGGACAGCTTATTGTCTCTGTGTGGCTTAAGGACTAAAACACAGTCACCCTCATTAATGTCTCATTAATTTGTCATATTGCATCTTGTACTTCTTTTTGCTAGCATCGCTGGTAGATTTAGCAATTGTAGTCACCTCAGGTAATCTTTTTTTAAGTCCAGTAAATAAGTGAAAACATTTTTATATTCAATTTCTTCTCAGCATTTACAAATACTTGCTTCAAAATAGCCAGTGGGTCCCTCATTTGCCTCCCATAGACAAGCTCAAATGGCGACAACCCCGTTATCTCATTAGGTACCTCTCGGTAGGCGAACAATGTTGCACTAACTTTTGGGTCCCAATCATGAGGGCTATCCTGACATACTTTCCTAAAAAAGGATTTTAAAGAACTATTGAGCTTTTCTACCATACCATTAGAGCTAGGGTGGTATATAGTGAAGTGCACTATATTTAACAGAAAAACTCGCACACCTGTTTGTACATAGGAACTAAACTGAGGGCCTTGATCACTTAACATTTCTATAGGTAGTCCTATTCTACAAAAAATAGTAGTTAGCGCCTTTATATTTGTTTCTGTATTTATATTCCTCAGATGTATCACTTCTGACCATCTGGTAGCGACATCTACCACTGTTAAAACATACCTATTCTTATTGTCAGTTACCTCCGATCACCCAATAATATCTGTTGCAACTTTATAAAACGGAGTGGTAACAAAATTCATTCGGCCAAGTTCCACTCTGTCACAACGACGCGCACTTTAGCTTTCTGACAAACATCACACGACCTCACAAACTCTTTTATGTCTCAATGTAAACCTTGCCAGAACAAATGTTTGTAGATTTTACTTTAAAAATCATCACGCGTACCTAAAACATCACGACAATTTTCCAATATTCCACACTCACAGCGCCCCTTTATTCTCTCTATCTTTCGTTGACCTAGTTACTGCGGCGCAATAAAACTCCCGCCTTACATTAATTCCCAAGAATCAAATCTGCAAAAGGATCTTTATGTGAGCTTGCGCTTCCAGAGCTATTTTTATTTGTAATTTTAGCTATTTTTATATGTTATTTTATTTTTCTACTTGTATAGGTTAGAGCTATTTTCATGTATTCTATTTTTTTATAGGCTAGTGCCATAATTAATATTTGTACTTTCGCTTTTTGTTATATGGGTTAGGGCGGGTAGTATAAATAGTTAAATCCATGCTACATCCTGTACAATTGACCAGTGGTTAGTAAAGTATATCGCTGTCTGTGTGACAGTTGATCTAAGTGATCTGGCGTATGATTATTTAATCATTGCTATATTTCTGTACCTGGGACGGCCTGCTGAAATACATGCGGCTATTACAACTGCTGAATATAGCTGCTGAAATACATGCTACTGTATCATATATTGCTGCTATTACTCTGCTGTGCTTTAACTGCTATTACTCTGTTGTAGATCTAGTGTTATTTTGTTTCTGTAGTGTTGCCTTATGCTTAGTCAGCTTAGTGGCTTATTTATATTAAGTTATAGTCTAAGTTTGTTCTTAGTGAATACTAATAGTAAGTACTAAGGCTAAAGTGTTCTTGTTTTAGTGATATGGGTTGGTTGTAGTAGTAGAATATTGTAGATCTAGACTAGTTTATTGTAGTGTGTTTGTGTAGATCTAGGTCTAGTGTAGTAGTTCTAGTGATTTAGTTAGATAGTTGATTTTATCAATTTGTGTTAGTTGGTTTGGTTAGTTTGTTGGTGTTTGTAGTGGCGTAGATTTAGAGGGTTTTAGTTAGTTTCTGGGTTCAGTTGTAGTGGTTAGTGTATATATTATATTTTATTATTGATTTATTTTTATGTAAATAAAGTATCTTTTTGTTTTATTTATCCTAAACTAAAGTTTGTTTTTTGCTATAGTTAGTATTGTCTGTCTGGTTGCTTAGGCTACTCTAGCCCCTTGGTCGTAGAGTGAGGTGTCACAGATTGAGCCCACCCAGTAGAGGTAACATCTGCCTACTGTAATTAAAATTTAATGTTCAGCAGAGAAAAGGTCCATCTCGCGCCTTATGACCTGCTCACATTTAAAACAAGCAACCACATATTTCCCAACAATGTAATCCACGCAATACTTACACACGCCAATGAGTAATCCCTGACTGTCCCATCGACAAGCTTTAATTTATAAGTACCAGGAATCATATCTTTCTCACCAACTAATGAACTTCTAATTCCTGAAACACTCGAACCAAAATCTTTCAGAACAGACACACTTATCCCATTTACTCTCCCCTTTTTCAAACTTCAGCTTACCCACCGACTTATCACGTAATGTATTATCAACATATGAAAATGTTTCTTTCTTACATGGGGAGAAATACTCATCTCCTTTCCCTAAAGAACAATTTCCACCATTTTGAACATTGCGAGGACCACTCTATACCCTACTGGTGGACCTTGATCTCTATTGGTGAAACTGGTTCTATTTTGGTGCCCCAGTTCTACTACTCCTGTAATTAGGAGGACGCTCCCTTGTAACACAACTTTGTCTCAAAAAACTGTTACCACGGATTTTACGACCACGACCGTCAAACAGTCTCTGATAACGCCGCACCTCGACTTGTGTTACCGTCCCGCCAGCAGCTGTTGCTGACTTTTCCTTCATTCTTTCCAGTTCCACCTCCTCCTTCCTCTTGAGTGCCTCCCTGGCATCTCTTTCTTTCCATCTCTCGTGCTCCTCACGCTTGGCCCTCTCCTCACGTTCAAACTGCTCCTTCTCACGTTCAGATCTGGCCGCCTCCTCTGACTTCGCCTCTGCCTTCGCCTCTGCTTTCAACCTTGCCTCTCTCAAATCTAGACTTTTCTTGTTCAAACTTCTCTTTCTGAGCTCTTTTATAGTCTTCTTTCTGCTCAGCCACATACCTCTCTAACCTTTCACCTTCGTACCCCAGAGAACGACCATCACTTATAAACTGGGCAGTAATTGTCAGCCTAGTTTCCATGGTAAATACAATGTACACTACTTGACTATATTATAGTTAAATTATATACAATATGGAAACAGATTCTACTAATAGGGTCGACACTTGTATAAGAGGTCAACTAAAGCCTAGAGCCTGCGGTTAAATGGCAAATAAAGAAACATATATGTGCAGTATCCTACGTCGGAGAAAAGTGCCTCACTCAGGCCACTGCGTTGAAAGATAGTTGCCACAGGTCAATCCAACACAATATCAGTAACCTCAGACTTCAGCACCGGTACTAACAGCCACTTTACTTTCACATTCGCTTTCTGCCGGGAGCGAGAAGACGCTAGTTCGAAGGTGAAGCACAATATAGAAAATAAAAAAAAAATACAAATGCGTTTTAATCTGGCAATGCAATATTAGAAATATTACAATAAACTTAAATTACTTATATCACAAAGGATGTATTTATCTGCTACTTTCAATATGTAGTCAAAGCCGGACTCAGAGCCCCAACTGTCAGGGTTGTGTTTAAGCCTTAGCTCGTTCGCCCGGGCCTCTGACATTCAACAGGCACCTTCGTGCTTACAATAAACAATCGACTCGATGTTAACAATATGTGTTTAATGGGATGAATGTACTTTATGATGACAAACTGGCGAAATAATATCATTGAAGTTAACAAATGTTATAATATAATTATTATATTAATTAACTAATCATTCTGCACCCATTATTATGCACAAGCACAACACAAGGCACTGCTGGTTCTACTTCTAGCCTTGAGTGTAGACTTCCTAATCCCAAACGAACTGCATGTAGAGACAAAACAAAGACAAAATGAAAGGTCTAGTCCAAAATGCTATGGCAGCGAAACAACTGCGAAATGCAGTACTGCCTTAGATACTCACCCTAAACAGGGGTACACAGAAGAATCTCAAAGAAACGTTACACAAGCATAATAATAAAACTACTTCATACGCTTAAAAGCAAGGCAACAAAGAAAGTGCGTTAAAAATTGTGCACCTAATAAACATTGGTGCTAGAATACCATAACCTACGCACCAACAAACAGGTGCATGTGAATGTGTGTAGGGGTATATGGGGTGTGTAAGATTGGAAGTTTGTTGGTGACAGGAGAAAGTTTGTTGGTGATAGAAGACTAAGCAAGGTAAAGTCTGGAGACTGGCGTTTTAGAAAGTCCCGAGTTGTCAGAGTAGGAAAGTGTGTCCTATCAAAGGATCCGTGATGGACGATGTACTTCACTATTTTTGTTGAATGGATCTGTTCATACGGCAACTTTTGTAGATATGTTAAATGTTTTAATCAAATGTTCGATAACTATTCATGTGTGTTGAGTCTCCTTGGAAAGTGTCCTATTGCGCCACTGGTAGATGTTAATATTTTTATGTCGCCAAAAGACTAAAATAGGGCTTGGAGGGACTCGCCAGTGATTCAACCCTCTAGACAACTACGTTCACAACCACCTAGAGCAACTCGTATATAGAGGCGGTTTTGTGGAAGAGTACTCACCTTTTTCTCCTCTCTTTCCTCAGGCTGATAGGAACCACGTTCCAAGTGTTTCCCATGTCAGGCTGATCGTAAAAGTGCAACAAATAAACCTTAGTGCATGAGCATGTCATGTCAGCTTTTGACCTCCCCCCCCCCCCAATGCGGGCCAGCTGTTTTAACAACCAGAGCTTGTCCAATTGCCTTATTTTATTTCAACGTCCTGCATATAAAAGTGCATTCCGTTTTTCTGTCTAACGTTATGCCATGGTATTGAGCATGTTTCAAAAGATGCCTAAAATGTCGATCGCTGTGCTAAACAGCGACCACACTGTACAAGGAGAGTGGTTTTCTTGGTCAGCTTGCTTCCTGGTTAAACAGAGGACTATATCGTCCGCATGAAGCAATTTAGGACACCATGGTGAACTTACATCACTAACGTAGGATGCAACATGTTTTTCCTAAATCGCCAAACATTTAAAAAATTATTTTTTTTTAAATTCCCAAATCTTAGCTTGTTAATTCATGGAAACTGCATTGAAACGGCTCTAATGATTTTTCTAGAAATTAGATAGTTTATGAATGCTTACTTAGACTGTCTGAAGCCTCTTCCCACCTGCTCTCCACTGCTTTGAGATCCTCCATGAAAGTGTGGCGCTAAGTTATACGTTGACGTCCCTGTTTGCATTGGCCCCCATATCATCGCAACTCTTGGTATGCCTAATTCAGTTAGTCGGAGAACATGTCCCGCAAACCTCAGACTTTTTGTCACAACCTCACTAAATGGTCGACTCCCAATTCGGCACAGGATTTCCTTGTTTGAGACCTGATCTCTAAAGCTGACACCTAAAATTCTTCTGAGCCATTTTTGTTGAGCCAATTTTAGTCTTTTCTCAATTTCGGCAGATGACTTCCATGTCTCGCAAGCTTAGGTTAGGAGGACGAGGATTGTGTTAAGTAGGAGTATTTTTGTTTACCAGCTTGGCTTGTCCAAATAGGTGGCAGCCTTTGAAACATTTTGCGCACCGTCTTGTGTAGTAATCATTAGCTGGACTTCTAAAATACATATGTATTTTACAAAACACAATATCAATGCTATATCTCTAACTAGAATCAATATTCTTGTCATGTTTATCTTAACATGTCACAATGAATAGTGACTAATTTAGACTTAGATCCTCCTGCGCCGCTTGTGGGCAAATAAATCGATTAACCCGGACACTTAGATCCACCTCAATAAAATCATTGTTCCAACCTACGCTTGCGAGATATAGAAGTCATCATAGAAAGGAGCTAAAAGTGGCTCAAAAGCGATGGATAAGAAAGAACCTATGAATACTTCTCCGAGATCATGTCACCAATAGAGAAACCCTTTCCCACACGTGCACTGATCCCTTTAGTGAGGAGGTGATATGTGCATCTACATCGCTTGTGATAACGATATCTAAATATGTCAACTTCTTCAACCTCTGTGTTATCAATGTTGACGGGGCTACTTGTTAACCTGTTGCCAATACCGTATGCATAACAGCATGGGCGTAGCAAAGATTTTTTTTCGGGGGGGGGGGAATATACATATTGCTGTAACTCTGCCTACAGCGAGCCCAAAGAACCTCAACAAAAGGGATAGATCAAAACAGCAGCTTAATAATAGAATAAAGTGGGATCACAAATATGAATTAGAGTAATAACGACACTTATCTTATTTTATACAATACAGACGTTACTTCAAAAAAGAAGATGATTACGTCATACACGTCATGCATTCAGTCATACATATTAACCAATGACTTAAATTCTGCCAAGTCACTGGTTTTCCTGGCTTGCTCAGGCAACCCATTCCATGCTCTAATAGCACTAGGGAAGAAGGAGTATTTGTACAAATTTGTCCTAGCATATGGGACGAGGAATGTGCCTTTATTTTTGTGACTTTCAGAGTATTTTATTAGATTTTGTTTTTGTATTTGAAGATTATGGTTCAGTGTTTTATGTATAATTGCTACTTTACTTTGGAGTCTTCTGTCCTGAAGGCTTTCTAAATTTAGTGATTTTACTAAAGGTGTTACTCTAATCAAATGTGAATATTCGTTTGTTATGAATCTCACTACTCTATTTTGTGTCTATTCCAGTTTCTTAATGTTTTCTTGAGTTTAGGGGTCCCAAACAGAGGATGCATATTCTATTATTGGCCAAACCAAGGTTAAATAACATTTTAGTTTTATGTTCTTATTTGATTTACACAAATTTCTTTTAATAAACCCTAATGCTTTGTTTGATTTTTTGATAGCTTCATCAATATAGGGATTCCATGACAGTTTTTCATTTATTATAACACCTAGGTATTTTGCGTTTTAGTCTGTGTTACTGATAAGTGGAATTAATTTATTTTAGCTATTTGTTACTCTTAATAACTGACATTTTTCTGGGTGCAAAGACATTTTGATTCCCATTTCTGTAAGTCATGTAATTCTCTATGTAAAATTATTTCTGTATCTTTTGTTGTTTTTATTGTTCTATATTATGCAATTGTTTGCAAATAATCTGACTTTTGTTCCTGAACTGATGCAATTTGGTAAATCGTTTATGTAAATTAAAAATAGTAAGATTTTTTTTTTTATGGTTTTTATATTGGCTACTGCTTTTATCTAACTGTGTATTTTTATGATCTCATGGTCTGATAGACCAGGGATAATATTATAATCTACTACAAATCCAGATCTGTTGGTTAAGAAGAGATCTAATTTGTTTGTTTAATCTTATTGGCTTTTTAATGATTTGATCTAAACTTAGGTTGTGTAAAGTTTCTAATACAAACTTGTCTGACATCTTTTGTTTTAGGTTCCTTAATGTTTTTTTTACTGATATTTGCTTAGGTAGGAGTTATTCTATTATTAATGATGTTGTAGCCTAAAAATTGAATTTCATCCATTACAAGATTTTATTTATTGGGGGGCAATTGTCATCTTATGTTGTTTTAGTCGAGCAAATATTTGTTCAAGTGTGCTAGATGTTCCTTTTCTGACTTAGTAAAAACACAAATGTCATCAACATATGAAATTACATTGTCTATGCCTGATAATAGTTTGCTCGTACATTTTTGAAAAGTGGCTGTGCTGTTAACTAACCCAAATGGCATGACATTCCATACACATATCCCTTCAAACCCAGGTAAAATACATTTGAAAGCTGTGTATTGTTTAGACTTTTCTTCCATTTTTATTTGCCAGAATCCTCTATTTAGATCCATGGTGATAAACAGTGAGGCTCTGCTTAGCATATTAATTATAGTGTCTGTATCAGGTAAGGGTTCAGGATCTATAATAGTACAGTTGTTTAGCTCTCTATAGTTGCAACAGATTCTCACACTATTATCTTTTTTCTGGACAATCACCATAGGTGATGCATAGGAACATACTTCTGATTTTTCTATCTTGTTTTCACTTAGTAATTTCTTCAGTTCTACTTTTACTAATTCCTCATAGGCCTTTGGGATGTTATATGCCTTTGTTTTAGATGGTAGTGTCTTATTTAAGTGTATTGAATGCTGAATTAGATCAGTGCAGCCTAGTTTCAATGTAATGACATCATTGTATTTTCCTATCAAGTTATCTATATTGGTCCTATCACTACTGGAGTCTTGGGTGGTAGCATGAATAGTTATAGTGTTTGCAGCATATTCTTGTATAGTTCCTATTGAATCTGTATCCCTATCAATTACTTCTATCTCTTCAACTTTTCTTTTGGGAAATTTTACTAATTTTTCTATGCTCATTTTACATTCCTTGCCATTTTTGTCTACTTTGTACACTTTGTTGTTTATTTTTCCTACTATCTTATATGGACCTTAATTTTTGTTTTTACTATACTTATTTTCTATCTTTACATATACTTGGTCTCCTATGTTTAATGTCCTTAATTTTCTGTTCTTATTTTTTATATCTCTATGTCTCTAAGTTTTTATCCATGTGTGAGCAGGTCAGGGTGGCGCTACTGAGTGAGGCCCTTTTTTTGGTTATCTGCTGCTGCTCAACATTTATTCATTTTTTACAGTAGGCAGGTGGTAGCTCTACTGGGTGGGCCCAATCTGTGCACCTTGGTCTACCGACCAAGGGGCTAGAGTCGCCTAAGCAACCAGACAGCACAATTAAACTAAGCTAAACTAAACTAGCTAACTAAAAATAAAATAACCAACTACAATTATAAAGCAAACTTATATACACTTTATTTACAACCATCTTACAAAGCAATAAAAATATAGGTGAATACGAAAATAAACTTAGAAATAAACAAAAACTATATATATACACTACTAAATAATTGATCACCCCTCAAATAACCTAAATTACCCCAACACTAAACAGTAAACTACTAGCAGCAATACAGCAGAACTACAGCCGAAATAAGGCAGTTAGGCCTTAAGGCAGTATTGCAGACAGCTAGACAGTATTGCAGAAAGTAAGACAGTATTGCAGACAGTAAGACAGGAATTATAGCCTGCAATTACAAAATAAACAAACATAAGACAATATTCAAAAAATAAAATAATAATGGACTAGACCTAGTCTAGCACATACACATAATACAAGCATGAGGTAATTTCAATTACCTATATGTAGCTAATAAAAGCAATACCTGAGTTATTAAAGTCCCAGCCACAACCAACACAGGTCAGGCTAGACTACAATAAACATAAGCTAGATCTAGATAATAGTGGATGAGACTAGACAAGCCGCCATGACAGCGATGCTTAGGCCACAGCCATCTTTTACATTAAAAAGTAGGACAAAATGCCAACTTAAATGGAGTGGTTATCCTAACGATAAAAATATTAATAAAAATACATAGGAAACATAAAATAATAACATATTTACACATAGACATAGTATAGGAAAGCAAAAGCATTAAGGATAGCGCAAGGGGGGTGACGCTACCCAAAGTCTACAGAACTTCCGGTTCCATTAATTAACTAATTGACTAGCCAGTGATGCCACTACACTAATCAGTCTGCATCTAGACTATAGCAATAGATGCAGAAACAATCAATACAAATACAAACGAAAGAAAGCAAAAATAAAAACATTTTCCAACTTACAGGCGGTCCCAGCTGAAATTACACTACACAAAAATAACTTTACACAGGCACCACTGTCAGCACTGACCACTGGTCAAGACAAAAGAGAGCTCAACGTGGTCCCGGAGCTAGCTATAACTGGTCAGCGCAAACGTATCGGAGAGCATGACGTCACGTTAATTATCTAAAACTAAACTGGACTACCTATTTCCCTAATTTGTACCTAGCCGTACACAACAATAAAATCTAGCAAATTACTAAAGACACGGACTACAAAACATTATATACCAAATTAAATAGCATTAAAAAGAGAATCTTAAAATTTAAATCTATAAAAATACAAAAAAGGAAGATAAAAAGTTATTTCTATTCTAAACTCATATGGGGGCTCTATACCGTTTCCAGACCTGCACATAAACTGATATAAAAAAATAACAACCAATCCAACGCTAATGCCAAAGACAAAAATAAGCAGAACTAACCAGGGATAAAAAATAGAAAATAACATGCACAGCTCTAAGGCTAGTTAACTATTTTAAAAACTACTTTTCTTCTACGAGTGAAACACAAATAACAGAAAGAGACTAAAACTAGCAGAAAGCTATAAATAGCGGAAACTAAAAAATACTCAGTACTGAACTATAAAAATTAAAAAGGACACTAAATTACAAACATCCTAGCCCTGGCCTATATAATTATATAAATTAGATAAAATTAGGTCAAAAATTAGATCTAGGAGCGCCAGCTCACACATGTTTATATCATCTAATTTTATTCCTTGTCTTAAATTTTGTTTTGTTTGTGTTATCCGTGAATGGTATTCTTCAGAGTTCTCTAGGTCTAACATATTATCAGCCCATAGTTCTAGTGGACCTTTAGGTTTCCTATCAAAAACTAATTCATATGGACTGAATTTTGTTGTTTCATGAGTAGTAGTGTTGTAAGCAAAGATAGCATAGTTTAAAGTCTGATCCCAAGTATTCATTGCTTCTGTTTCTAATTTATAAATTATTTCTTTGATTGTCTTGTTCCATCTTTCAATTACACCGTTGGATTGTGGCTAATAAATTGTACTGTGTACTAGTTTTATGTTAGTCATAGCTGCGAAAGCTTTATTTAAGTTTGATTTAAAGTTGGACGCATTAGAGGAAAGAGGAAAAGCTTCTGCCCACCTGGTTGCTATATGTATGATTCCCAATATATATTTATTTCCCTTGGTACTTGTATTTAATGGGCCCATATTATCAATGGCTATTTTATCCCAGAAGCAATGGGCTTTATCTGATTTTTGTAGAGGTGCCTTAAGTATGACTTTTTGTGTAGTACATTCTGGACAAGAATCTATATAGTCTTTTATTTGCGTCTTCATCTTGGGCAAAAGAATTTTTCAGAAATTTTGGTATATGTTTTCTTTTTGCCAAATTGGCCTGCTGTTGGGTCATCATGGGCCATTTTAAGTATTTTGGGTGTTAGACTTTCTGGAATTATTATTTGAATTCTTGTGCTATCTTTGTTTCTATTACATCTGATGGCTAGGTTGTTGGCTAAGATATGATGGTTGTTTAAATTTATTTTGTTATAGTCTTTACTTAACAAATCTTGTATTATAGGGTCACTGTTTTGCATTTTGATTAATTCTTGTCTGGTGGTTCCTAATTCATTGAATAAAATATTTGGCAATTCAATTTCTGGCACTATTTTTTTGTGTGATCTAGTTTGTACAGGTGCTATTTGATGTTGATCTAGATACCAATTTTTTGTCTATTCTTTACCCATGAATTTAGCTGAGTTATTGTCAAATCTCTAACACCATGTGAGTTCCCTATTATGAGGTCTTGGGCAGGGGTATCCATTATTACTACTTTTATCTCCCCTGTAATCCAGGAAGACTAAATCCAGACCTTGGCAGTTTTACATATGTCAAATTTTTGTACGTTGGCATAGATCACCTTAACAGTTTCTTTTAGATATTGTTCTGGTTTGACTAGATTGGATCTTACTATTGATGTTGTTGCACCAGAATCTCTCATTGCTTTAATTTCTACTGAATTTACATAGGAGGGAAAGACATTTACTCTAGACATGTTTGCGTGTAAGTAAGCAACATTCTCTTCTCTTTGTACATTGTTGTTATTGCTATTGCCTCTATTTCTATTCCTGTTTTGATAGTTAGTGTTGCAGTTAGACTGATGGTTGTATGTGTCTCTCCTTGATTGTCTATTAGTATTATAGCTATTGTAATAGAAGTTGTTATTCCTAAGGCTCCTTCTTTCTCTGGGGCTTGCACTCTGGTTTGATCTGTAGTTTCTATATTGATTGTTATAGTTACTAGGATTGTTGTAATTATTTTCATTGTAGTTTCTAGGGTTGTGGTAATTAGTATAACTTCTATATCTGAAGTTGCTAGTATTAGTTTGTCTGCATTGACTTTTAACATGGCCCTTCTTTCCACAATTAAAGCAAGTTTTTGAGTTAGAAAATTTGAATTTATCATTACTATTACTGTTAGATGTATTAACTGTTGCGGCAAATTGATGTAGCTCTCTTTTATCCATAGTAGGACCAGGATGGCTATCCTTAAAAAGGTTTAGATTAGTAATGAGATTAGTTTCTGTTTTTACTTTCTTTTCTTTAAGAAAAGTGAACACTAAATCTGTTACATTAGACAGTACGTTATCAATTAGGATCATGTCTAAAATTTGAATTGG
The DNA here is from genome assembly GCA_036873155.1 of Biomphalaria sudanica. Taxonomy (NCBI): domain Eukaryota; kingdom Metazoa; phylum Mollusca; class Gastropoda; family Planorbidae; genus Biomphalaria; species Biomphalaria sudanica. Next base: position 134,993 of record JAZGLO010004933.1, on the reverse strand, counting down.
ATCTTTTATGTCACATTTAGATAGTTCTAACCATTTAAGCATATTGGCTTTAATATCAAAAATAATCCTGTTGAAGTCTCCATCCTTGTTTAGTTTAATTTTTTTTTAAAGTTTTCTGTAATAGTCTTCGCTTTTCCCAAAATGTTCCAAAAGTCTGGTTTTAACAGCAAGGTAGTCTTTTTTTTTGTTCAGGTGTTGGTCTGCTTATTATGTTTAGGGGTTCTCCTGATAGATTGGCTAGAAGATGTTTTGCCATATCCTCATTGTTAAAATTGTAAGTAGATGAAATATGTTCAAACTGAACTAGGTAATTTTTTAATGTTTCCTCCTTAATGTTAAACTTGTGAAATTTGGAAATAAATGGTTTGTTACTTTGCTGGGTAATAATGTTGGGGTTAATTTTAGCTGCTTCCAATTTGGCTAACTCTACTTTGTCATGACTTTCTTTTTGTTGCAGCTCTTTCTTCCCTATCTTTATCCTTTTCAGCCCTATCTCTTTCCTTCCTTTCTTTCTTTTCAGCCTTTTCTTTTTCTCTTTCTAATTTTTCTAATTCTTTTTTGATAAATTCCTTTTTCTCATCCCCTTCTAGTTCCATCATTTTAGCAAGCTCCAAAATTGTATCATATGATGCCATGGTTATTGTTAATGTATCAATTTATGTCTAATGAGTAGTTAAAGAAGTAAATCAATCAAAATATATATTTGCAAAAAAATGAGATATGTTACAGATATTACACTGGAAGAATGTGTGTGAATTATTTTGTAATATATTTTTACAAAATAAATACAAGTTCAATGAGCTTTCTTAATTAATAGTCATATATTCAAATAATTGTATATGTATCAAATCAATATTATTCACAAATCTAATAGCTCAAGTATGTTTCAATGTAGCATTATTTTGAGCTTAAATATCACTCAATATGAAGTATGAATGGCTATTGTTTATGCCTGTTATAATAGAAAAAAATTAAATTAATAAGAAGTAAAAATATATGTACAAATGTATAAAAAAAGACAAACACATAAACAATATGAATGACGACACAGTCTGCTATAAAAAAAGATCAATAAAATGAAGAAATGAGACAGGAGAGTTACAAATATGTAGACACAAGACTTTAGACCAACAACAATATAAATACAAACAGGATACTCTGACAAAAAAAAAACAACAAGACTAAAACAACTAATAAATAATTCCTGATATGATCTAGTACCTCCCTACCAACAAGGATGACCTCAAACGCGTTGGGTCTTGTTGAAGGTAAAAGACCAGATAGGATGTTCCCTTAATAGATCCTATTATTATGATAGATCATAAAATAGTCCCTCTCCAGCCACCCTTGCAAACACTTAGAAAAATGAAAAATGTAAATGGTTACTCACTAGTGACTATCGTCAATAGTCAACATCACTTAATTGGATACTTTAAATTATGTCAATGTATAACAAATATATACAATAATTAATCAAAACTTACAGGCTTTCTAGTGTAGTCTGATGTAGATAAGCTCAATCCTCTTAGTGTAGATCCATAGTCCAGTGATAATCCAATCATAAAATAAATCAGTGAAATAAGGTAATATATCCAATAGTCCAGTCACAAAATAAACCAATGAAATAAGGCAATATATTCAATAATGAGCTCAATAATCCAAATAGGATTGATTACACTGGTAGCTTGTAATCCAATAAAGGCTTAGTACAAATAATATGGGCAACGATGACTAGGATGACAAATAGTATATATATATATATATATATATATACTCCAAAGTACTTGAGCTTTTAGAAGATAATCCAATAGTGAATGACTGACTCAATTAGCAATATAAGACAGGAAAAGTTCTTCAAAGAAGATGTTATGGAGAAGATTCACGTGCCCAAGTGTACCACAATTTGTTACTGGAACAGTGAACAAATAATTAGGTGAGTCTCAAATGACGTACACCATGATGAATAGTCGACTTGAATGACGTCAGACTTGATTAGTACAGACAGGTTGCTGTGCTTCTGAGGTTGTAGCACAGACAGATTGCTGTACTCCGGCTTCGGTTTTTCTTCAGTAATTGTTTTCACCCAGATTGCGGCTCATCCGGCATGACTGTATTGAGTTTCATACACACTAATTAAATAGACTTTTATGTGTATGAGGATGCTGAAGTAGTAGATCTTAAAGTTAATAAGATGAATGGGCCTTGACCTGGTGTTTATCATCAATCTGCATCAGATCTTGGTTCAAAATGGCTCTGTGTAAGGTGAAGTTTCTTGTTAAGGTAATCAAATTCGAAGTTTATATCTTGTCGAAATATTAGATGGGAGTTCATAAGTCCTTATAAGTTTACAACAGAGTCATTTAAGTTTCTGCTTGTTAAAAAAAACGCGCCTTCAGTGGCATACTTTTAGTTCCTTAGGCAATTAAGGTCATGCAAATGAAGCGATGACGTCATAAGGTTGATAAGGTCATGTGATTAGTAGACTGTCCAAATTCTAGCCATTTATTTACATTCGACTTGATATTGTATTAAAAGTCATGTTGGTTATATTTTAGATCTAAGATAGCGTATTTAGATCTAGGAATCGATTTGAGATCATGTTGGAGCAAGGTCACCTGAGTTAATTTCTTGTTGTTGAAGAAAAGTTTGTTAGACCTCTAAGTTCTGTTCAATTGTTTTCGCCGCCATAATGGAAGAAATAGTTCTTGTACTTCTACGCCAGATGGAATGTAGACGATCGACGATTTACTTTTTAAAGAGTGTAGGTTCGTTCTGTCATTTAAGACATACTAGCCACCATATGTCACAGCCTGGTTATCGTTACAGGTCTGGACGGTCTTGAGCTGGTCTGCCTTTGTGTGTTGTAGCTACCTCTTCTGGTACCACTATAAAGTTCTTTGCCTTACTAACTAAATGCCTTCTCACACACACTATATTTGCTGTTGCGCAAGAACACTATCATGCTGAACTCTACGACCACAACATTCAGAATCATAAATAGACGCAGGGTCAGCAGACATGGTTTTATTACATGTAAAATAATTCATAAAAGATATTGGCAAGTCCAGCCATCAAGAAATAAACACAAAACATAGTACATTAAATTCCAATGGAATACTTTAGATATCACACATGCTCCTTGCTCCCAGGAGTCCAAAAATCAACCTTAATATCTATACATTACTACACTGGACAAGATATCCATAAAATTCCTCTCTCTACGAGAGCCCAATATCAACTGAGGTGTCCACCTCGTGGTCAGTCCCCAACCAGGAGAAATCTCGTGCTAACTGCACGGAATAGTTCAGTGACTACTAGTCACCAAAAGTTGCAAGGGTTCTAAAACTGATATATGACACAGACCCTATTTAGAACACCATTAATGATGGTTATTGAGTCCCATTGAGCCCAGTACGCTTTCGTGGCAGCCCCTTTATCAGAGATGTGCTGCCACTCGGGCCGTTGTCCATTCTCCTTCCATAGCAGAATGAGGGTTGGATCCTCTTCCAACTGGTCCTGTCGAATCTTTTCATCTGACAAGGATCCCGAAACATCTACTCCTAGACGACGACACTCAATTTCTTTTTCTTCTGCCGAAACATCTACTCCTAGACGACGACACTCAATTTCTTTTTCTTCTGCCTTCACGCAGTGCCTGCACTCCATTTTGCATGGTCTTCGAGTCAATGCATTGGCATTCTGGTGAATCAGTCCATTCCTGTGTTCAGTTTCAAATTCATAACTCTGCAACCGTTCAACCCATCTCGCCACCTGTCCCTCTGGATTCTTGAAAGATAGTAGCCATTTCAAGGCTGCGTGGTCAGTTCTCAGTTTAAACCTTTGTCCATAGAGATATTTTTGAAAATGTTTAATCGAATCAACTACAGCCAACAATTCATGCCTCGTAACACAATAATTCATTTAACACCTAGACAACCTTCTACTAAAGAAAGCTACGACCTTTTCATTTCCATCAATGCTCTGCGATAGTACAGCACCGATCCCCGTACCGCTTGCGTCTGTATCCAGAATGAATGGTGTGCTAACATCCGCGACGAAAGAAGAGCCTCTTTTAACTTTTCAAGTGCCTCCTAGCATTCTATTGTCCATATAAACCATTTTTTCTGGTCTGTCAGTTGGTGAAGAACTCCCGCACTCCTAAAGAAACCAGGAACAAAGCGTCGGCAATAAGTGCAAAGACCCAGAAAACTTTTCAATTCCTGTACACTTCCAGGGACAGGCCATTGCCAAACCGCTTCACTTTTGTCTGGATCCGTGCTTATACCCTCGCTTGAAACGACATAGCCCAAATATTTTACTTCCTTCTTGAGTACGACACACTTGGGGTTGAGCTTCATACTCGCACTTCGAATCCTCTGAAACACTTCTCTCAAATTGTTCAGATGTTCATCAAATGTTCTTCCGAGTACGATACTGTCATCAAGATATACTAGACAAGTATTCAAGTTAAGACCTTTTAAAACTTGGTCCATCAATTTTTCAAAAGTAGCTGGGGCATTGCATAGGCCAAATGGCATCACCTTAAATTGCCACAGGCCATTTCCAGCTGAAAAGGCCGTTTTTTTTTTATCATTGGGATGCATCCCTATCTGCCAATCCGCTCTTGAGGTCTAGAGTACAGGTGATTCGTGATTCAGTGAGTGTGTTCAATGTGTCATCAATGCGTGGAAGAGGATAACTATCCTTCTGCGTGACATTATTCAATGCCCGGTAATCAACACAAAACCGCAAAGTCCCAACTTTCTTTTTAACCAACACAACCGGTGAACACCACGGGCTGTTGGATGGCTTGATGACCCCTTGTTGTTTCATACGTTCCAGCATATCGAGGGCTTCTTGCTGTTTTGCCAACGGTAGACGACGCGGTGGTTGCCGAATGAGTGTGGCATTTCCCGTATCAATACGGTGTTGCACAAGGTTTGTCCTCCGGCAGTCATCCTCGTCAGAGGACATAATGTCCATATAATCCAAAATTAATTTCTCAACTTTGTTATATTCTTCCATTGAAAGACTTTCTTTCATCTTGGTAAGACGTTTGTGTATCTGTGTGCTCTCCTTTGATAACGTGTTTGTCGATCTCTCTACGTCCCGACATTGTGTGATCAGATCAACGGAGTAACAGTCAGCTATGACACTGCCCGCTCGTAACTTATTTTCCTGCGAGTAAAGATTCATGACTCTCACTGGGACCTTTCTATCACCGACACTGACCACCAACGTCTTTCCTACAGCCAGCCTATTTTCTGTCCCTCTCGCTGTTTCTACGAGTTTTGTGCTAATGACTTCGCAATGTCCTTCAACCTTTCCCCATATTATACATTCCGATTGTGCTGGAATGGTCGTATCTTCTACCAACAAAATTTTTCTCGCTTGACCGTCTCTCATATCCTCCTCAAGAAGTGGAATCTCCAGGTTAGCATATTATAAAGTGCCATTAGCCATGTTTAAAGACAACCCGAATGCTTGCATAAAATCCAAGCCAAGGATACACTTGTCCGTCACGTTTGCGATCAGGAATTCATGATTGAATGGTTGGGTTTGAATTTCGAAGTTAAGTTTGACCTGTCCCAACACTGGTATTAGTTCGCCACTTGCTGTTTTCAGTGTATAACCGTTTGCGTCTGTTATTTCCTGATTTCCAATAAAATCGGGTCTAATTATCGACCGAGATACCCCGGTGTCCAAAAGAAAAGCACAACACCCGCGGCCGATCTTTCCTTGTACCTTTAAACTTTTATTTCTTCCCAACACCGTGACAGAAATAACCATTTTTGAAGCCTCCGTATACCGTACTGCCTGTCTCCGCTCCTTGAAACCGGCAGACATTAGTTTTCCCGGTTGCCGTTCTGCCTTTCTTGTGATTGGCGTTCACGACCCTGGAACACTCTGGTACATGACCAGAGGTGTTACAATTCCAGCATCGAAGGGGTATTCTATTTTGTCTGATATAGGGTCGCCGTTCGTCTCTAGTCTCTTCCATCACCCTTCTGACCTGTCGTGCAAGATCCTCCTCCTGGGGTCGTCTTTCGTCTATAGCCTCCCCCACCAGTAGTCGTACCAGCTGTGTAGGGTCCTCCACCAGAGCATCTATCGTTCGGCTATACTGCGTGACCTTCGTTGAATCTCTGGCCTCTTCATAGGACAGAGCATAGATAAGGGCTTCACTTACTTTCCGTTTTCCGCTGATTCCGCATCTCGCACTCCATCTATGAAGGCATCTGTAACAATAACATCCAAAAATTCTGGTGTTGCCAATGGATAAGCCAGACGGGCAAGACGTTCAATATCTGCCGCTAATTCCTGTAGTGTTTCTCCACTCTTCTGGTGTCGGATTTTCAATTGTATTCTAAACACTTCCTGTAAGTGTTCGTCGCCGTATCGCAGTTCCATTGTTTTGACCATGGCATCGAAGTCCGTCTGGTCCTTCATTGTCTATAACAATTCGGCTGCCTTGCATCTGAGTGCCAACACCAGACCAGTTGCTTTCTCTGTCTTAGTGTTCCATCTGTTGACTTTGGCAACTCCGCTTCTGACACTTATGAACTTGAAATGGGTGTACCCCGGGGAAGCATTCTGTCAGTCACCCTCTTCAACATTAAAATAAAAAGCATCATAAATGCTCTGTCCCCTGGCATAGAGTGCTCTTTGTATGTTGATGACTGTCATTTTTACTTATGGGAAAAACATGAACACCTTAGAAAGAAAATTACAGTTATGTTTAAACAAAATTCAAAATTGGGCAAACGATAATGGTTTTAAATTTTAGGACTCCAAAACAGTTAGTATGCATTTTTGTAATTTAAGGGGACTCCACCCAAACCCTGAACTATTTGTACACAAAAAGAAATTCCCTGTCGTGAAATTTTTAGGCCTCACCCTAGATTCCAAATTTAATTCCCCCCTCCCTTAAGGAACTTAAGAAGAAATGCTAAAAGTCATTAAACATACTTAGAGTACTCAGCCATACGGACTGGGGAGCTGACAGAGATACCTTGCTGCTGCTATATCGGAGTCTAATTCGATCCAAGCTAGACTACGGATCCATAATATATGGAGCAGCAAGGAAGTCGTACCTAAAAATACTGGAACCAATACAAAATGCTGCCCTGCGTCTCTGTCTCGGCGCGTTTCATACATCACCTATCCCAAGTCTCCACGTGGAGGCTGGAGAACTCCCCATGGATATAAGAATGAAAAAGCTTGCAATGCAGTATATTGTCAAGCTAAAATCCAACCCCCACGAACCCTGCTTTTGACTCCATATTTAACCCTACAGAGGTAGAATTATACAATCTAAGGCCTAACGTCATACAGCAGGTGGGCCTTCGAATGAGAGAACCCATCCAAAATTTAACCCCACCCATTGACCAAATCTCTAAAAAAGAAACCCGTCAGAATCCTCCTTGGCTAATGAATAAAGCCAAATTAAATTAATCCAAATTAAATTTATCCCTCCTTAATTTCAAAAAAGAAAATACAGACCCAAGAATACTACAAGTCCACTTTAGGGAACTGCAGGAGAGCTACGGAGATTGTGGCACAGACGGATCCAAAATGGATAGAAAGTTCGCGTGTGCCTGCTCCTTTCGGAACTAAACAATCTCCCGTAGACTCCCCGATGGCTGCTTCATCTTTACGGCCGAATTGCATGCAATATCGCTAGCACTCATGGCGTCAAAGCATCAGAAAGGAAGAAATTTATAATCTGCTTCGACTCCAAATCTGCATTGCAAGCTTTGGGGCGGATGAAGACTGGCATTCCATTGGTACATAAGAGCCTGAAGCTGTTGGACCAAATAACAGCCGACCATAGGGATGTCACCTTCATCTGGGTCCCCTCCCATGTGGGCATATTGGGAAACGAAGCCGCAGACAGAGAAGCAAAGAGAGCCCTAAATCATGCGGTGTCAGGAACCCTTATTCCCTGCTCGGACCTGAGACAAAGTATTGCCTCTGCCACCTATCAAGAATGGCAGGAACGATGGGAGGCTGAGACTCACAATAAACTCAGGCAGATCGTGGCGGATGTCAGGTGGTAGCACGACTTAGGATTGGCCACACCTACATCACGCACTCTTTTGTGCTGAAGAAAGAGGAGCCCCCACTTTGTGAGTACTATGACTCTCGCCTCACCGTGGAACATATCCTCATTGATTGCCCCAGATACCAGGATGTCAGGGAGAAATACTTTAGAGTCACTATTTTAAAAACACTATTCGACAATGTCGACCCTGCGAAGGTAATGGGCTTTATCCGGGAAGTGGGGTTGTCTACGAAGATCTGATTTATGAATTTGTGAACATGTACTATTTACATTAGATTTTTACCAAAGTATTAAATTTTTACTACCTTTACTATTTTAACTGTGAATAGACCTTAATTTTAATGATTTAACTGTATAGAATTTAGCCCTTGTTATGTAGAGAGAGAGTAGTCCTTAAGGAACTGCAGGCACGACATGGCCTAAATTGTGTCGATGTGCCTAAAATCAAAATCAAAATCAAATTAAATCAAACTGCAATAGGTACACCAACCAAGAAACAGAGCCGTCAAACACCGGCGGTTTAGTCTTCCCCGTCATTCCAGTCACAGTGGCCCCCGCATCTTGTTTCTTCTCTAGCTCCGCCTTCTTTTATTTCGAAATTATTGAATTTTAGAATCTACATCCCATACCATCTGGGACCTGAGCTCAGTTACCTCATTTCTTAATTGCTGTTTGGAAACGTCCATATCCTTTTTCAATTCAGATACAAAGGATTCTATAGAGCTCAGTTTATTACCTAAGTCAGTTTTAAGTTCATCCCTTACTAACTTCAGGTCTTCCTTTATTTGCTCTTTAATCGATTTCCAAAGCTCCCCAGTATTGGGTTCTATTTCAAAGAAATAGGTGTCCGGATCCTGTTCATCATCTATGATGCTTTGCCTCAGACACTCCATGAGCGCCTCTTTGTTGCCGCTTACCTTCAGCTCTCTACCTCTGAGTTCTCGTCAACGTTCTTGAATGAAAGCTGAACAAGTGCATTCATTGATGACATCAAGTATCTTTTTTACGTTGGCCTACCAAAACTTACGTTGGATTATCCGAAAAAAAAAAGTTCACTGTTGTCACAGTCAAGTACATAGGCCTTTTTCCCACTTTCGTTGAGAATCTCACTTCTGATACCAATTGCTGTAACTCTGCCCACAGCGAGCCCAAAGAACCTCAACGAAAAGATTGATGAAAACAGCATTTTAATAATAGCATAATTGTGGGATCACAAATATGAATTAGAGTAATAACGACACTTTTTAGTAATAACAACACTTGTTTACATCGGCCATCTTTGACTTCCTCTATCTCCTCATGCGACGCTCTGTCACAACCTTACTAATGTGTTGACTCCCAGTTCGGCATAGGATTTCCTTGATTGAGACCCGATCTCTATAACTAACTCTTAAAATCCGTCTTAGCCATCTTTGTTGAGCCACATTTAGTCTTTTTCAATTTTGGCAGATGACTATTCACTGCACTTTATTAACGGAGCCCAGCCACTGGCAGAAATTTGTAACCTCTCTTGGCCACGCTCTTGGAATTAGGTTACTGTAGTTTGCTTTAGATTTTATATCGAAAAGGGAAGTTTTATCGTTGGGGGTTTTTAAACTAAAATTTATTTTTTTTTAACAAATTCACCCCCCCCCCTTTTAGATACGCTTATGAAATTCCGTGACTGTAGAGTGTAGTTTGCTTAAGAATAATACTGAAGAAAGAGGTTTTAGGTTTGTGCAAAATGTCCGTCTGACCCTCTGTCACACTCAGATCTCGAAAACTAGAAGAGATATCAAAAATATTATTTCACCATGCGATGTGGCTTGAAAAGTTTAGGTGTAACGGCTACTTTTGGTTTTCTAAAGCAAACCGTTTAATTTATAGAATTAATTATGCAAGCGATTTTTTCATAAAAATACACCAATTCTAAATGTAAGGGAGGCAGTGTTACATTATGTTAACAAAGAAAGATAATAAATTTGTTTTTATTTTCAGTATCACTTAGTGAAATCCTATACTCTTAAGAGAGCAATTCTTGTATGTATGTATGTATATATATTTATATATACATTTTATTTCGAAAACGGCTCTAACGATTTTCTTTAAAATTTCACGGTATGTGCATAATAGTGAGAAAAACATTCTCAACTAATTGGCCACATCGGGAAAACTCGAAGTCGACCGTTATATCGGTTTGAAAATGGCTCATTATCGAAAAATCAATGTCAGTTAGAATGTTTTATGAATGAAAATTTTATATGACGTCAATGGGAAAAAAATTGACACCGCTTACGTCACTAGGCTCACAGCAGTACACTAAGACATTTCTTCGCAAACAAGAATAAGTTTTAATGATTCAATTGAAGTAATTAAACATTTGCGCACCATCTTATTGTACATTGATCCATTATGAAACTATGGAAGAAAAATATTGAAATTAAATATCTTTATGTATGATTAGTTATTGTGTTTTAAAGGCTTTACAAATTGTTTACACTTCAATTGAGTATACCCGTAGGTAGCTTTTACTTTGTTATTATTTTGCTGGTGAATTATTGCAATGTGTTTAAGCTTCGACGTCTACTGTCCCATACCAAAACATAGGAAATGGTCATAACACAACTTATCAATGCCTTACTTGCATAACCAGGGCCGGCCCTAACATTTTCGGGGAACTATGTGAAATGGAATGCACGCGGACCAGTAAGGGTAGGGATAAGGATAATAAGTTAAAAGTTTTGTATTAGAAAATAAATTCGTATTTGCATTACATTTTTATTAAATGAAAGCTGACGATGCCGTTCTTTTTATATATCACGCGTAGGACTGGCGTTTACCATATTGATTGACACCCCAAAATGACAATTTTGTCTTTTTTAAGGCCATTTTTATGAGTTTCAGGAGATTTCCACGAGCTCCTTGAAAACAAGGAGACCACGGGAACCCTATTATAAATTATAATGGTCTAATTTTATAATTTACACCTAGAATTAGCGCGGGGCTTTTGAACCTTCGGGGTCCACTTCGGCAGCATAGGCCTTAGGCTGCCCCTGATGATATCCAGCTCGTGGTCAACAAATTTTCATCACGATGATGCTTTTTTTGGTTAACCTATAAGCTCGGTAAAACAGAAGTCATGTTCCAGAAGTTACCCAATAAAACCTACTCAGCCCAAAGTTCACAGCGCATAGACATCCCTTAAAGCGGTAGATAACTTCACATTATCTGGGAAGCATAGTATCAAATGACGCATTGCTTTAAAGAGAGGTTGATATATGATCAGGGATAGTCGTGCTTTTGGACGCCTCCAAGCGAGAATGTGGCGAAATAAATCGCTCTACCTGTCTACAAAAATCAGTGTCAACCAGTGATTCCCTCAACCCCTCTTTGTGGATCTGAGACATGAGTACTTTGTAGAAAGCAACTAAGACTTCTTGAATGACTTCACCAAAGACCGCAAAACAAACAGCGATATTCTTGCAAAATGATTGAACTTTTTATAATCCGACAGTCGCGCTTTGCAGGGCACTTATTCCTGATGGGGGACGAACATATTTTTAGCAATCTTTTTTTTTTAGTAAACTGATTTTCGGAGTAACAGAGATGCCTCACAATAACGCTTCTTTAGAATACTAACGCGATGTTTTTAAGTCTCTTAGAAAAAAATGCGCAATTTTACTTTGTTACTAGGTGCACGTTTTACACGGTAACGTAGAGATTTTGCATGACTTGATGATTCTTACTAAAGCCATAATAATACGGCTTGTCTTCGAGTCATTTTCGTAAGTACAACAATATTCCCAAAATGACTTCGGGTATATATCCTTTCTTAACAAATTATTCATCCGAGCGAGGCTCGGTCAACTGATATTATATTTATAAAATGTACAAGAAATATTCATAACAAATATAAATATTAGTTAAAGTTGTTTTTTTCTGGTCAACTAGCAGCTAAAATTAAAAGAAAACATTTATGTTTCTTTATAAAGGCTAAGAATGCACTTGGTATGTAAATATCACGTACATTGTTTAAAATGGACTTTTTATGCAGCGTGTCTAGCATCTGCAAGACATGGTGCTATCATTTCCCTCAAAATTTAAAAAATAATCAGATTTTATTTATGCTTAATGCTCCTATCAGAGTAAAAGATGCTTATTTTTGTGCGTTTTGTAGGTCGGTCGGTCTGTCCGTCTCGTTTAAATAAAAAAAATGGAACTCTAAATGCCATTAAAAATCTGATTTACCCTTTAATGTTCCTCCTGTAACATCTCAATAGTTTTAAGTATCTATAATTGATTGTTCCGGATGTTTTTGTGCAAAACTAATCAATGCCAACGAATGCTTGTTTGCTCTTCTAACCTATATTACATTTAATTTCAATACTTAAACATTGCAAAAACACAATATCAATAATATGTTGTTCGTTTTTTTTTTAATGTAAATAGCATATAAATGCTAAATCAAAATCTATATACTGACTAAAATTAACTGTAAAAATATTCCGGATATTGTTTTGTAAAAAATTAATTATGTCAAATGATTGTTTGAAATCGCATAATTGACTACTATTACACTTGAAGGATTACGGGCACGACATGGCCTAAATTGTGCCGATGTGCCAAAAACTCAAACTCAAACTAAAATTCTTCCGTATTTTCATATTTAAATACATTTCTAAAATATTGTCAATAGGTTGTTCAGGATTTTAAAATAAGAAAATAATTTACTAGAAACAATTTTAAAAAATCACTTTTTAGTCGTATTTTACATTTAGTTTTCTTGCTGAAACATAATAAAAGTTTTTAATCGATAAAGAATGTTCCGGATTCGGTTTTGAAAAGAAATCGACTTACATTACTTACATTTTCATAAAAATTGTCGCGAAAAATTTCCGAATTTTATATGAAAAAACTACTAACACCAAATAGTTATTTGAAATCCCTATTCTAATTAATAAAACAATTAATCTTCGCATTTTGTTTTTTGTTTTCGCATCGTGTTTTTCCGGATTTTTTAGAAAAAATATTTAAACTCTTTTTTTTATGTAAAATCTCAGTTCTCTCTTACTGTACAATTAGATTTCGAGCTAAAACAAAATCTAATTATCGTTAATATTATGTTCCGATTTTTTAGGAAATGAAAATCTCTCCACAAGGCTGTGATACATCTAAATTTTATACAAGACCATCCCAAAAACTTAATTAACGGTATTACATTTATCTGGAATTCTCTTTTTCTCTTACTATTTATACAAACATTCAGAATAATCTATTATATTTACTTAAATCTATCGCGTTCATACTTAAAACTTTTGCGATGTTTCGAAACAAAAATTTCGTCCCGAGACATGACGTTAAACTGCGCTCTTCTTTCTTAAGCACTTTTGGAGCTCAAAAGTGCCCTACTTCTTTCCTATCATTGTGTCTGCCTCCTCTTTTCCTCAGTCTGCCTTCATTGATCATCACTCTGTCTCCTTATCTCTAAAATCTCACTACGTCCTAGACCAGTCAGTTTGCCGTGGACTGCGACGGGTAAGGGGGGATAAAAAGATCCTGGTGTTTGAGTGGTGGCTATCTGAGAATAAACCACCACAACAAAATACTTTGGCTCCAAGTTCCCATAGACCTGAGGCCCAGATGGCCCGCTCTGGGTCAACCGGCTGGTCATGCCGAGCTACCAGCATAGGTCGAAAGCCTGTCAAAACCGCCACTATTATCCTCACATTCGGAACTAGGACACCGCCATAGTATGTGAAGGCAGGATACCTACGAGTTCCAGTGAGGCCCTACATACCTAACCCCATGAGGTGCTTCAAGTGCAAGGGTTATGGACATGGTCTGCAAGAGGAACACTGTGTGTGCCAGATGTGCTGGAGAGGGTCATGAGGACAAGGGCTGCACAGCCCAGTTCAAATGCCCAAACTGTCACGCTGGCCACTCAGCCTACTCCAAGGACTGCCCTGTGTGGAAACAGGAGGTTGCCGTGCAGGAGTACAAGGCAAGAAATGGATGTACCTTCAGCCAGGCGAAATCGGCTGTATTGGCCCTATCCAAGGGCCAATTCGGCTTGACAAAGACCTATGCCTAGGCTGTTGCTAAGATAGGAAGATCCATAGCCACACAGACGGACACATTGACCCCACCACCCCCTCCTCCTCCTCCAACCCAGAAGAAAACACCGCCAAAGAACACACCTCCGAAGAAACAAGAAAGCCCTGTTGTCATGCTTAAGAACAGGTTCTCTGTGCTCGCTGATGAGAGCATGGAGACTGAGCAGCATGTCAAAACCAACACTCCTGGAGAACCCGGAGACATCATGTCTGACACAGGTTCTCCTCAGAGAACCCAGCCAGACACCCCAACCTCTACCGAATTAGAGGTTGACCAACTCCCTAAGAGGAGAAATCAAAGCGGAGAGGATGCCCGAGGTGAGAGAAAGACTTCCCTCAAATGGGGGTTGTCCTCATCTCCATCCAAACCCAAGAATAAAAATACCAAGGTCACTGGAATAAAGGGAAACCTCTCCGGGGGCCTCCGAAGGCCAAATAGCTCCAAGTAGGTCATTGTGAATAAGCCATGGATTCCAGAATTGTACAGTGGAATTGTAGAGGCCTCAAGGCCAATTTTAAGGAAATGCAGCTACTGATGGACTCTGAGACTCCTGTAGCTGTCTGCTTACAGGAAACATTTCTGAAAGATAGCATCAGTTTCCGAAGCTACAGTGCTTACAGCAAGAATGTTGAGGATGCAGAGAAAGCATCAGTTGGAGTCTGTATCCTTGTGAAGGACAGCATCCCTAATGAGAGGGTAGAACTACAGACCGCACTACAGGCCGTAGCAGATAGGATAACCCTTCACAAGGTTATCACTTGCTGCAGCCTGTATCTACCACCAGGCTCTCCATTAAACCCAACAGACATGCAGAACCTATTGAAACAACTCTCCCGGCCTTATATAATCCTTGGGGATTTCAATGCCCATAACACCATGTGGGGATCCAACAATACCGACACAAGAGGTCGTATACTGGAGGATATCTTCCTCCAATATGATTTATGCATTTTTAATGATGCATCACCGACCTACTTGCACCCAGGAACTGGATCTCTCACATGCATTGACCTCACCGTATGCGTCCCTGGACTTCTGGACGACTTTAAATAGTCAGTTAGCAATGATCTACGGGGAAGTGATCACTTCCCAATCATCATTACTAACAATCTCCCCTCATTGGAACGACCTCAGCGGTGGAAACTAAATAAGGCCGATTGGGAACAATTCCAAAAAAGATGCTCCGAGGATATCACAGAAAATATCCTCGATGAACAGAACCCAGCTGATACCTTTGCTAGCAAGCTACTTAGTAAAGCCAGGAAAGTTGTCCCCCTAACCTCCGCTAATCCAAAATGGCCTAGCAAACCATGGTTTGATACAGCTTGCAAAAGTGCTATTTGCGATAGGAAAAAACGACTAACTGCATTTTTAAAGAATCCTTCCCAGGAAAACCTAAAGCTATTCAGGATAGTTAGAGCAAAGGCTAGACAAACCATACGGTCAGCCAAAAGGAATTCCTGGAGAAGTTTTGTCGGCAGTCTGGATGCCAAAACTTCTGCTAGAGCGGTTTGGAAGGCAGTAAGGCGAATCAAAGGGAAAGAATCAAATGCAATAGGGCATCTGAAAAACCAAGGACGAACTGTCACGTCCCCCAGAGAAATAGTTGACTGCCTTGCATCCTCAATAGCAGGAAAGTCATCCACTGCACACTACACGCCAGAGTTCCAAAAAGTCAAAACCAGGGAGGAAAGACACCCCATTGATTTCAGGTCAGAGAACAATGAAGACTACAACAAACCGTTCTCGCTTGAGGAACTCAGGAAATCGCTGGACAAGTCACATGACACAGCGCCTGGAGAAGATGAAATCCATTACCAGTTCCTCAAGCACCTTCCCGACCCTCATTGGTAGTCCTGCTAGGGGTCTATAACTGCGTGTGGTAAACAGGCGCTTTCGCGAACAGCTGGAGGAAAGCCACAGTTATACCGATACCTAAACCGGGAAGAGATGTAGAATTTCAATTTCTAGACTTAAAGTGTAGGTTTTGATTTTCAATCTTTTAGATCAATATTGCAATGCTATATATAGTCTAGTATACTAAAACTAATCTACTATTTTTATATTTAATGTTGCATTCAGTCTATTGGTAGATTATCTAGGTTTTTTATTTTCATAAATCTAAAGGACAATGTTGGACTATTCCGTTTACTTTCTTTGATAAAAAAAAAGTATTGGGCCGGAAGTCGCTTTTTTCCTAATATATCTTTGCATTTTCAGTTCTCTTTTTAAATTAAAACTGACATTATTATGCTATATTTTAGGTGTGCTGATAGAGAAAAAAATTCTGCACAAAAATGCGGGTAATTTGGATCAAACCCGATAAACGCTATAAAAAGAAAAAAAAACTAAAACTAGCGAGTGAAACTTCACATTTATAGTACTTTATTTGATGAGTATTTTACCCAAGATCTGTGTTGTTTTTTCTTGAACTAGGTTATCTTCTTATCTTATATAATACAGACGTTACTTCAAAAAAGAAGATGATTACGTCCTACGCGTCATGCATTTAGTCATGCATATTAACCAATGACTTAAATTCTGCCAAGTCACTGGTTTTTCTGGCTAGCTCAGGCAACCCATTCCATGCTCTAATAGCACTAGGGAAGAAGGAGTATTTGTACAAATTTGTCCTAGCATATGGGACGAGGAATGTGCCTTTATTTTTGTGTCTTTCAGAGTATTTTATTAGATTTTGTTTTTGTATTTGAAGATTATGGTTCAGTGTTTTATGTATAATTGCTACTTTACTTTTGAGTCTTCTGTCCTGAAGGCTTCCTAAATTTAGTGATTTTACTAATAAAATGTGAATATTCGTTTGTTATGAATCTCACTGCTCTAATTTGTGTTTGTTCCAGTTTCTTAATGTTTTCTTGAGTTGAGGGGTCCCAAACGGTGGATGCATATTCTATTATTGGCCTAACCAGGGTTAAATAACATTTTAGTTTTATGTTCTTATTTGATTTATTGAAATTTCTTTTCAAGTACCCGGCATTTTCCGATACACAAAATAATTGTTGACAAAAATTGTAGTGATTTTAAACTTTAAATGATTAGTTAAAATGGTGTTACTATAATCAATTTTGAATATTAGTTTGTTATGGATTGTCACTGTCTATTTTGTGTCTGATCTAGTTTCTTAAATTTTTCTTGAGTAAAGGGGGCGTGTTTTCTCCTAATGGGTACACGGTATACCTGATTTCTCCAAGCAGCCTTTGTAAAATATTGGTCCTAAATAATGCTATGTTCATAAACGAAAAATCTAATTGCCTCTTTATGATGAATGTACGTGTTAGTTTAATATATTCTATATTACTAGGTAACTAAAAATAACTGTATAAATAGACGTAAGTTCTCGTTTTTTTCTGCTAGACAAAGTCATATGGCACATTTTTGTTTATATCCTTATTCTAAAAAGAAATAATAAATAGAATTATACAGTAAAAATAATCTCTAAGTTTTTTTTAAATTCTTAATAGTTTTGAAAGTCTAACTGATAAGATTACAAAGAGAGTTTGAGTTTTTGCAAATGTACACAATGTACACTATGTGTCAGTCCATCTCTTCTAATTGTTTAGAATGAGTGTAAAAATGTAGGCTTCGATATTTTTAGCCTGAATTTAAGAAGTTACAGAGTACCGGTACCTTTTTTCAATGTCGGGAAAAATTATTACTTTCTTGTATTTCAACGTTAATTGTTAATTTATTAGTAGTTGAAAGTTAGGCAATCTATCACTCAGTACCGGCACCTATTTTTTTAAAAAAGCACTTTATACTTTGTATACAGCTTACTTTCAGCCGACATGCCGTATTATTAACAACACCTATATCTGAAAGTCTCAATCATCTCGAGTCTTAGACAGTCATTATTTTAGACTCGATTTAAGTAGAGTCTAGACCTAGATATAGATCTAGTATTACTATAAAAAAAAATCAGTCATTAGACATCATTAGCAATTTTAATATTAGGTCTAGGCATTGAAAAGTTAATCTATTAATAAACTATAATAGATCTAAGTCTAAGTACTCACTTATTAAATACGTAGAAGTAATATAATGAATATTGTATAGATCTAGATTGACTAGATTATAGATAGATCTATAGATAAATCTCTAGCCTAGTAGATTAAGTATAGAGTATGGTGAATGTATTACAGTGTTATTATATCTATGTCCTATGTCTATATCTAATAATCTAATCTTGTTTATATTGAAGGTGAATTTTTTGGCTTCAAACACCGCTGAAAGAGGGTTTAAACTCAAACCCCCCTTAGGCTACGCTCCTAGGATTTTGAGTTTGAGTTTTGAGTTTTTGGCACATTGGCACAATTTTGAGTGCGTAATTTGCATCTTTTATACTGTAGAGATATTTTTTAGCTTCAAGCCCCGCTGAAGGGGAGTTTCAACACAAAACTCCTCTTGGCTACGTTAATAGCATCTGGTGACTGTTGAAAGGATAATCATATACTGAAGAGGGGGTTTTATGGTTAATTTCGGAGTGGGTTTTAAAATCAGAATTTTCCTTAGCTATGCTCTTGGAATTTGGGGATTGTACTTTGCATTTTTTTGTTTTGTTTTATAGAAGAGGGGGATTTAACTGCAAAACCTCATGGTAGGGGGTTTTAAACTCAAAATCTCTTGTCTGCACTGGGCAAGTGATGGTTTAGAATTAAAATATCACCTAAAATAAACAAAATCAAACCAAACAAGATTACAAAGAGAGATTGTGTTATCACACAAACACAGACTTGGCCCCCGTCGGAGTCGGATCCCTGTCGGATCTGCGTATTCGCAAGGAATATTCGAGAGGTGATTTAATTTTGATGGTCAAAAGTAACAATGTTTCAAAGATTCATTTGCCGTTTTTTTTGTTTTACATGCTTCCTTCTAAGTTTAAAATAATTAACTTCTCGCTGGACGATGGAGGATGGCAACAAGCAGGATATGAACTCTGCCTGGTCGTTCACTTTGCGTGCTAGACTGTCGTTCGGATTTATCGATGGTCCCTGGTTCAAACCCTGCATACTCCCATCCCCCTTCGTTCTACGGGAGGTTTGGACTAGGAAGTAAACTATCTTCAACTCTGAAGGAACATCCGAAACATGTAAAACAAACAAAGAAACAACCCCGGACTGTAGAGATAATTAGTTCAGCACGCTTACAGCACGACTAATAGTCTATTATTGATAAAGAGATATATTACACATTAGGGCATGACAACTATCGAATATGTACAATGTCAGACGAGCGATTTTAGATAATCTTTCAGCATTGATTTGTAATTAAAAAACAAAAAAAGAAAATAACAGATATATCATGCTTGTACTTTGATGTCTCAGCACAGTTAGGCCTATCAACAGAGATATCGGCATTTTTATTTAAATGGAACTAGAATGAGGATGTAGATCTACCTAAATTAAACTTATGATTTAGCACTCTTAAGATATATATCTACTAGATCTATATCTCAAATATGAACTTGGAATAATGTAGCTGTAATTTAGATAAGATTTGTGTAAAAAAAATATCCTAGAAAATCTATCAATAGACTGAATGCAACATTAAATGTAAAAAGAGTAGATTAGTTTTAGTCTATTATAACATTGCAATATGGATCAAAACGTTTGGAAATCAAAATCTACACTATAAGTCTAGAAATTGAAATTCTACATCTTAATCTAGTCTATATCAGTCTAAACTAGATCTAGAAATTCTAGATCTAGACTCTAAAATAATTTTAATTAGAATATAAATCCAGATCTAGATATACTGTAATAAAAATCTAGATCTAGTTTAAAAAATCTAGATTAGATCTAAATCAAGTAATCATTCCTTTATAAAACGCGAGTCACATAACGAGGCTTAATAAACATTACTATACTGAGTTCTTTTAGCATTTCATTTGAAGAATTAATTCCATATGACGTCAAATGAATAAAAAACACTACGTCACACGGCCTAGCTAGACTAAAAATCGCTTTCATCAATACGAGCCATTTATCGAGTGTTCATAGACATTGGTGCACCGAGTGCGTTTTTTTAACATTATATTTAAAGAGTCCATTTATATAACATCAAAGAAAAAAAAATTCCATTACCTCACAATAGGCTAGTATCGGTACCATAAAAAATGTCTTTATTTACACGAGATATTTAACGAGGGTTCATAGACATTGGTGCACTGAATTCTGATAGAATTTATTTAAAGAGGATCAAAGGCGCGTTGTTTTTGCGTTTTGTCTGTCAATCGGTCTGTCCGTCATCTTAATATAAAAAACAAAACAAAAAAAAAGCTATTTAAATATAATTTAACCTTTATTTTACGTTTCAAAACATCGCAATAATTTTAGGTATGAACACAATTAATTTAAGTTTATATAATAGATTGTTCCGGATGTTTGTATAAATAGTAAAAGAAAAAGAGAATTCCAGATTAATGTAATACCGTTAATTACATTTTTTGGATGGTCTCGTATAAAAATTAAATGTACTACAGCCATGTGGAGAGATTTTCATACCATACTTTGGAGTTTGGATGTTGTTTTCCTTAAAAATCGGAACCTAATATTAACGATAATTGGATTTTGTAATGTTTTAGCTAGAAAATTAAATGTATTGTAAGAGAAAAGTGAGTTAAAATATTTTTCGTAAAAATCAGGAACAACATTTTTTCGTAAATGAGAAGATTATTTGTTTATTAATTAGAAGAGGGAGTTCAAACAGTTATTTGGCGTTAGTAGATTTTAAAATAAATTCGGAAATTTTTGGCGACGATTTGTAAGAAAATGTGAGTCGATTTCTTTTCAAAACAAAATCCGGAACATTCTTTATCGATTACAAAACTTTTATGTTATGTTTCAGCAAGAAAATTAAAAGTCTAAAAAGTGATTTTCAGTAATCAATTCTAGGAAATTACTTTTTTTAAAGCCCTGAACAACTTATTGTCGATGTTTTTTAAATTTGTTTAAAGATGAAAATAATGAACAATTTGATATCGATAATCAAATTATAGTGACGCATTGTCAAATAATATAAGTGTAATATTAGTCAATTAGGTGATTTCAAATATAAAACAATATCCGGAATATTTTTACAGTTAATTTTAGTCTGTATAGAGATTTGATTTAGCTTTAATATGCTATTTACATAAAAAAACCGAACAACATTTTATTGATAATGTGTTTTTGCATCGTTTAAGCATGGAAATTAAATGTATTATAGGTTAGAAAAGCAAACAAACATTCGTTGGCGTTGATTAGTTTTGCACGAAAAAAATCCGGAACAATCAATTTTAGATACTTAAAACTATTGATATATTACGGGAGAAACATTAAAGGGTAAATCAGATTTTCAATAGCTTTTAGAGTTGTTTTTTTTTTATCTAAACGTGACGGACAGACCTAATGACAGAGAAAAGGCACAAAAAAAAACTTTTTTATTCTGATGGGGGCACTAAACAAAAAATAAATAAAATTGATTTTTTAAAAAGTTCAAGAAATTAGTATCGCACTATGTCAAGGCCGGGCTATACGCTACTAGACAAAAGTCGCTGCGTAAAAAGTCCATTTTAAAAAATGTGCGTGATATTTACATACAAAGTGCATTCTTAGCCTTTATAAACAAACATAAATGTTTTCTTTTAATTTTAGCAGCTAGTTGATCAGAAAAAACACCCTTAATTAATATTTATATTTGTTGTAAACATTTCTAGTACATTTTATAAAAATATTTGACTTCGTGATACTGAAAATACACATAATTTGTCTATCTTTGTAAGCATATTGTAACATTGCCTCCCTTTCATTTACGTTATTGTTTTAGAATTGGTGTATTTTTAGAAAAAATCGCTTGCATAATTAATTTTATAAATTAAACGGTTTGCTTTTAGAAAACCAAAAGTAGCCGTTGCACCTAAACGTTTCAAGCCGCATTTAATGGTGAAATAATATTTTTCATATATTTTCTAGCTTTCGAGATCTGAGTGTGACAGAGGGACAGACGGACATTTTGCACAAACCTAATAGCGGCTAACCCTTACGGGGGCCGATAAAAATTAGTCACTAAACTCCGACCCCCCCCCCCCCCCCCATCGGGGGGATTTCATTTGGGGAGGTTGAACACCACCACCACCCTGGCTACGCCTATGCATAACAGCTTCATCGTGGTTTAACTGACTGTTCATTATAGAGGCTATTCATTGTATTCTCGAGTAATGCTATATCGTCTGTAAAGTCCAGTCCGTCAATCGGTTTGGTTCACTCCATGGGATACCGAATGCACCCTGATTATGTTTTTTTTTTTATTACATAGTCTATGACTAGCAGAAAGAGAAATTTGGATAAGATACACCATTGTCTAACAGCCATCTTAATGTCCTACTATCATCTTTTCTGACATAACATCTATGTTGCTAGAAAGACGTCGCAGAATCAAGACAAATAATTGTGTGATTCCATATTCTCTTGCTATTTGCCAGAGTGATTTGCGATGGACCATATTAATTTTTTTTGTGAAAACTATAAAACTGATCATCCGTATTGGTTGGTATTATGGCTATGCTTAATGATGGTTGGCAGGATAAAAATCTTTTCAGTGTTTTATGTGCCTCTTCAGAATCCTGACTGCTTTTGTCTAAGCCTGCGGTGTGTTATAGTCGTCCTAACATGACTCAAAATTTGCTTTACCGATTGCTGCATTCCACCAAGTTGCTCTTATTTTGTGGCTGTTCAGTTATCACTCTGTCTCGCCAGTCTACACAAACTTCTGGTCAACACAGATTTAGTTCATTTATTCTATCAACAATGTATTGTTCAATTTAATTTAGCATTTTTGTTGACACTATGTCTAGCATTGATGTTTTGTTATTTCTTAGTAGCGCTATAGCTTCGGAAACCTGATCTCAAAGTCATCGTCAGGGAATGGATCTTCGAATATAAAGATCAGGCTCAGAGGCGATTAGTTTTTGAGAAAAGGCCGTTTAATGCAATTTGGGCATGCGGCAAACTGTATCAGTTCTGTCGCATCCTTTTCTGTGTTACCGATGGAGTTGCATGCTTTTAGAGAAAAATAAATCAAATAATTGAGAATGAAAAGTTGAAGGACACCTTTGCATATCTGGACAACGGTATGTGGTCATAATAAAGAGTCTGACAATGAGAATCTGTAAAGATTTCTACATGCTTCTAAAAAGTATGGGATCACGTTTAATGAAGACAAAAGTTCGATAGCCACTGCCCAATTTTGCTTATTCGGATACGAAATTTCTAAAGACCCTACTGAAATCAACCTAACATTTTGCCCCCACTCCAAGAGAGGAATAATCAGAAGTGTATCAACATATAGAACATTAAAATAAACTATTACTAGACAACATTTCCTGTTCTAAGAGCTGAGTGTCTCACCATCTAGACAACATTTCCTTTCCTGTTCTAAGAGCTGATTGTCTCACCATCTAGATAACATTTCCTTTCCTGTTCTAAGAGCTGAGTGTCTCACCATCTAGATAACATTTCCTTTCCTGTTCTAAGAGCTGAGTGTCTCACCATCTAGATAACATTTCCTTTCCTGTTCTAAGAGCTGAGTGTCTCACCATCTAGATAACATTTCCTTTCCTGTTCTAAGAGCTGAGTGTCTCACCATCTAGATAACATTTCCTTCCCTGTTCTAAGAGCTGAGTTTCTCACCATCTAGATAACATTTCCTGTTCTAAGAGCTGAGTGTCTCACCATTTAGATAACATTTCCTGTTCTAAGAGCTGAGTGTCTAACCATCTAATTAACATTTCCTGTTCTAAGAGCTGAGTGTCTCACCATCTAGACAACATTTCCTGTTCTAAGAGCTGAGTGTCTCACCATTTAGACAACAATCTTAAACAAAAAATGTACGTTTTGTTATAGCCCAGAGCCAGGTTTAAATACTCGATTTGACTGAAATGAGGTGAACATTGTCCAGTTATAGAACTAGTAAGGGCAACATACATTTTAAATTTGAAACAACATTTTGGTTTGTGCACTTAATTATTCTCCAAATGTTTCGCTCAGTTAGCTTTATTTTAAACTAGTACACTTACACTCCTCATTATTATAGTATACTATTGCATAATATTCGCTTTTTGGATTTTGTTTCCCCTTTAGGTTGGACGATGGACTTACCTTGTTTCAACTAGTTCAGTGCAATCTATGATTACAATCAGCATACAATCAAGACCACGTGATCAAAATATTGATGTGTTACAGGTAGGTAAATTATCAAATTATTTTTTAATTGTCAAAAACATGGAAGGAGCAGAAGGGAATAATTTATTATAACGCACTATAGTTAGTATCGAAAACTTTATTTTTGTGATTAAAATAAGTACCAGGCGACCAAGCCTCACTCGTTTGAATAATTTGTTACGGAAAAATATTTACTTTTTTTGGATCAAGTAAAAACTCCCAATTCGAAAAGTTTAGTGTTTTTTTAGTTCTAAATTTCAATGTACATGGCAATTGGCAAAGAGTGTAGACATATCCATTGTCTTCCTGATAGCAGGAGCCTTATACAAACAAATAAAAACACGTTAAACACGAAACAAGTAATGGAATTGATGAAGGCATTTTTTAGTCTAACTAAGCCGTGTGACGTAGTGTTTTTTTTTTCCTTTGACGTCGTATGGAATTAATTTTTTAAATGAAATGCTAAAAGAACTCACTCGGTACACCAATGTCTATGAACACTCGATAACTGGCTCATATTGATGAAGGCGTTTTTTAGTCTAACTAGGCCGTGTGACGTAGTGGTTTTTTTCCTTTGACGTCATATGGAATTAAGGAATGAATTCTTCAAATGAAATGCTAAAACAACTCGGTTTCGTAATGTTTATTAAGCCTCGTTATGTTACTCGTTTTTAAAAAAGGAATGATAGCTAGATTTCGATCTAATCTAGATTTTTTAAACTAGATCTAGATTTTTTTTTACAGTATATCTAGATCTGGATTTATATTCTAATTAAAATCATTGTAGAGTCAAGATCTAGAATTTCTAGATCTAGTTTAGACTGATATAGACTAGATCAAGATTTAGAGTAGATTTTGATTTCCAAACGTCCTGATCAATACTGTAATGTTTTAATATACTGAAACTAATCTACTATTTTTTAATTTAATGTTGCATTCAGTCTATTAAATGATTTTCTAGGATTTTTAAAAAATACATCTTATCTAAATTACATCTACATTATTCCAAATTTATATTTTTGATGTAGATCTAGTATCTATAGATCTTTAGAGTGCTAAATCAGAAGTTTAATTTAGCTACATCTCATTCTAGTTCCATTTAAATAAAAATGCCAATATCTCTGTTGATAACTGTGCTGAGACATCAAAGTACAAGCACGATATATCTGTTCTTTTCTTTTGTTTTTTAATTACAAATCAATGCTGAAAGATTATCTAAAATCGCTCGTCTGACATGGCCTTAATTGTGCCGATGTGCCAAAACTCAAACTCAAACATATTGTACATATCTGATAGATGTCATGCCGTAATGTGTAATATATCTCTTTATCAATAATAGGCTATTAGTTTGTAACCAGTTTATTATTAAGTTAAGAGCAATGCCTGGTCGTGCGGTTAGCGTGCTGAACTATATATCTCGACGGTCCCGGGTTGTTTGTTTGTTTTCCATGTTTCGGATGTTCCCTCAGAGTTTATTTCCTAGCCCAAACGAAGGGGGATGGGATCAGGCAGGGTTTGAACCAGGGACCATCGATATATCCGAACGACAGTCCAGCGCGCAAACTGCACAACCAGGCAGGGTAAATACCCTGCTCGCTGCCATGCTTCATCGTCCAGTGTGAACACCCGAAACATGTAAAACAGAAAATAAAATAATTTTTTACATCGGCAAATGAATCTTTGAAACATTATTAAACAAAATTAAATCACGTTTTCAATATTCCTTGCGAATAGGCAGATACGACAGGGATCCGACTCCGACGGGGGCCGCCACTGAGTTTGTGTGATAACACAAACTCTCTTTGTAATCTTGTTATCTATCATGTTTGACAACACTTAATTATTAAAAGTTGATTAAATTATAATTATTTTGTGAGCTCCTATGACGAAATACCCAAGGAAATTGCAATCAGAGAGTCATATGTAGGTTTTTGTTATTAGTGAGAGTCAGAAGTCTTCAGCATTGGCTGAACAAATACTCCAAGAAATTCAAAATCACCAGCTATCTTTAAATTACTTGCGAGTCCAAGGCAATAATGGTTTTCCAACATGAGCGGAAAATAGAAATAGCCTTCTGGCACTGTTTCAACAAAAGCAGCCGCTTGTGCTTGTTCACTGTGCTAAGCATTACTTACACATGTTCTTCAATGATTTTGTCAGCTGTGTTCATGAAATTGCATTAGAATGTCTTTTAGTAAATGTACCTATACAAACTACTCGATTTTTTGTTGTCTCTCACAAAATTTGTCATATAGGGGAAAGGGGAGGGGCCCATCAACATATTCTTGAACAAGGGGCCACAGATACCTTGCTACGCCACCTGCAACCATGTGTTTTCTTCTATGTCAATTAAGGCAAAGTGACGCCTAAGCTGGTCTTTAAGCATTTTCTCACCTTTCATCTCACCATGACTTGTGATGAAAGCTAAAAAATTCTAAATCTAAATCTTTTTAAACATTATCTTTTTTTTAAGAATTAAATTGTTTCAAAATTTTAAAATGTTTTTATTTTAGGTCAACTCTTGGATAACACAACAAGAGGAAATAGATTTTAACCCTAGCAAAAAATTTGCTGTATATGCTGAAATTGTGAAAGGAAAAGCTCCAGTTCTAAATGCAAGTGTAATGGCTACTGTTGAACGCCCCCAGAAATCGCCAATAGATATTTATTTATATGACAATGGTGTGGGTAAGTGAAATGATTCTTTACCCATCTTATAGCCAAACAAGCTATGTAGGGCACCATGCATTTGCAAGAAATATCTAAAAAATTAAAAGCATATTACAAGAACTAAAGAATAAAATCACGTATCAAACAGCTTCTTTTCTACCAATAAAATGAACATACATCAATGAAATGCGAAACTTGTGTGTTTGTTCCAACACTCTTTGGAGCAATGCTAAATAAAATGAGACGATGCTTGCATGAAGACATCCAGTTCTGCACCAACGGTCGCTTATTAAATATATGAAATAAAAAGACGATTGTTACAGATCTGATTGCTCCTTCTTGTACACACGAGCTGAAGCTTCAACTTATCGTCAATGAATTTGCTAAGGCTGCTGTCTCGTTTGGTCTGACTGTCAACGTAAAATAAAATTGAGCTATTGCTTTAGAAGTCCCCGAATGGAACTAACCCATTTCCACAATTTATGTTTTCGACCACTTTACGAACATGGGTGACAGTGTCAAAATAACGGTTTTACATCTATTCTAGGTCTGGTATTTAAATCTGTTAAAATATAAACACACAAATGTCTTTATTTAAGTAAAAATAGATTCACATTTTTGTGTAAGCGGAATTTTTTTAAAGAAAACATAAGCTCCTCATTAACATTGAATTCATCAAACTAACATACATAGCTAAGTAACAATTAATAATGATCACTCATCTATTTGTAAAGATTATTTTTTACTTGTTTCCTGTAATCTGGGTCTATAAAGTTTTTGTTGATTAGAAGATTGTGTTAATTAAGATCTAGATTCACAGTCAGTAATAAACGAACAATTACCATCAGCGTCATGGCGGAAAACATTTTATTATCTTGAACGAGGTTTCCATATCAACATCCCCTTTCTTTTAAAAAAGTGTGTTATAATGCGTCCCCGATACATACACACTCTAATAGTTTGGGCCCGTTAATATTAGTAGCACTTTTACTTATCCACTTCCTCCCCCCCCCCGGCCGACAACAAAAAGTTCAATTTGGTTTTATTAATTGTAATTGTTTATTTGACCCATTTGAATGACACTAGATCTAGATTTATCTTTTCAATGCTATTAGGATTAATTTTTTTTTTTTTTTTTGACAATGTAACAAAGTACCATTTCTCTCTCTCTCTCTCTCTATCTCTAAAAAAAAAAGAAAAAGACTCTAGATGTATCTTTTCAATGCTATTAGTATCTAATTTTAAGCTTGACATTTATTATCTATTAGTATCTTCTTTTTTTTTACACAATATCTAAAAGGGAGTGGCAATAACAAAAGTTAGATTATATATATACATTTCTCATTTCCTATGGACTCGAAGATGACTGTAAAGTCGAATGCTCGCTTTAAAAAGCCGGCCGCATACGTGGCATGGGTAGATTTGGTCAGTTGCAGATAGACCTGTTTCTTCTCCCAGCTTTTTGTTGGTTCGGCGCTCTTTCATCCTGGCCACTCTTCTTGCTTCAAATCTCAAGACTCCGAGACTCACAGTTTCAAACCATGAGAAGCGATCAAGAGCTAGTGCTTCCCGGCTGTGAAAGTTGATATCGCATTCCTTGAAGGAGTTCTTGAGAGTGTCTTTATAGCGCTTGTATTGACCTCCCTGGGAGGCTTTCCTGCACAAAACTCCCCGTACAGACGTCGTTTGAGAAGGCGATATTAAAAATAAGTAGACTACAGACCTATATATATTATTTCTAGACTTGAAAATGGAAACATTCTTATCCGCTAATGATCAGATCACAGACATATATATATATAGATTGTTATGTACGTAACTCTTTTTCAAGCTGTAAATGAAGTCTAGGAAAATAAATCTTTTCTGTCTCAGTCGCGGATAAGAATTTATTTCCTGTTTCCAGTCTAGCAGTATATATAAGTCTATGGGGCTATTATATTATTAATCACAGAACTATATATTTACGCAAATGTATGAAATAAAGCCATTTCTTGTTAGTTTCCATTGACATAATGTTTCAAAAATCCTAGATCGAAATAATTTAAGCCTATTGATTTTAATTATCTTATGATTTTAGATTGTACATTTAAATAGATTTGATTATCTAGATCTTTCTAAATCTAGATTATGTATCTAGAAACTGCAAAATAATAATTAGAAGACGAGAGTGCTCTTATTTTCGTTGTTCAATTACATAGGCTAGGGTTGCAAAAAAAAACTTCTGTTAACTACTTTACAAAACAACGCCTTGTTTCAGATTTTTAAAAGTTTTTCACCACATTTTGTTTAGTTATGAGATCTTCATGTCAAGTTTAATAGTCTTGGGCTAGTGTTATTTTTCATCTCTAATTTATGCAAATACATTTGTCATTATCTTGTTGTTTAAATTGTTCTTTATATTATAGGTGCTGACATAATTAAAGATGATGGCGTTTATGCTGCCAGTATTATGCCTTCTGACCTACTTGGAGATGGTAGATATAATATCAAAGTTAAAGTAGTTGGCCAAGCTGGTGAGACTTCCGTTATCGTTGGTGCTACTGGAAGCTCGAGCAGAGCTCTTGAAGCTCAAGGCTCAGGTAATTTAATATCATAAGACAGATGTAACAACTAACATACACTAAATAACCAAGTGAAAAAGAATGTGGCTTTTCATTTACATTCGGAAATCAGTGATAAGGTTACTGACATTCTAAAACAGTACCAAGTGACCAAGCCTCGCTCAGTTTAATAATTTTTTAAGGAAGTCATTTTGGGAATATTTGTGTAATTACGAAAATGAACGATCGGATAAAGACTATATATCGAAAGAGTTGCTTTTGTGTTCTGTTAGTTCTTAATGTAATTGTACATGGCGATTAGAATAGAAAGTCTCTTAAGTCCCCCAACAGTATAGAATACCACAGCACACATCGTGTCGTTTTACATTGCATCTTTTGGGTAAAACTATTGGCCTATTATTGGTTTGGAAGAACGTCTTCACAACGTTTTTTCCTCAAATCGTTAAAATCAGACATTTAATATTGCAATTATTATATTCGTTATGGCTTTAGTACGAAACATCAAGTGAGGCAAAATAGCTACGTTATAGAATAAAACATGCACTTTGTAACAAAGTAAAATGTCACATTTTTTCTTAGTCTTAAAAACATTGCGTTAGTACATCTGTTCTACCCTGGCACAGGTCTCGTTCTGTAAGTCACACTTGAACACATTCTAAAAGTCAACCAACATCTGTTCTTTTAAGGTAATCAATAGCTCTACTACATCGGGTTCTAACTCGAACAGGTAGGTGTCCGTATCTTCACCTTCTTCAGTTAGTTCTTCTCGGAGGCGTGCTTGCAAGGTTTCCTTGTTTCCGATTACCTTCAGCCCTCGGTCACGGAGTTCTCGCCTCAGTTCTTTCAATTCAAGTTCATACAGCAGTTTCAGACGAGCCATAGTAGATCCGATCCCAATTCTTAACGCCAGTTGTTATGTTTCTTCTACTATCCAGGCTCTCTTCAAACTGCACCACACGACACAACGAACTTAAATAATCTCAAAACTCAGGACTCCAAAGTATTAGTAACAGTTTAATTTCAAATACATCACAATTGGCAAAAACATTAACACTGACTACCCAAAAACCTAGACTTGCTCCGGACTGACTTCACACACCGTGCTGTTTCTGACTTCGCCTCGTACTTGTCACATTGCGAAGTAACGTGAAGTGTCTTGACTCTAACACACATTCACTCTTATATAGGATACCTACTGGCCTTCTAGAATCGGATGGAACTTCGCTTGACCACTCAGGTTAATTATATGCGCCGTGACTTGCGTGCGTGATATTTACGTGACTGTACCTTGCCGAACTGGCGTGTACTGTTACTTGTCACGGTTGACCTCTCGTCTAGCGCTGACCTGGGGTGATTAGCGTTGTCTAAAAACACACAGCACTACCCCTATCTGTCTCACCACCAGGTTTATAACAGTATGTTTAATTTCCCCCGTATAGAGTCTCATCTAGCCTGTCCAATCATAGTGTGTTTACATAGATCATGTTATGTGTGTGCGACATATGAGACTATAAAATGTATGTCAACACGGCTAAAGTCACATTTCGCTCCTATAGCAAACAAATGTATGTAAAAATGCTTTAGAAATACACATTTAAAGGTTAATTTGATCAAAATATGAATTGAATGGACTATATTCAGTATGTTCATGTGTTAAAGTAGAAATCTTTGCGTTCATGTATTTAATTATAGATCTTTGCGAAGAGTAAGATCTATCATCTTAGACTTGAATTAGATGTAGTAGATATAGTATTCGAGAAATATTAAGCTCTGCGCATGCGTAACCTTTCGGTCTTGTCTAATGAAAGAAGCACGAGATAAATGGGATATAAAGTACGTCAGGACGTCTAAATTCGCAGAAATAAGGAACGAATTTATGTAAAAATGCTTTTGTTACACAAATTTAAAAGTTAATTTTATGAAATAATGAGATCGCTGGACTATATTTTATATTTTCATGTGTCAAAATAAAAAAACTATCTTTGCAAAGTGTAGTTCTTAAAATTAGATATACATGTACGTCCTTATCTTATCTTATCTTATATAATACAGACGTTACTTCAAAAAAGAAGATGATTACGTCCTACGCGTCATGCATTTAGTCATGCATATTAACCAATGACTTAAATTCTGCCAAGTCACTGGTTTTTCTGGCTAGCTCAGGCAACCCATTCCATGCTCTAATAGCACTAGGGAAGAAGGAGTATTTGTACAAATTTGTCCTAGCATATGGGACGAGGAATGTGCCTTTATTTTTGTGTCTTTCAGAGTATTTTATTAAATTTTGTTTTTGTATTTGAAGATTATGGTTCAGTGTTTTATGTATAATTGCTACTTTACTTTTGAGTCTTCTGTCCTGAAGGCTTTCTAAATTTAGTGATTTTATTAATGGTGTTACCCTAGTCAAATGTGAATATTCGTTTGTTATGAATCTCACTGCTCTATTTTGTGTTTGTTCCAGTTTCTTAATGTTTTCTTGAGTTGAGGGGTCCCACACGGTGGATGCATATTCTATTATTGGCCTAACCAAGGTTAAATAACATTTTAGTTTTATGTTCTTATTTGATTTATAGAAATTTCTTTTAATAAACCCTAATGCTTTGTTGGATTTTTTTATAGTTTCATCAATATGTGGATTCCATGACAGTTTTTCATTTATTATAACACCTAGGTATTTTGAGTTTTTAGTCTGTGTTACTGGTTTGCCATGAATAAGATAAGTGGAATTAATTTGTTTAATTTTTTTTGTTACTCTTAACAACTGACATTTTTCTGGGTGGAAAGACATGCTCCAATTTGATTCCCATTTCTGTAATTCATCTAATTCTCTTTGTAAAATATCTGTGTCTTGTTTTGTTTTTATTGTTCTATATATTATGCAATCGTCTGCAAATAATCTGACTTTTGTTCCTGAACTAATGCAATTTGGTAAATCATTTATGTAAATTAAAAATAGTAGTGGACCCAAGACTGTTCCTTGAGGTACACCTGAGTTTACTGTTATTGGTGTTGATTTAGAGCCATTTATTATTACAGTTTGTTCTCTCCCTATCAGAAAATCTTTAATCCACTGATACAGTGGACCGTTAATGCCGAAATATTTTAATTTTTTAAGCAAACTATGGTGGTGAACTTTGTCAAAAGCCTTGGAAAAATCTAGTAAGATAGCATCTATTTGTTCACTATTATCTAAACCTTTTGAGAAATCATCAATTAGTCCTATTAGTTGTGTTTCACATGATCTATATTTCCTAAAGCCATGTTGGTATGGGGTGAGGACATTATGTTTGTCTAAGTGGTTTATGATGTTGCTACATATTATGTGTTCTAGTATTTTACATGTGATGCTGGTAAGTGATACTGGTCTGTAGTTTCCTGGATCAGATTTTTCTCCTTTTTTAAATAGGGGGGTGACATTAGCTTCTTTCCAGTCCTTTGGTACTCTGCCCTGGTTAAGCGATGCCTGAAAGAGTATTTTGAACACTGGGGCTAGCTCATTGCTTAGTTCTTTGAGTAATCTAGCTGGAATACCATCAGGTCCAGACGCTTTATTTGGTTTGGTGTTGGCTAATAGTTTTTTAATTCCATTTTCTTGTACTACTAAATCTTCTATGTTGTCTACTTGGTTCAAATTAAGAAATATGTCTTTGTCTCCTGGGGCTGAGAATGCTGATGCAAAGTATTTGTTTAGGATGTTTGCTTTAGTTTCATTATCATTATGTATTATGTTATGTTCATCTTTTAATGGCGCTATGCCTGTTGTTTCCATTTTCTTAGACTTAATGTATGACCATAGGTTTTTGTTGTTATCTTTAGATATTACATTGTTTATGTATTCACTCTGCAGCTGTCTGCTTACTTTTTGGGTTAGGTGTTTAATTTTTATATACTTTTTGTAAACTCTTTCTGCCTTGGTTTCTTTAAATTTTCTATATAGGTTTTCCTTCTGTTTACAAAGCTTCTTTAGTCTATTATTAAACCAGCATTTATTTATTTTGTTTGATGTGTATTTAGTTGGTATATGATTTTCTATAATGCTTTTAAGATGGTTTTTAATGAAATTCCAGAGGTCATCGACTGGTTGGTTAATGTCTTTTTCTAATAAGAATGTTTGTTGAAAGTTTAATGCAGCTTGGTGTAGTTGTGTTAGGTTACATTTATTCCAGAGTAAGATTTTTCTTTTGGTTTTTGTATTGGCTACTGCTTTTATCTGACTGTGTATTTTTATGATCTCATGGTCTGATAGACCAGGGATAATATCATAATCAACTACTAATCCAGGTCTGTTGGTTAAGAAGAGATCGGTCTTGTCTCATGTAAACATGGCTATTTGATCTAGATCCATGAAATAGTCATACTTTCATAGAGTTGGGCAACTTTTTTAGGGTCTTAAGCTTATTTTAGGGCTACTTTACACACGTTACTGTTCCATTTATTACCTAAGGAACATTTATGCCAAGTTTAACAAGATTGATCAAATGGTTTTGATTTCTTTTCGGGACATACTTTCTGCTTTATATTATAAATATAGATATTATTATGGCTGAATTCGAAAAAAAATAAATTAAGCAAATGGGAACCTTGTGCCTCCTGCAGTCTGACAATATTAGAAATGTCAAGCTTTATATTAACCTAAAGAAGACAACAGTCTTTTCTAGTGGCTACATCCAGTCTATTTCTTTGCCTACAGATTAAGTTTGATACGGCATTAATTCCAGTTGAACCATGTATAGTGACAGAAAAGCTAAAAACTTTCATTGTTGACCCACAGTTTTGGAATGTTACAGAAACATCTATTTTTTCCTGCAACTCAGTTGAAACATCAGTAACAGATGTTTATAAATTATCATTTATATTTAGTAATAATAATAATAATTTAATTTATAGAGCACTGTTAACAGCATGATGTAGGCTCAAGGCGCTGTGATAACATTACAAACATAAACACTTGAACTAAAATGACAAACTAATCTAAAAAAGTTTGGCATCATTATAAGCGTTGAGTCCATTGGACATATGTAGGGATAAGTTCACTTAGGTACATGGGCATTTCTTTATTGTAGATGCACTGATGTCAAAGTATGGCCACCTTGTATTCGATTATTGCTTCACTGAAAGCCAATGGAGTGTGTGCAAGAGAGCAGTATCAGAATCTCGTCTTATTTTCCGTAGGACTTTTCGTGCAGCGTTGTTCTAAATTCACTGCAGTTTGTCGATTTGTCATCAGGTAAGCCTGCTAGTACGGCAATGCATTAGTCAAGGCAAGAGTCAAGAGTTTGAATGCTACAGCTAACTTTTTTGTTGACTCTGCGCAGATTAGGTCTGCTCCGACCATATTTGACGACTCTGTCGTCAAATATGGTCGGAGCAGACCTAATCTTCGCAGCTGCATATAAAGACCCTTGCAGATCTGACTTACGTGTGAGTCGAAAGATAGTGTCAAAGAAAACACAAAGATTGCGATCTACATGAACAAAAGTAACCTGGCAGTTCGTAATAAAAAGGAAATCCGTGCTTTCGACCTCTAGATGATGTTATTCCGAGTGCCAATCTTAATTATTTCTGTCTTGTTTTCGTTCATCTTCAGCTTATTCTCAACCATCCAGTTGCTCACTCTTGCAACAGTACCACTGATTTTTACTGCCAGAAGAGATATCTCTGAGGCTACTGAGGAATCGCATAACTGTAAGTCATCGGCAAAGAATTGGTAAAAGATGCCAGTTGGCTGTATGACACCGCTGAGTGGATGTCTTGGTTCAAGCTCTCAACTACAACTGACATTTCAAAAACTTGTATCATCTACCTCGTACTATATTTAGAAACAATCAATCTCGCTCCTTTTATGGAATTAACTTCTGTTCCAAGAGAGCAAGCTTGTTCCAAGAACTCGTCGACAATTAACCATGACCTTGCTTTGCAGGTGCTTGCAGAAAAATAAAAATAAACAGCTGCTTTATGCTACTTGAAACATAATAAAGATCACAAAGTACTCAGAATGACAAAATACTAAGAATATATATATCCTTCTTCTTTCGAATTGGAGACCATCGAAAACTGAGAAGCGCGGAGACATATCCCCAGATGGAGCCATTCAAAGGAAGGGAGGGAGAACATAAAGATATTGTTGTTTGTAGTGTGGGTCATGGGCGAAGCTAGTTTTTTTAAAGACCCCTGCCCACCACCCGCACCGATCTTTCGTCACACCGCACTAGTCTCGAGTCACATCGCACCAATCTTTCGTCACACCGCACCAATCTTTCGTCACACCGCACCAATCTTTCGTCACATCGCACCGATCTTTCGTCACACTGCACCGATCTTTCGTCACATCGCACCAATCTTTCGTTACACCGCACCGATCTTTCGTCGCACCGCACCGATCTTTCGTCACACCGCACCGATCTTTCGTCACATCGCACCAATCTTTCGTCACATCACACCAATCTTGAGTCGCACCGCACCAATGTTTAGTCATAACGTATCACTTTATATTCTTATGATATTGTAATGGCTCTTAACCGCTCTACTTTCATTGTTTATCAAGTGACTATTAGATACTTCACATTAAGAAGAAATGTGTGCGTTTTACAGTTGCAGAAAAAACAAGGTTACAAAGACAGTTTGTGTGGAAACACAAACTCAAAATCGGACCCCGAAGTAGTCTACCTAGGCAGACTTCCATATTTTCAGAAAGAACATCCGAATTAAATTATATCAAAGACAAATGAGAGTTAAGAATGGAGAAAGAAGGTTGACAGATCTTGTGTGGTGCCCCAACGGTACAGCAGATCAAAGGATAGGTGCAAGTGAATGCAAAGTTAGATGTGAACCTGGCATAACTAGTTCCCCTTTCAGACCTAGGGTAGAAGATGTAAAGTTCATCTGTTTTTGTGGCCTACGGTTAACGAATGTGTCATGTAGCCAGCACAACGACCAAACGCCTTTACTTTTCCCCAACTAATGTCAGGTACCCATTAGAGCTGGGTGGACTCAGAGGCGCCTAAGGATTCCAATGTTGAAAATCCCAGTCTTCGCCAGGATTCGAACCCGGGACCCGGTTCTGAAGCCAAGCGCTTTACCGCACAGCTACCGTGCCTCTCCTGGCCTAACTGAAGTCTTACAATTGATGTAATTGTTTTGAATAGGCTCAATCTCTTTTTTTTTTGGTGAAGAAATTACAATTCATTTAATATCTACTCATTTGTAGTCATTTTCAAAAATATAAAAATAAAACATGAGTGGTCAAGAAATTGCAATTCATTTAATATCTACTAATTTGTAGTCATTTTCAAAAATATAAAAATAAAACATGAGTAGTCAAGAAATTACAATTCATTTAATATCTACTAATTTGTAGTCATTTTCAAAAATATAAAAATAAAACATGAGTGGTCAAGAAATTACAATTCATTTAATATCTACTAATTTGTAGTCATTTAAAAAAAATAAAAAAAACATGTGGTCAAGAAATTACAATTCATTTAATATCTACTAATTTGTAGTCATTTTCAAAAAAAAACAAAACATGAGTGGTCAAGAAATTACAATTCAATATCCGCTAATTTGTAGACATTTAAAAAAAAATAAATAAATAAAACATGAGTGGTCAAGGAATTACAATTCATTTAATATCTACTAATTTGTAGACATTTTCAAAAAAATAAAACATGAGTGGTCAAGAAATTACAATTCATTTAATATCCACTAATTTGTAGACATTTTCAAAAAAAATAAATAAATAAAACATGAGTGGTCAAGAAATTACAATTCATTTAATATCTACTAATTTGTAGTCATTTTAAAAAAAACAAAAAAAAACATGAGTGGTCAAGAAATTACAATTCATTTAATATCCACTAATTTGTAGACATTTTCAAAAAAAAAATAAAAATAAAACATGAGTGGTCAAGAAATTACAATTCATTTAATATCTACTAATTTGACAACGCTAAGGTTGTCAATTGTAGTCAAACTGAGTTTAATTTATCTAATCTTGTAGACATCTTCAAAAAAATAAAACGAAGCAAAAAGAACACTGTAGTGTAATTGTATCCAATTAGTTTATGTTTCCTTTTAAGCACTTAGCACTCGTCATTGTCACTTTATGGCTAAAGGGGACATAATGTATTGAACTTGGTGGTAGTACGAAGAGGAAAAAGTGACTGATTTCATCCTAAGCCTCCATTCTGTCTCGTCAAATAGTATTTTAGACATATAATAATATTTAATTTTAAACAACAGAACAACATCTTTTTTATGAAGAAATACAGAGAAAAAGGACTTCCTTGATAAGTAGACTCAGTAGTATTGTTTTAACAGTAACAATCTTCAACATAAATGAGTTCATTAACAAAGTTGCACAGCAACATTAACCATCTTTCAGGAAATTGACTTTGAAGCAATGCTATGTTCCCAGGTAGTAGCAAGTAATTAGGCAAGGCAAGCCAATATAGGGTTTTATACAGCTGCCCTGTATGCCTTAAGTATTTAAAAAAGACAGGGAACAGGTTAATCCCTCTCACGACAATTTTTTAAAGGTCTCCTTGAGATGTAAGAAGGCTACTCTAGCATCATCAGGGTGGCCCCTGAGTCTGTGTGATACATATGGACATGGTTAACCAAGCAAAGGTACTGCTTTATCACAATTGTTCAGGGTTCTGTTAGGGTCATGTGTAAATTATTTCAGGATGGGGTGTAGATTAAAGATTCTTTTTCCTCTCATTACGAGGGGTTTTAAAAAAAAAATAAAAATTAAAAAAAATAAAAAATAAAAAATAGGTAATTTGTCTAAAATTATTACATTATTCATAAAAGATTCTTGACTTTCAATTGCCTGCCCTTGTCTATATTCTTTAGGATTATTGGTTTTGGTTAGTTTTGTTTCTAGTCTCTTCGCAGGCTCCATTCAGACCCAGGTGAGCTGTTCTGCCTCATCGTGGCACTTGGTGGAAACGGCTACTTGAGGAGGTAGTTTGGCGAAACGAATGGCAAAACATAACCCCCGTGAGGATGCCCATGGGTGGACGAGAGTTTACCCCTTACACGGGCGGGGTTGCAAAAAAGTCCCCACAAACACGTCCCTATCAATGCGCCGTTCCTCAAAGGACCGTTACATAAATGACGAGTCCCCCACGGCTAGCTTGGTATAACGAAGGAAAATGACGGAGGCTCCCATTGTCCTAGGCCTTCGGCCATGAGCGGCGAATCATGCGTCGGAGCCAAAGACATCGGAAACAGCAATGTTTTACATAGGCATTGACTTGGGTCGCTCTCAAACAGAACTGTGCGTTCACACAGGTTGTTTTTTTTTTTACTGTTCTGGCTGGACGACCAAGCAGGTTTTTTTTTCAAACTTAGAGCTCGAAGAGCCTTCGGCTCAGCTCTTACGGACATCAAAACGGCTCCATTCAGTTACGTCTTGTTTTCTTGTTCCTTTGTTGACTTGTGACATGCTCTCCGATCATGTGATCAAAGAGGACGTAACCGCGAGGGAGAAATAATTCTTCAAAAGTGTTGACTTCCCTTTAAAAGACAGTTCTTGAGTAGTTTTCCATAGATAAATAAAGTTCAATTTGATTCCTATCCCGCATCTCTCAGCCCAAACTCTCTTTAACCCAGGTACATTACACACTCTCACACACTCGCATAACCACTTAAGCTAATTGACATAATACCAATAGAGTAACTTTACAAATTGATTACAGTATTTAGATTTTTATCTCTGAGGTCTGACAATTTAGTCAAGGACAATAAATTATACATAAATTACAATTTCTATCAAACCAGTAAAGTTATCAATTCTGTATTCGATTATTTTTCTAAATATTAACTCTAGATTATAAGGATTTAAAGATACATTGTTATTAACAACTTTAATTCTACTGTGTCACACAAGACTTCTGTATTCACTCACTCACTCACATTAAATTTATGAAA
This sequence comes from Biomphalaria sudanica, assembly GCA_036873155.1. Classification (NCBI taxonomy): domain Eukaryota; kingdom Metazoa; phylum Mollusca; class Gastropoda; family Planorbidae; genus Biomphalaria; species Biomphalaria sudanica. The sequence continues at coordinate 95,454 of JAZGLO010004933.1, read as the reverse complement.
TCATCTTACTTTTGATTTTAGGCAATTTATTTAAAACAATAGCTAGGTTAAGATTAACATTGGTGTTACAGTTTGCCTCTAGTAGGTCTTTCAAAGTGCCTCTAACATTACCAAACATTTTAAAAACATATGGCTTTCATTGTTACCATTATCTGTGTGACATAAAACACGTGTGTACATTTCTTTTCTTACTTCCTACAGGGGTCATCCCGAATATTAGTCTGTATGTTATTTCTCTAGCTTTGGGTGTAATGTGTTTGCTGTGTAGATTTATAAAAGTGTCTCTGAAATCTATTACACCTAACTCTCTACTCCATTCGATCCTATTAAATAATCTTTCTTGTAACTGTTTCTTAAATGTTGTATATGTGTCTTTTAATTTACTGTGTAATAGATGTTCATTGCCAGGGAGTATTCTTGATATGAATCTGTAAAATGGATGTGTGTTTGTACCAAAGTGGTGTGGGGTGTCATTTTTTATTGGAATTATTTTATTTAACCTTAAGCCGTAGTAGTATATTGTTAATGGAAAATTGTTTGGGTTCTTGGCTACTTGTCCTATGTATTTTAATCTAAGTGCTTGTATTTTGGTTCTGATGTCCTGTAAGTTTATCCCCCCATCCTCTTTGTTTTGTATAAGTGTTGGGTGTTTAATGTTTCTGATAGTGCTTTTGAATATAAAATTCCTAATGATTGTGTTTATACTTGGTATAAAAGTTGGTGGAGGTTCTGTAATGTTTGCTAAATAAACTATCTTCGGGATGACCAGGTTGTTTACTAGTATTGCTCTACCAAATATAGTAGTTGCAGCATAATTAAATCTTTTAAGTGTGTTTTTGGTTTTCTTTAAAATATTTTCCCAATGCTGTGTGTGGTAATATGTTGGGTTGCTTGTCCACGTGATTCCGCATATTTTTATTTCCTTCTCTATTTTAAGGTTAAAGGGGATGTTTGAGGGGATTTTCCACCTGCCCAATCCCATAATACAAGATTTATTTATGTTGATTTTTGACCCGCTTGCCCTCCCAAATTGATTAAACTTATCTATGATTGCGGCTATGTCTTTTTCTGAGGAGGGAAAAAGGGTGGTGTCATCAGCGTATGCTTTAACTTTAACTACGGGCGTGGGGCCTGGGATTCTTATCCCCGTGATTCCACTATTTAGCCTGATGGTTTCTAAAAGGGGTTCTAGGCAAAGGGTGTATAAAAAGGGAGAAAGGGGACACCCTTGTCTAACAGATCTTCTAATTGGGATACTGCCACTAAGGGTTTGGTTTATTATAAGTTTGCTTGTGGCATCAGTGTAAACTAGCTGTATGTATTTCTTCATTCTTCCATCTGTCTTCGTCTTGTCTAGTATTTTGAAAAGGTAGTCATGGTCTATTCTGTCAAAGGCTTTTTCCTGGTCAATAGAAAGGAGGGCTGCTTTCAAGTCTTTGTCTTTACAGTAATATATGATGTCTCTTAAAAAATGGTTAAGTTCATCGATGTTTTTGTCTGGGTTGCTACAGTATTGGTCCTGTCCTATTAAGTGTGGTATGAGGGGTTTTAGTCTTAGAAAAATCATTTTCGTCAGGAGTTTGTAGTCGGTGTTTAGAAGTGAGATCGGTCGAAAGTCGCTAGGTGTGGTGTTGTTTTCTTGTTTTTTTTGGTAGAAGTGTGATGTATGTTAAGTTGAAATCTCTAGGTAACTGTTCTGTCACTAACATGTCGCTGTATAGATTTAATAGTAGGGGTCCTATTTGGAGAAAAAAGGCTTTGTAAAATTCAAACGTCAGACCGTCTGGGCCAGGGGATTTGTTGTTTTGTGTTGTATCTAAAGCAGCCCTCAGTTCGTCTAGCGTAAAGGGAGCGTATGTCTCTATCTGTTCTGTCATTGGTATTTCTTTGCAGTTTTGTAAAAATACTTTTTGTGCGCTGTCGTCCGTCTGTTCCTTGTCATACAAATTAGTAAAGTGTTTCGTAAATGTGTCTGTTATTTTTTCAGGTCGTGTATAGTTTCTCCTTTACTATCAATTATGTTGTCAATAGTTCTGTCAATTTGAATGTTTTGTTCTGCTGATAAAAAAAGGTTTGTTAGGCCCTTCGGTTATTTTTTTACTTTTGCACCTCAATTCCGCTCCTTTGTATTGATAGTTAAATAGTTCTTCTAGTTGTGCTAGTATATGTGTTTTGGCTGCTTCTTCGTGTGTAAGTAAATTTTTTATTTTTTTCCCGTTCTTTTTTCCTTTTTGAGTTGACTAGTGTGGCAGGTATTTGGCTTTGCTGCTTAATGGAGCTTTTAATTAGCGTCCATATTTGTGTGACTTTGAAATGGGGTGTTGGGACCAGGAACCAGACAAAAGGGTTCTCGAAGCGATAGAGAGAACTCACTTCGTCCGGTGTTAGTTTTAGGCACTCTATTAGGCTCGCCATAGTGGCCTTAACAGCCCCCTGGCCTGACAGCTTTAGAAGCAAGATACCTGGATGGTGGACAAGTCCACCATCCAGGTCCTTTTTTTCAATAAAAAATGTCTTAACTGACATTTTTAAAAGGGGTTTATTACAAGTACTGAGACAGAAAAGAAACGATAACCACACTACAAACTACACAGTACTTTATTACACAACCCTCGCGCCGTCCACTCTAAACAGTAACACACAAAAATCCACAGAATCGAAAAGAAAAACCACAGAAACACAAGTAATCCACAGCATAAATCCTCAAGTGTTAGCTACTTAATCAATCTCTTATTCAAACCCTCATTATGTGCAATTAACTGCTAAAAGCAAATGTTTAAGAAAATGAAGTTTACAAGATAACTATTCGTTTTAAATTAGGTCTAATTTATAATGCATACTAATTAGCTTTTTCTCTTTAAAAAACTGCGTGCATAAGTGATTTTAAAAATTAGATTTTTCGCTTTCAGAAAAAAAGTAGCCGTTGCATCAGAACTTTGAATGGTCTAAAATATTGTGAAGTCGGATTTTCACCATCTTTTCTAGTTTACGAGACAGACAGACATTTCACACAAAACTAATAGCTTCTTTTCCCCTTGCGGGGGCCGCTAAAAAAATGAGTTACAAATGCATATGCAATGCACTTTATATCAAGAAAAAACGCTATATATTTTTTTTTATTTTTTCAACATAATAAAATTTATATTTTAAGATTATTCTTTTAACAGGTCAGTATTTAAGTACAGAAACAGAGGCTGTAGAAAATTTTCAGAGAGTTACCTCCGCTGGTGAATTTAGATTACGAGGCTTTCCGCCTTTAGAAGCGGTGAAGGATAAAATGCCACCATCTAGAATAACTGATCTTCGTGTTATTTCCTTCAATCTTGAGACCTCCGTTGCTATACTTCAATGGACCGCTGTTGGTGGAGATATGGAAAGAGGAAAAGGTAAAATGATTATTGACATAATCATTAGGATTCATTTAAGATTGAAATGTAATCAGTTTTTTACATTAATACTATTTTTTTAGTGCATACATCAACTTCCAAAGGAAAAAACAATTTTATACATGAACTCAGATAAATAATATACATAACGTGAACTCATACAGATATCTGAAAGTCATTGTAAATAACAGGTTTTCGTAGGAAGAACATCTTGAAAACATGGCAAAGAAAGCGGCTTCTTATACAATTTTAATAGCTTTACATTACAAAAGAACATCTTTGCTAATTTTGACTTTCCGACAATACAAAACCTATATTATATTAATTATAAGCGTAAATACCACTGACTGATTGATTGATTAATTAGTGAATGTATCAAGAGATGTCAGCAACTGCCAAACAGATTCCTTCTACCTCCTTGCTTTTTTATATGAAACGGTTTTGACAGATACCAGGATGTCAGGGAGAAATTTTTTAGAACATACACCTTGAAAACACTATTCGACAATGTCGACACTGGGAAGGTACTGGGCTTTGTCCGGGAGGTGGGGTTGTCTACGAAGATCTGATTTTTGAACTGTGAACATATAATATTTACATAAGATTTTTACTAAATTATTAAATTTTTACTACCTTTACTATTTAAACTGTGAATAGACCTTGTTTTTAATGATTTAATTGTATAGAATTTAGCCCTTGTTATGTAAAGGGAGAGTGATCCTTAAAGGAATACGGGCACGACATGGCCCAAATTATGCCGATGTGCCTAAACTCAAAACTCAAACTCAAACTTTCTATTAAATCTTTGTATTTTATTGTGGGTATTTCCCCAAAACACCGCATATCAAGCATAAATAAATGAGTGATTGGCAATGTATTCAATTCCAAAGCTTAAGGATGAATGCAGTGTTTCAAATGGCCACGCATGCGACCTGCATATTTTCCCCAGATGCAGACAATGTAGTTTTCGTCGGAGGTCTAAATGTTCTTTTCTCTTCTGACAATTTCTTCTACAAGGGCTTATCTTTGGGCATCTAATGTATGTCCCGCGGCATTCGCAAGAGCTCTCTGTCTCTTTCAGATGCCATCTGCTGCCAGATACTTTCCTCTTTGCCAGTGGGGGCGAAATAGTATCTGAGTTATCATTATAGTACTTATGGGAGGCACCACTGTTACGCCGTCGTCTTTAAAGCTCGTCCCCCCCCCCCAAATCGCCTGCAACATGCGGTCGTCCCCAAAGCGGGATAGGTGTCCGACCCAGAACGGCTGTCGAATACAAATGTTTAATAACGTATTTTTATCTGCCGCTATTAGTTCTGTGTGGTCTGTCTGTCCATCCCGTTTAGATTGAACAAACAAAAAAGATACTCAAAGCATGGATACTCCTGTCAGTGAATGAAATTCTACCTAAGGCAGGGGTGGGCAGCCTTTTCCTATCGAGCGCCGCATTGCAAAACTTAACGAGGGGATTGAACTGTTCAGAAGATCGCCAAAGAGTGCAGACTTCTCTGGATCACCTACATGGTTAACGTTAATTCGCCTAGTTCTGGGTTGAGTGGAAGTATAAGCCTTCTTGAGAAGTAGTTTGATCTACCTTAGCACTAGTGAATGGTCTGAGTTGCAGTCCGCACTATGGTATGAGTGGGTGTGGATGACACCTTTCATATCCATCCTTCGGGTGATGCAGAGGCCAAGCTGGTGCCACATTTTTGAGCGTGGGTGCTGCCAAGACACTTTGTGTCGTTCCTTGCCAGAGAAGAATGTATTTGTTACACACAGTTCATGAGAGCTACAGAACTCGAGTAGCCTTTGGCCATTGTCATTGATTTTGCCAACACCACTTTAACAGCATTAAAGTCTCCATTTATATAGAGGTGCTCGGAATACTTTTAATTACGTCCTCTAGAGCTTGAAAGAATCTGTCTTTGTCCTCTTCCGGTGCAGCAAGGGTTGGTGAGTAAGCACAGATTATATTAACTTTGCCTTGCGGTGATGCAAATTTCATGTGTGCTACTCTTTCATTGCCAATGCGAAACATCGCAATGCAGGGGACGAGACTGTTTCTTATTGCGAAGCCGACGCCATGTATTCTAGGGTTTTGTTCTGGTTTCCCTTGCCAGTAGAATGTATAGTTGCTTTCTGTAAGAGATCCACTGCCTGCCAGTCTGGTTTCTTGCAGACAGGCCACATCTTACTAGATTTATCCAAGGCTTTTAACAAAGTTCACCACCATAGTTTGCTTAAAAATTGAAATATTTCGGCATTAATGGTCCACTGCATCAGTGGATTAAAGATTTTCTGATAGGGAGAGAACAAACTGTAATAATAAATGGCTCTAAATCAACACCGATAACAGTACTTCAGGAACAAAAATCAGATTATTTGCAGACGATTGCATAATATAGAACAATAAAAACCACAAAAGACACAGATATTTTACAAAGAAAATTTGATGAATTACAGAAATGGGAATCAAATTGGAGCATGTCTTTCCACCCAGAAAAATGTCAGTTGTTAACAGTAACAAAAAAAACTAAAACAAATTAATTCCACTTATCTTATTCATGGCAAACCAGTTACACAGACTAAAAACGCAAAATACTGTTAGGAATCTCCCTATCCAGGCTCGCTACAAATTGCACCAAACGACACCACCAACTTAAAGAACTTGACAACTCTGGGCTTCAAAATAACGTAATAGTTTAATGTCAATAAATAACAGCCAACACTGTACAATTGGCAGCACGTAATGTACAAATATCTCTCCGCCGTATCAACTCTTGCACTGGTCTCTCTGTCTCGTTTCGGACTTGTACTGGGCCGTTGTAACGAACTGTAGATCGGGAAGTTGTGACTGACTCGTCTCTGATACCTGCGCTCTTTATATAGGATCCCTGCTTTCCTTCTAGAGCCGGGCCGAACGTCGCTCGACCATTCTGGGTGGTCATATGACTACATCCCTCGTGACGCTCCTGAGCTCTGTTCACGACGTCGATCCTACTCGAACCTTCATATTGACACTCGTCTCGGCTGACCGTCGTAACTCGTCACGGTTGACCGCTCGTCTATCGCTGGCCTGGGGCGATTTGCGTCGGCTGACTACACACACACCACTACCCCCATCTGTGCCACCACCAGGTTTATAACAATACCTGGTACAACCCTTTTTCATTTTATATTTACTAATCAAAAAATTTGAGATTAGAGTGTGGTGCGACATAATATAAAATGGGTTCACATATCAACACGTAGATTATTTTATATAGATATTCAACTAATTGTGTTCCCAAACTATGATTTCTCCATAAAAGTAGGACCGCCCCCCTCCCCACACTCAAAGGGTTTAGATGGAAAGGACTGTAGAGTTATTCGTCCCCCCCCCACACCAATTCGGCCAACAGGGGAGCGACATAATATAAAGATCGGTTAAAATATCAATAACAAGTTTTAATCATATACATATTTAATTGATTCTGTTAGCAAATACAAATAAATTGGACCGCCCCCTCCCCACTCAAAAGTTTATGGGGTAACGGGATTGATGCCATCACCCAATCCCGATCCCACCAAATCGGCCAACATACTAGAGGGGGAGGCGAAATAATCTAAAAATAGGTTGAAATATAATTAATTAGTGTGAATTCTATACTAAAACTCGTCCGCCCCCCCCTCCCAAAGGGGAGTGGGTCGGTCGAGTGGGGGGGGGCAATCGCCCCTACCGCCCACCCCCTAGTTCCGCCACTGTATCCCTAATATATTAACAGAAAGTAAGGCCTATGTATGTATGAGTGTATGTCCTTCATAGAAATCATAACCGTATGACCTATCTTGATAAAACTTGCCATAAATATTCCTTATAGTTTGCGTTTACGTTTTTGACTGTGGTTAGCAGGTCATCGTGGGGTCCAATTGCTGTGTTAATCCTGTTTATAATCTCTTCATTGTGATGCGCTATTTGTAAGTGACACCTATGATTTAACTATATCTTTATAACTATAAGTTCATCGAATTTTCTGTTGAGGATCATTCCTATCCGTAAGCTTTCTATGACATCTTTGCTTAGGAGTAATCTTAATTTCTCTATGTGGGCATTAGTCAGACTTGTCCAAGTCATTGCACTAGTGTATACTTTGGGTATTGGCTAAGTGTGAAACTTCGTGGCTAAAGTCATGATTTTAAAGATGAAGTGATGTTTGCTACCCATCTGGTAGCAAACATCACATATGAAAGCTGTTTATGTTTAGGCTATAAATTCAAGTATGCTGATCAATTCTTATTGCTATAAGCTAGTAAAAGAGTTCATCCATCCATCTCGAAGTATTTCTATGACGACCTGTACAAGAATTTTTCACATACAGTAGCCAAAGCACTAAAAAGACTGTAATTTTGCTTGCATATGGGCATTGTGTGCAACATTTTCGGCAAACACATACACATTGTTTTTGTTTGTAGCCTTTCAACACTTTGCTACACTATGTAACTGAAGATTGACAGCTTTATAAGAGAAAGTGTACAAGCATGACAGCTGTATAAGTGGAAGAACAAGCATGACAGCTGTATAAGAGGAAGTACAAGCATGACAGCTGTATAAGAGGAAGTACAAGCATGACAGCTGTCTAAGAGGAAGTACAACCATAGCAGCTGTATAAGAGGAAGTACAAGCATGGCAGCTGTATAAGAGGAAGTACAAGCATGACAGCTGTATAAGAGGAAGTACAAGCATGACAGCTGTATAAGAGGAAGTACAAGCATGACAGCTGTATAAGAGGAAGTACAAGCATGACAGCTGTATAAGAGGAAGTACAAGCATGACAGCTGTATAAGAGGAAGTACAAGCATGACAGCTGTATAAGAGGAAGTACAAGCATGACAGCTGTATAAGAGGAAGTACAAGCATGACAGCTGTATAAGAGGAAGTACAAGCATGACAGCTGTATAAGAGGAAGTACAAGCATGACAGCTGTATAAGAGGAAGTACAAGCATGACAGCTGTATAAGAGGAAGTACAAGCATGACAGCTGTATAAGAGGAAGTACAAGCATGACAGCTGTATAAGAGGAAGTACAAGCATGACAGCTGTATAAGAGGAAGTACAAGCATGACAGCTGTATAAGAGGAAGTACAAGCATGACAGCTGTATAAGAGGAAGTACAAGCATGACAGCTGTATAAGAGGAAGTACAAGCATGACAGCTGTATAAGAGGAAGTACAAGCATGAGTCTTATCCAACGTTAGACAACTTATAGATGCTTCTACAATTGTTTCTATCTTTGATGTTTAATATTGAAACTATATGTGCATGTTTGAAATCGTAAAGAACCGTTTCTTCTTCACAAAAATGTCATAGTAGCTCTTGGTCCTTTTTTGTTTATAGCATGTATTTTTTAACCCCTAAATAATCTTTACTGTTATGTTATTTTCAATATGTGATTTATTCCTAGCTGTTGACGCATCGTCTTGGGAATGTTCGGCTGTTCTCACATAGAAAGTTGGTTTTTGTACGGGGTTCCGCACAATAGCCAAATATTTCTCAGCGTCTGTTGTCCGCTTAATATAGAAAAAATTCCCACGCCCACAACACCAGCCACCAATTTTGCCTTTATTTCATTCTAGATTGTTAATCCCTAGTCATTTACACTACATATATTTAAATTATTGAGTAACCTAATCATGCAACTCTGAAAATAAATCAGCATGTATAGAATTGTAGAATTCAAGATTTAATTGATTATTATTTAAGACTTTTTTTTTACTTTCTTTGGTTTCAGCCTCGCAGTACTTTATTTACATGTCGAATGATTTTGAGAAGCTTTTGACTGATTACAAATCAACATCTTTGATACAAAATAAACATATTATCAAAGGAAGTCTGAATTCACCAAAGGCTTCTGGAACTGTAGAAGAATTGATTGTTACACTCAATGAGACTGCTCTAAAGGACAACCTCACACTTTTCATGAATATTCATGCCATGGACGAGAACGGAAATAAGGGGGATGCTTCTAATATCATTTCAATTTCGTTTGCTAATGAAACCGCAGTCTTGCGCAGAAATGTAGAGAAACCGTTATCTCCTATGATCTATTTGGCAGTCTGTTTGCCCCTTGCACTAGTTGGCATCATCATTTTGATTGTTGCCATTTCACTAATGGTTTCTCGGGCTAAAAAAAGCAAGTCCGAAGATTTTGAACAAGCTGAACAATGTACAACTCACTCTGTCCATTCTCTAGATATTGAAAATATGAACTATATGTTTGATGGTGAGTACAGAAAAAGACTGCCCGAAGAAATGGACACATGGAGCCGTGGAAGTATCTAGAACATTTTTAAGTTGAACATAACTTGTAGTCTCTTTCAAAGCAATATCGTAAATTAGACAATATCTTCGTAGGTATAGCTTGTAGTATTGTTTAAATAAAGTATACTATAGATAAAATAAGTGCTAATTTGTAGTAAGATATTTTTCAAAATATTATAATCATACTTTTAATAACCTTAGATTGAGTAAGAGAAACTTTTGGTGACAATACATATCGACCTAGGTAGCGTGGAATAAAAAGATGAATACAAAATTATAATCTATTCAGGATCTTTTTTACTATGTATATATATTATAGATCGAAATTAAAATAACAGAAATGCCATAACCTTTAGAATAGACGCATTGATGAATTCCTGCAAATGTCTCTAATATATCCACACAAAAATAGGACAACTCATTCTTTTATTCATTCATGCATTCATTTGGAAGCTTGCGCAGTTTTGGAATTTAATATCTGCAAATGAATGTTTTTGTTTACAAAGCTTATATAAAACTCTCTCTATCTGTCTGCATAGAACAGATTTTGAACACATTATTTCTCCCACTTCTCATTCTCGGATCAAGTGAAGACTCTGCACAATTGTATATTGTTCCTAACAAAACAAGAATCATTTAAAAAATAAATTAGTCGTAATTAACTTTGTTCGATATCAAAAAGGGGAAATAAATCTAACAGTATTGAGATGTATAGATCTAAGTATGGATTTCTTCCGCTTAGATAATCTTTGTTAAAATAAAAGTTTAAGTTTTTTGTATATTTTGTTTGTTTTCATCTTTTAATCTTTCCCACTTTTTCAAATCTTGAATACATTCGTCAGTGTGTTATCGATCTTAAAACGTTTCTTTTCTGCTGTTCAAAGGCGGTAAAATCAGTTTTAAACAGAGGGAACAAAATGTAGAGTGAGGGACACATTTATTTCAAGACATTAAAACTACCCAATTTTGTCAACATCATACACAGTAAACTCATGTTCTGACATTGGTAGTTTTCTTCAACTATAGAATAGGAATGGTAAGAATGGCACTAAAATGCTAACAAATACCAAGAGTTATACCACATGATTAGATATTGAAAGACTTATATGCTTCCACAAAATATATTTGAGAAGATTAAAGTGGTATGTGAAGTGTGAAACTTTGTTGTGCACCTATGAAAAAAAGAAGATAAGTACGTCCTACGCGTCAAGCATATTACCCAATGCTCTATTTTTTGTCTGTTCCAGTTTCTTAATATTTTCTTGAGCTGAGGGATTTTCGAGTTTCACTAAACGGACCACATTTTAACGATCAGCCTAACATACCTTTTTAGCCCGTACTTTTTCTTTAAAAAATGTCTTTTATTTCGATAGTGCAAATAAAAAAAAAAGAGCTAAATTAAACATTAAATATTTTTTCGAAAGAAAGCAAATAAAAAAGTATTAGGAAAAAATTGGAATTAGCAGCTATTTCCCATTTAGGGAAAAAATAAATATGCTTTAAAAATAGACGAAGTCTGTTTGTTGTGCTAAAAATGTAAAGAAATTCCAAAAATTAAATACATGTACAAAGGCTTAATTGAATGCTTACATTTGTTTCGCGAATTGTTGCGTTCAGACTGCGAATCTATCAAACAGTATTTAAGCATGTAATCATGGAACTATACTAAAGGAACGCTGACTTCAAAACAGGTTTTTGCGCATCCTGTCTGCGCATCCTGCACTGCGCGTAAAAAAAAATACAGAGACAAAGAAGGATTTTACGCCTCGAACGCGCGAGATTTACCCGTGTTGATTAGAAAATGTTTTTTAATCTCTTTATAAACAGATTCTTAAAAACTTTATCCATTTTCAGACAATCTGTTATGGTAGATATATTTTTTAGAGTAAAAGATCATCACAAAATTAGTTTATTCCTCAGGGATTCCAACGTTGATTTTTTTTTACCAGATCTGGTGCATTTTTATGTGCTACTTGCAGATAAGCCTACCGTTCCGCATTAAGCAGAACCGTCCCACTAAAACATAAAAAAAATAATTAAAACTCACATGTTACGCCGTTCCTCATTGGCACTTTTATTTTGTTCCGCAAAGTACGAATTCCGACAAAATAAATCGTCATAATTTTTTTAATTAATATAATAAAAAAATATTGAATACAAAATTCATTTATTGTTTACAATTCGTCTTATTATGGCCTACATTTTGTTAAGCTAAGCGCTAATGCTTCGTTTAATCAATGACAAGGGTCATTTATAAACCTGCCAAAACATTTTTCCGATATGTCTCTAACACATTGATTTCTAAGAAAAGAATAGAATTTAATTTAATAAGGACAAGACTATGACTATTCTAGACTATGTCTAAATTCTAGTACAGACTTATTTGAAAGCTTTGTCTTAAATGTAGATTCAGATATACTGCCTATTTGATGTTCTAGGTCTAGATCTAGATTCACGCTGTAGACTTAGACTTAGACATAGGTCCTCCCGCGCCGTTCGGCGCATTGGGCGGCAAGCTGTCTCCATAAAGATCTGTCACTGGCAATGTCTGAAGCCTCCTCCCACCTGGTGTCCGCTGTTCTGAGGTCCTCCATAAAGGTGTGTCGTCAAGTAATACAAGGGGGTCCCTGTTTGCGCTTTCCTTGTTTTGGCTTCCATGTTATCGCAACTCTTGGTGTGCGTAATTCATTTTGACGTAGAACATGTCCCGCAAACCTCATGCGACGCTCAGTCACAACCTCACCAAGTGTTCGACTCCCAGTTCGGCATAGGATTTCCTTGTTTGAGACCCGATCGGTGTAACTGACTCCCAAAATCCGTCTCAGCCATCTCTGTTGAGCCACATTTTGGTCTTTTCTCAATTTTGACAGATGACTTCCACGTCTCACATGCATATGTAGCAGTTGGAATGACGATTGTGTTGAGAAGGTGTATTTTTGTCTCGAGTCCAATGGCTTGGCTAGTCCAAATAGGCTGCAGCCTTTAGAAAATGCTCCCTGCCTTTCCTATTCGGCACTCTACATCATAGTAAGCATCTCCATCATTTGTTATGATGCTGCCAAGGTACGTGAACTTGTCCAGCTCTTCAAGCTTTGACTCGCCAAGTCTGACGGGGACACCCTTTGCCTTATATCCCACTCGCATAATTTTAGTCTTATCCAAGTTTATGCTGAGGCCAATTTTGGGTGCCTCTCTGTCTAGGCTCTCCGTCATTTCTTGAATGCATTTATTTGTAGCCCCGAGTAGTGCAACATCATCAGCAAAGTCCAAGTCCGTCAATCGGAGCTGTTCATGCCATGGAATACCAAAGGCAGTCTGTTTCATTGCTCTCCTCATTCTGTAGTCTTGACTTAAATATTGATCTTAAATATTGATCTGGATCTATCTATACATTTAAATCTATTCTAGATTAGATTTACATCTAAATCTACACGAGATCCAGTAACTAGTAAATTTAGGTTGAATCTAGATATTAGATTGTTATCTAGATCTAGATTATATTTAGAATATAATCTATAGTGGATCTAGAGTCCTAATGTGTCTAATATATATATTTAATTATTATATGTCTATATTGATATTCTAGATCTATTTCTGTAATTTGTAATGTAGGTATAGATTCTAAAACTAGCCAATAATGACTACGTTAGATATAGATGTATATGTAAAAAGATTTTTTTCAAACTATTAGGCCTAATTGCGGTAGTCAAAAACTCATCATTTAGATTTAAGCATTTATGTGACATAATTATGATACTTTTATTACAAAAAAATATATATTACCATTTTTTCCATTTGTTTCTAATTCATGATATATATATATATATATATATTATAGTATTTGAAGTTTTAATTTTTGCGCGCAACGTGGTAAATAAGCGGAAACACGTATGCCTTAATTGTGCCGATGTGCCAAAAAGTCAAAACTCAAACTCAACTTGTGCATTCCTCACTCGTGTAATTATTTTTTTGTCGACAGCGCTATATCTTTCTAACCAAAAAAAAAAAAAAAGAAAGAGAAGTGCTTATAAATTAAATACCTTCCTACTTAAAAAGATAATTACGCCTTACATGTATCCATGTAGGCCTTTAAGTTTAGTATATGATTATGTGTATGTTTAGCCTACTTTTCTAGTTTGAAAAAAATGGTAGAAAAGCCCTTTAAACGGTGACTGAAAATTACAAAGGCATAAAATCTAGAGCTAGGTTCCTCACATTAAATGTAGCCTACATTTAAATATATATAATTGAATGTAAGCAGTATGTATGTAACTATGTATGTATGTCTTCGATAGAAATTAAAAGCAGTTGACCAATCTTGATGAGACTTAGGATAAACGCTCCTTTGATACTTGCGGTAAACCTAAAATATGTTAAGTAGCCCTACCATAAAGTAAAGATCCTAAAAATAATATAAAAATTTGCCAAACTCGGTCGACATAATATTGAATGAAGACCAAATTATCTGCTTGACATCGATAGCTCCATTCATAATATCTCACGCAGCTTACATGAGCAGCATGGAGATACAAATCAAATAAGCATGAAAGGCCAAAAACAAACAAAATATTAAAGGCATATTATTAAACATATTAGCCATTAATAAACTAGCTTATACAGTACAACAATTATGACACCTTTCCCTAGATAAGTAAATAGCACATGATTTGCATCTTTCTGATTGGCCATGGCTAGATCTATGCACTCTAGTCCTCAAAAAGATAACTTTTTAGTTTGAGAAGTGAACCTATAAAATATAGTCTATCCAATTGATTATTTAAGCAAATTTAATTTAAATCGATGTTTTAAAAACATTTTTAGAACTACACATCACTGTAGCTATAAGTCTTTATTTTAGACAGTGTTTAGAAAAAAACAACTTTCAAATTACAATTAGAGGCCCACTTAGGTATATTTTTTTTTATTTTCAACTATTAAGTATATTTCAAGTAGATATACGTGTATAATCTATTATGTTCACTAATTATATTTAAAAGTACATCAGCACACACTCTACCTTGCCCTCGTATTTACTAGACCTAGTACGGTAAAAAACGTATGTATAAAAAATAAAACAAAAAAAGATTCTGTACCAATCTCAATGAAACTTGCCATGAATATAAGAAAACAAAAACATAAACATAAATATATAAAAACATAACAAAAACATATATATATATAACCAGTGGGGTTCGAGTTTAAAACCCCCTACCAGGGGGGTTCGAATTTTAAACCCCCTACCAGGGGGGTCCGAGTTTAAAACCCCCTACCAGGGGGGTCCAAGTTTAAAACCCCCTACCAGGGGGGTCCGAGTTTAAAACCCCCTACCAGAGGTTTTCGTAGTTAAATTCCACTCTTCTATAACACAAAACAAAAAAAATGCAAACTACAAACCCCCACAATTCACGAGCACAGTTAATGAAGATTTTCATTTTTAAACCCCTCAAAAATTGACGATAAACCCCCTCTTCAAAATAAAAAAAAGAAAATTACACACTCAAAATTCTATGAGCGTAGCCAAAGGGGTTTTGAGTTAACCCCACCCCCTCTTCAGTAGGATTTGAAGCTAAAAAATACGTCTTCAATACCCGGTATAAAAAAACGCAAATTACGCACTCAAAATGTTATGAGCGTAGCTAAATGGATTTTGACTCAGTTTTTCGTTTAGAGGGGTTTGAAGGTAAAAATTACCTCTTTAATATTAAAAACAAAGCAAAAACATGTTATGAGTCTATTCAAAGGGGTTTTGAGTTTAAACACCCCTTCAGTGGAGTTTGAAGCTAAAAAATACCTCTTCAATATAAAAAAAAAGCAAATAACACACTCAGAAATCTATGAGCGTAGCCAAAGGGGTTTTGAGTTTAAACGGGGTTTGAAGCTAAAAAATACATCTTCAATGTAAGAAAAAAAGCTAATTACGCACTCAAAATGCTATGAAACCTCTCTTCAGAGTGGTTTGATGCTAAAAAATTCCTCTTCAATATAAAAAAAAATCAAGTTACACAATAAAATTATTCGAGCGCAGCCAAGACAATTGGGGGGTTTTGAGTTTAAATACCTCTCCTACAGATGGCCTTTTTAAAAGTTTAAAATCCCCCCAGATGGTTTTGAGTTTAAAATCTCCCTACAGAGCGTTTTGAATTGGAAAACCTCTATCTTCAATATTATTCTAAAGCAAACTACTGTTACTAAATTATATTACCGTAGCTAAATGGGGTTTTGAATTTTAAAAAAAAAACATAACTCCAGAGATTTTTTTAGTTTAAAACCCCCAACAGATGATTTTGACGATAAAACCTTTTCAATATAAAATCTAAAGCAAACTACAGTCACTTATTTCCAAGAGCGTATTCAAGAGAGGCTACACATTTCTACCAGTTGCGGGGCTCAATTAATAAAGTGCAGTGAATAGTCATCTGCCGAAATTGAAAAACACTAAATATGGCTCAACAAAGATGGCTAAAACAGATTTTAGAAGTCAGTTATAGAGATCGGGTGTAAATCAAGGAAATCCTATGCCGAACAGGGAGTCGACCCCTTAGTAAGATTGTGACAGAGCGTCACATGAGGTTTGGCGAGCATGTTCTCCGACAAAATGAATTAGGCATAAGAAGAGTTGCGATGTCATCCTAGTACAACTTGGTGCCACACATTCATGGAGGTCCTCAGAGCAGGTGGGAAGAGGCTTCAGACATTACCAGTGACATATTTTTGTGGAAACACTTGACGGCAAATGCGCCGAACGGCGTAAGAGGGTGTAAGTCAGTAAGTATAGCACATTAGATTTTTGAAATAAAACTTTTAATAGCAAGAAAATGCACTGTAGATACATCAGAATATGCATTTTGTTGGCTTTCAATATCCCGCGCTGGGGGAGCTCCTAGCGCTCCCCCAGACCCCCTTGCTGGCAATGGCGGGGGGTCTACAATTTTCCCACTAACTCCAGGAAGAACTTATTCGTCTTCCGAAAGAATGATGGGTCAGAATGTAATAAAGATTATGTACACACACACACATACATACATATAAATATATTTTTTTCGCGGGGGGGGGGGGAGAAAAAAAAATCCCCCCCAAACCCCTCCCCCCGAAAAAAAATCCTGACTACGCCCATGATATATATATATATATATATATGGTTTCATTCAGTTGCAAAGCGACTTTTTCAATGACAAGAGTTGCATGAATGGGCATTGGCTATGGTCTGACGATGTCGCTTACACAGCAGTTCCCGTCTCTCCACGTACGTAGCTGATGTATCCTAAGGAATGGCAAGTGCCGATACAATTTGGAATCAGCAATTATTATTGGATGTCTAGTGTGAAAAATACGTGTATGCTATTTCACTATGTTGATAAAGTTGCTCTACGTTGACCCTAACCCTACATTTTCGCTTCTTCTAATGGAACAGGTCGCATTATTGTTTTACTCAAGATCATAACATTTGGTTTATTAGTCATTAAAGTAAAATGAAATAGAAATTCCCTTGAGAGTTAACGCGCCTTTGCTTTCAAGAAATGATAGCATACGCTATGACCTATATGTAGGTCTGTGATCTAGACTGAACATGGACATCTTTTAACGCTACAAAGAATGTGAAAATTTTCAACAAAAAAAAAGGTGAAACAAGGCGTTGTTTTGTAAAGAAGTTATAAGAAGTAAAAAATTATTAAAATCCTAACCTATGTAACATATAAATGTTTAGATCTAAATCTAGTAATGGAACATCGAAAAGCACTCTCGTCTCATAATTATTATTTTGCATTTTAGATAAAGGTAATCAATCTATTTTAACGTACATAAGATGATTAAAATCAACAGAGTTGAAATATTTCGATCTAGGATTTTTTAAACATTATCTCAATGGAAACTAACAGGAAATGGCTTTATTTCATAGATTTGCGTGAATATATAGTTTTGTGATTAATAGCCCAATCTATTTAAAATCCGCAAAATGGTATTGCATTATTTCTAAACTTTGAAAACTAAAGATCATTACTTTTCTAAGAAAGAAAAGAGCGATGTTCCTAGATTCGGGGAGACTTCACTTACAGCAATGAAAAAAAGAAAGAACAAAAAGAAAAATATATTGAAATTCAGCAGTGTGTCCACAACCATCACCCAAGGAAATATGATTTCATACCTAACTAACCGACTTGTTGGTGTCTACAGTGTCCACACTAAAGTGTTGATAAGCTCTTCTCCTTTGATTGAGCTGGTAATTTGGAAGTTAAATTTAGTGTGCTTGACATTTGTTTTGGGTTTCTCAAGAGAATCTCCACTATCTCTAATTAAAAATATTTCACACTTTTTTGCAATCGTTCGAAAGCTAATGAGTTTGTTCAGTCAAATGATAGAAACCTTTAATATTCGAACAATATATTTATACAATAGAAAATAAAGAGCGAATGTTTTTGAAAATAAAAAAGTGTATCTTTCGCTAGGACAAATTTTAATAGATGATATTTATGTTATTGTACCAGTTTGATGCACCAATCGAGTTTGGTTCTTAGATGTGCTATAGAAACCATATGCCAAAGAAAAAAAGAAAAGGAAAAAAATATGTGCGTTCCAGACTCATTCATTAAATTTGAATCTAAGTTTTCTTTCCAATTGAATCAAAACAATTCTTACAATATGTGATAAAGTATACACATTGTATTCAGCGAAATTAAACAAACATTATCATTAAATGTAGAGTACAGTTCTGTTTTAGAAGTGGCATATTCCAGACCTGCATGCATTCCACCACTAGATCCTTTGGTTCATATAGGAGATAGGCATGGGGATTGAGACGCTAAAACCTGCTCAACACTCATACCTTTAATTAGATATTTACACAAAATACAACTGATTGCTAGATGTACTAACCTGTTGTATGATTGGAACACACGTTTAGACTCAAGGTTAACTCTATCAATAAGCCTGTGGCATTTTGCGATCTTTTTCTTTTGCAACTTCTTAGGTGACTAAAATAAGTAAGTAGAAAATATAATTTAAATTATTAACAAACTAATTGTGTAATTTCTCTGCAAAATTACAAAGTTCAAGGGTCTTCTCCACTACCATAGTATTTGCTTATGCTATCATCGTAAATCACCAATCAACCTTTGAACAGGACTGAACTAACAGTTATTAACAATAAGTTTTATTTTGCCTATGGAATTTTATCTCATAAATTTAGCTTTCATTAGAAACTGATGTGCTTGAATGATTCTTGTTCATGTGCATTAACTGATGTGCTTGAATGATTCTTTGTTCATGTGCATTAACTGATGTGCTTGAATGATTCTTTGTTCATTTACATTAACTGATGTGCTTGAATGAGTGTTGTTCATGTGTATTTTCAACTTTTTTCATAAACCACATGGAATTTCCTTAATCTTATCGGTGCGTCTTTGGCCAAACTTGGACTCACCCTGCGGGGAGGAAGAGGAAACCGTATCTCATTTCCTCTTCTATTGCCCCCCCCCGACTAGCTGACCTCCGCCTCGACAGGTCTGGGGAACCACTAAATCTCGACCTATATTTTGATATATATGCACTACGCATAAAAGCAGGATTTCTTTCTAGAGCTTTTGCAAGAGAGGATTTGAACCTCTCAAGCCCTGACTCTAATTGAATTGGATGATGATAAGGATGATAATCATTCTAACTGTCGGAAGGTCACATGGATGTAACAGTAGTGATGGGCGAAAGTTAGAAACTTTTAGTTTAACTAAAAAAATTAGTTACGGCCATTGTTTAACTAGAGAAAAAAAAGTTTAGTGAAAATCGTAGTTTAATTAATTTTTTTAGGTACTAACTAAAAAGTTTAATTAAAATTTTGTAAAACTTTTCAACATATGGTCAGGGTTGAAACGCGCTCACTGTTTTCTGGTCATTTGATATCAATAACTTTGATTATCAAAAGAAATGATGCATTTAACAACTATTTGGACAGTCTGCACTTGAAGAGGGTAAAGTAAAATCCTGGTAGAAGTTATTGGAGTAAATATTTGCACTTGAAAGTAGCAGTATTATAAAATGTTTAACATTTTTTGCCAAAAGCTTCTATACAGTAATATGAATGAGGTTGTTCCGAATTTTTTTGTGAGCCAAGTGGAGGTGTTTAATTTCTTTTTCTAGTGGGAATGTGATTAGTGAGTTAGGTCAATATTTAATGGTTTTAATCAATTTATTTGCAGCAAACAATTTTTTTTAAACTGCAGGAACATCAAGTACACCCTTTTATAGTCTTAAGACTTATTATTGAGATCTATTAAGTCTAAATCAACAGCTAGACCTATATAGATCTAAAAGCATTAGGGTAACCAACTCTAGAAAAAAAATCTTCATCCACACCTTCTCTGACCATAAAGTAAATAGACTTATTCAGCTGATTTTAACAACCTGGTCAGCTATACATACACATGACCACATGTAGGGGTAGTGTACTGTACGTACATGTGTAGTCGGTAATACTGTAAGACTACCCTACATTAAGCGATATGCAATAGTGTTTGCTTAATGTGGAGAGGTCAGACAAGAAAATAACACACTGGCGTGGCTAGTCAAGCATGTTCGTAGATATATCTTTACACTAAAATAGTTATACACCCTCCCTGCCAGGAAAGTAAATAGACAGTGTGCCCGACTGATTTTAACAGCCTGGCCATATATATGTACACTTTTACTTACTTAGACTTTGGTCCCCCCGCGCCGTTCGGCGCATTGGGCGGCAAGCTGTCTCCATAAAGATCTGTCACTGGCAATGTCTGAAGCCTCCTCCCACCTGGTGTCCACTGTTCTGAGGTCCTCCATGAAGGTGTATCGCCAAGTAATACGAAGGCGTCCCTGTTTGCGCTTTCCTTGTTTTTGGCTTCCATGTTATCGCAACTCTTGGTGTGCGTAATTCATTTTGACGTAGAACATGTCCCGCAAACCTCATGCGACGCTCAGTCACAACCTCACCAAGTGTTCGACTCTCAGTTCGGCATAGGATTTCCTTGTTTGAGACCCGATCTGTGTAACTGACTCCCAAAATCCGTCTCAGCCATCTCTGTTGAGCCACATTTTGGTCTTTTCTCAATTTTGACAGATGACTTCCACGTCTCACATGCATATGTAGCAGTTGGAATGACGATTGTGTTGAGAAGGTGTATTTTTGTCTCGAGTCCAATGGCTTGGCTAGTCCAAATAGGCTGCAGCCTTTGGAAAATGCTCCCTGCCTTTCCTATTCGGCACTCTACATCATGGTAAGCATCTCCATCATTTGTTATGATGCTGCCAAGGTACGTAAACTTGTCCAGCTCTTCAAGCTTTGACTCGCCAAGTCTGACGGGGACACCCTTTGCCTTATATCCCACTCGCATAATTTTAGTCTTATCCAAGTTTATGCGGAGGCAAATTTTGGGTGCCTCTCTGTCTAGGCTCTCCGTCATTTCTTGAATGCATTTATTTGTAGCCCCGAGTAGTGCAACATCATCAGCAAAGTCCAAGTCCGTCAATCGGAGCTGTTCATGCCATAGAATACCAAAGGCAGTCTGGTTCATTGCTCTCCTCATTATGTAGTTGATGGCTAGGAGGAAAAGGAAGGGAGATAAGAAGCACCCCTGTCTCGATTGTAAAAAACTCTGTTGTTCCCTCTTCTGTTTTAATGCAGCAACTAGATTGACTGTAAAGGTGTCGTAGGATCTTGACGAATTTTACTGGGATACCGTTTTCTCTAACAATTTTCCATAGTGATTCTCGGTGGACACTATCAAACGCTTTTTTGAAGTCCACGAAACTGATCGTTAGTCGTTGTTGGTACTCTAGACTTTGTTCTATGATATTTCGTAGAACGAAAATCTGCTCTGTACATGATCTGCCTCTTCGGAAACCTGCTTGTTCTTCTCTGAGCCTTTCATCTACAGACTGTTGAAGCCGTCATCTCTGTTAGACGTGCGGACCCGCAGAGGAGCGGATATCGGCTCAGACCACTACCTTGTCAGTGGCAAATGTAAGCTCCAATTGAAACGCCAACCAAAACGAGCCACACGACCCCGCCCATTCAATGTAGAGAAGCTTAAAGACGGCAATATTGCAGCAGTGTTCCAATTGAAACTAACGAACCGCTTTGAGGCTCTTGCAGATATATTTACCCTTGAAGAAGAGTGGGCCAACTTCAAAGATACCACTATTGGGTGCGCGGAAGAAGTTATCGGAAGGAGGCGAGGTTCATACAAGGAACGGTGGATACAAGACAGAACATGAAAATTGATAGATGAGAGGAAAGAGGCCAAACGTAGACGAGATCAGAAAAATGAAACAGGATCGCAGCCTAGCGGAAGAAGCCTATAGGGAAGCAGATCTGAAAGTAAAGAGAAGTTGTCGGCGAGATAAACGGGACTGGATTGAGCAGAAGGGACAAGAGGCACAAGCAGCTGCAAGCAGAAATGACACAAAAACCCTCCATCGTATTGTCCGAGATCTCTCTGGAGCAAAGAGTGGACATGGGGCACCAATAAAAGACAAGCAAGGCAAAACTTTGTTAACGAAAGATGTACACGTGTTGGTCTATATAGTGTACTGAGTGTGCAGTCCATAATGACAAGATCACCTAGTTTTTTCCCCTTGCCCGTTTACCGGTTATGCAATAGTGTTAGTTGTAAATTTAGTGGTCAGACAAGAAAATAGCACATCGGCATGGTTAGTCAAGCATGTATTTTACACTACAAAATAGTTATACAGATATAATGTTTAGAAAACTCCAACGATTTCGTATCTATTTCTTTGGATACTAGATCTAAATTTGAAATTCTAAATACATGTTATTTAATGAGATTTTAAACTTTACCAGTATAAGTAAGATTTTCCGTTATATAATAAGTTAATATAATTTTTTAAAAAAAATAGTACCATTATTTTCTAAAGGTTTTAATTCAAGGCAAAAATTCAAGCACACATATTTATTTAGACATTTTATTTTACGTTTATGTAAGAAACATATTCCTCAATACTGATTTTATTATAGAATATCAGGTGACCGAGCCTCGCTCGGATGAATAATTCGTTAAGGAAGGATATATACCCGAAGTCATTTTAGGAATATTGTTGTAATTACGAAAATGAACGATCGGGTAAAAATTATCAATCCGAAGAGTTGTTTTTTCGTTCTGTCAGTTCTCAATGTAATTGTACATGGCGATTAGAATAGAAAGTCCCCCCAACAGTAGGCCTATAGAAAACCACAGCTCACGTCTTAACGTTTTACATGGCTTCTTTCGCGTAAAACTATTGGGCTATTTGGAAGAAAGTCTTTGCAGTGTAACTTCTAAAATGGTTACTTTCTGACATTTAATATTGCAATTAATATATTCATTATGGCTCTGAGACATGCACAATTTACAGAAAACAACTAAGACTTCTTAAGTGCTTTCACTAAAGATGCTTGCGCTCCATCATGGACATACGGTGGCAGGACCGCACTACAAACAGCGATGTCAACGCCGGTATGGACAGTATAGAGGGACTTCTTATGGTCCGACAGTTGCACTTGGTAGGGAACGTATCCCGTATTGGAGACAAACGTATGCCAAAGGCAGTCTTTTTTGGTGAGCTAAAAAGGTGGTCGACGTAACAGAGGCGCTCCACTGAGCCTTAATGAACATATTAATTGTAATATTAAATGTCATAAAGTAACCATTTAAAACGTTAAGACGTGAGCTGTGGTTTTCTATAGGCCTACTGTTGGGGGGGGGGGACTTTCTATTCTAATCGCCATGTACAATTACATTGAGAACTGACAGAACGAAAAAGCAACTCTTCGGATCCCGATCGTTCATTTTCGTAATTACAACAATATTCCCAAAATGACTTCGGGTATATATCCTTCCTTAACAAATTATTCATCCGAGCGAGGCTCGGTCACCTGATATTAGAATGTTAAAAGAATAAGATCGAACCGTAGGTATACAGTCGGATGATTATATCTATATAGGTGTAGTTCAACACCGCCCCGCCCCCCCAAAAAAAAAAAATTGTTATAGTTTAATTAACTTTCTTTAGTTTAATTTAACTTTCTTTTGAAATTCACGATAAACTAATAGTTTAACTACTTTATTTTAGTTGAAAACTAGTTTTAGTTTAACTTTTAAAAGTTAGTTTAGTTCCCATCACTATGTAACAGTACTTTGACATCGGACTCACTGTTGCCAATACAAGCTACATATTGATATAAATTGTAGAGCTTAGACATTGCGTTGTGCTTTAAGTCGTATAGCTTAGAAATTATCTTTATGATTTCGATTTTCCCGTTTTATATCTATCAGACAGTTAATATAGCTATTCTTTCCAATAAATATCAACGCTTGAAATGAACGTACTATATGAAAAGTTTGTTCGAATGATGCTCTGTTGAATGCGTATGAGCCATTTTGTTCAATCATAGTTTTTTTTACAACTTTTTCATAGTAAGTCAACAAAATCTTATTTATACTAACATCTTGCTTGGTGCTGCAGAGATCATCACTTCATTCCGCATACAGAGAGAGAAAGAGATGTCTAGCTCTAATTTTTACATTAATGTTTTTTGATTTAGGTATACGTCCATTCTACAAAACAAAGTATATTTTCTCGTTAACAAACTTGAAAAAAAAAACACAGCACTCCTACTTAGGTTTTCTAGCCTGCTCTTGTCATTCCGTTGCTCATTTTATTCATTACAAAACATTCTTTCCTCTTTTTAAAAATTTCCTCCTTATTTCTTGCAAACTCTTCATGAGTTTCAAAATGACCCTGGACGGATAGTTCGTAAATGGATATCTCTAGAAATGTGAAAGTTTGTGTATATCTTAAAGAAAATCTGCCACACTTTGATTTTACCGTTCTAATTGTTCAAAATATAATCATCTGAAAAGGAAATTTGGCTAACGTCTTTTGTTTTATATTTTGAATACTTTAAACACGCTTGCTGTGGATATTCTCGCACTGAAGTTGATATGCAGAGCTCAGTGAAAAGACTCCTTGCAATATTGAAGCATAAAACAAAATGAGAACTTCTAGATTGCTAATATCTTCATAAAGAAGGAATTGATTCCAAAAAAACGTTGTTAATTTTACTTATATATGGACAATATAGTATACATGTACACATACACACACACTGTTAGGAGATTTTTAAAAATTTGGTTTCAAACCAGAATGTCCTGAAAAATGTTTAGATAAATTTCCCTTGGCGCAAGTTTTACCAAATTTTTTATGCTTTAAGGAACATTTAGAAAAAATAATTTCTGTATCGGAGAACTATAATGATTGATTTGTGGATTCTTGAAAGTTGCAGATTAAAAAAAAATATAATGCCAAAATATAATCGTGTTACAAAATATAGATTGTTTTATTTTGTTCTGGAGTATCATGTTTAACAGTAATATACTCATTTACTTGAATATCGTTAAAATGTACATAAATGTTCAATCCACATTATAATAAAATATATTTTATTGCTTAATTTGTTGACCTTTTTAAAAGTGTTTGTAGTGTCTCGTATTTGTTAGGCACAAAATTCCATCTTCTATATCGGTCAATGTTAAGACGTTGATCCTAGACATAAGTATATAAATAAATCTATAATAGATTTCAGAAAGAATAAACAAATGATACACGAACTGCATATAAAGATACAACAAGTGTGTTGTACTTAATAATAACAATACCATGTTACATTCAAAGCTTTATTTCACTGAATGACAAACAATTACACACATAGTAGAGTTCACAACACGGACTACGAAATACGGTCAGTACACAGGTTAACAAATGTAAACAAGCACTAAGGGGGCGACAATCCAAATAAGCAAATTCACGACATTCACCCCACGTTTAAATTTTATACATATAACACAATATCAAGTACTCAAAGCAAATACAAATATTAATAAAACATAAGCATCTAAACACATCTGTAATACTGGTTAATAGCAAACTGTTTATCAAACACATTAGTCTGTTATACAGCAACTGTTTATCAAACACATTAGTCTGTTCAACCCGGTAGTTGGGTCTTGATTTTCTTTCTCTTAGGTTGTATCGGCAGTTTGGATCGGCAGCATTAGTAGTATTAGTACTAACAACATTACTTGGTGACTCGATGGTCAGGGCTTCAACCGGGTCCACTTCCCCCGATAGGGGTGGTTTGGTTGTTCGGTTAACAGGAGGGTTCAGAGAAGAGTTCTCTGCGTTGTTTTCTGTTTCGCTTTGAAGTGAGGGTGTCGCATTCCTGAACGAACCGTCTCTCAGCACAGGGGGTCTCACATTCTCTGTGAAACAGTCTTTTTCTTTGGGCGCCAACAATCTTAAAGAAACTGTTTCTTCTCGGCCCGTAGATGTTTTGATAAGAGCGTATTGAGGGTTGCTGTTCACAAGCTCTACCTCCACTGTTAAAGGGTCATACTTAGAGGATCTATTATTTCTTTTTAACAACACGGGGCCAGGAGATGTTAACCACGTTTGTAGGGATGTTCCATAAGTACTTCTGCGATATATCCAAAGAGTCTCTCGTGTGGAGTTTTATTCGTCGCCGTACACAGAAGTGACCGAATTGAGTGCAACGCGTCTTGCAATACTAGTTCCCACTGAGACGTACTTTCGAATGGCTGAGTGGCTTTGATTAATTGTCCTATTGGTGGCCTGAAGAATCGAGGTTTAAGTTCAGCACATGACTGGCACATGTCGATCACTGTTCTGACGTCATCGGTGGAAAAAAAGTAGATTTTTTGATCTCACAAAATGTAGCATTCTTGTTACACCAGGGTGACACAAACTATTGTGGAGTAATTTTAGGTCGTTACGTGACATTGCGGATAAGTAGCGATTTCTGCTGAAAGTGTCAGCAGCAGTGTTCTGTGTACCTGGTCTGTAAACGACGTCGTAGTGAAAGCAGGATAGCTCTAACCTCCATCTTTGGATCTTCTCATTCTTGATCTTGCCTTTATTTTGTCTACAATACATAAAGGACAAGGATCGCTGGTCTGTGACAAGGGTAAAGAGTCTTCCAATAAGAAAGTGTTTCCACTTTCTCAAAGATTCTACTATTGCATACGCTTCTTTTTCCACTGATGAGTGCCTTCTTTCGCTTTGCGATAGTGTCCGGGAAAAGAAAGCCGCAGGCCATCTTGATTAAGTGTAGCAGCTATAGCTATGTCAGACGCATCTGTCTCCACTGTTAGCGGGCGAGTGTAATCAATGGTGTACACGGCGGACAGGAAATCGTTTTATTTCTAGCTAAGAGGCTGATTTTGTCTGAAAAGTTAGGAATCCATAGAGAATAATAAGCCAGCAGGCCAACTATTCGTTTCTGTTCTCGCAGGTTCGACGGAGCATTTAATTCCCGCAAGGCTGTGAATCTTTCAGGGTCAGGCTTGAGCTGACCTTTAGATATTTCGTATCCCAGCAGTCTGACACAATGTGTTCCAATCTCACTTTTAGCTTCGTTGAGGGTAATACCATACTTCTGAGCTACTTTGAAGAATCTCTGCAGGTTTCTATCATGAGATTCGGTATCATATCCACAGATGGTCACATTGTACACATAAGCGAATGTATTTTGTAGTTGCTCATCTTCGATTGTTTTATCTATGGTTCGATGGAAACAAGCCACTCTATTTGTAACTCCAAATGGAATTCTTCGAAACTGGTAAAGTCTACCCCCAGCCTCGAAAGCTGTATATGGCCTTTCTTCTTCTTTAATCGGGATCTGATGATAAGCATTTTTGAGGTCCAGAGTGCTGAAGACAGAAAACTGTGATATCTTCTCTGCTAATTCATCCATTCTTGGCATGGGATAGGAGTCTAGCAGCGTAAATCTGTTGATCGTCTGACTATAGTCAATAACCATACGTCTTTTGTGCCTCTCATTGGCTGTTATTAGAACCTGTGCCCGCTAAGGGGACTTTGAGGGTTCTATTACTTCTTCTTTGAGTAGTCTCTGAATCTCAGCATTAATAAACTGTAGTGAGTGTCTGCGTGACTTAGTTGGCACTGGGGTGCAGTTTGGAGATAAGTTACCAAAAGACTAGGCGCCTCTACTTTAGCTGGTCTAAGGGTACTTACGCACAGAGGTGGTCTCTTCCCACTAAAAGGAATCTGTAGATTTCGTGCTTATGAGATCCGAGCCTAGAATAACATCTGAACACAATCCATCTAAAAGTATAAGATAAGATAAGTGACAGTTTAATATTTTCATATGTTTCATCTTTGAGTTGAATGGTAGCAAAGATATGGCCTTCAGTAACTCGAGACAGGTGAGTAGAAGCCATAAATGTTCTGTCCACGGAGGTTTTTATCGGCCATTTGTGACTCCTGGCAACTCGAGTTGATACGTAACTCTCACAGCTTCCAGTGTCTATCAAGGCTTTAAGTGGCACCCCATTGAGAAGAATCAAGGAGGTTGATTTTCCTAGACCTAAAGAGTGCAACGTAGCGAGGGCAAATGCTGTCGATTTTCTTGACTTGCAAGATCTCTGAAAATGTCCCTTCTTGCCACACACATTACATGTTGCTTCACGTGCGGGGCACTCATTACGAGGATGTCTTCGTCTGCCACAGAAGTAACACTTGATAGATATAGCGCTTACCTCTTGTTTTGTTTGAGTCGAATTAATCGAGGCTCGTAGATCAGGCAACCGGAAGCGACAGGATCAGCAGGGTGTTCACTTACAGCATTTGTAGTAGCCCCACTAGTGGTTTCTGGCTGTGACTTGTACAACAACGAATGTTGATAGGCGTGTTCAAGTACTCTGGCTTCCTCAAATGCATCCTTTAACTTTAAATGTTTTCTCTAGGAGGCGTTTTCTAATGCTGTTGGAGGCAATTCCTGTGATGAATGCATCGCGTATGGATTCGTCACGATGTTGCTCAGCTGTCACGGCTTTGAAATTGCAATCCTTGGATAGACTGCGGAGTTTTTGAAGAAAGGCGTCAACGCTTTGACCCTGTTCTTGTCTGCACGCGGCTAACTTGTGCCTTGCGAAGACCTCATTATTGGGCTGTACATAGATGTTGTTAAGTGACTGGATCGCTTCCTCATATGTTTCCTTGTCACTAATCATCTGGTACACCGATGGCGAAATGTAGTTAATTAGGAGTTTCTTGTTATCTACATTTTCTATAGTAACTACAGACAGAAAGTTTTTAAATGTTTCGTACCAGTGCAGCCACTTTTCTTGTGCTTGAGGTGCGGTAGGTTCCACATCGAACCTTTCAGGCCGAAATAGTTTATCCATGTTTAGACAGATTCAGTGAAATAAATTGTTGTACTTAATAATAACAATACCATGTTACATTCAAAGCTTTATTTCACTAAATGACAAACAACTACACACATAGTAGAGTTCACAACACGGACTACGAAATACGGTCAGTACACAGGTTAACAAATGTAAACAAACACTAAGAGGCGACAATCCAAATAAGCAAATTCACGACAAAGTGAAATCATATAAATATCTAGGCGTCATCATTGATAAAAGGTGGTACTATGACAAAGAAAACAGCCCAGCGACTATTTTTCGTATACAAACTCAATAGCTTTAAACTAAATAAGAAGATCCTAAGTCATTCTTACGGCGCGACTATGCAAAATCTGCTAACATAGGGAATAACTTGTTGGCAAGGCAATGCTTCATCTAAACTGTTGCGCCTAGAAAACATTATAAAAAGGGCATCAAAAATCACACGCACAACACTATCACATTTAAATGAACTTTCTGAACAAAAATTCTATTTAAAAAAAAAGGGAAAAATCTTGGAAGACAACAGCCATCCGCTCTATCATAACTACGTCAAGTCGTCGCGAAGTGTGCGACTACTGTCAATCAATATAAGAACAGCGGTACAAAAACTCGTTCGTTCCTTACTCGGTCAGACTATATCAACGCCACTCGTAGATCCGGATACCTGAAAAGAACAGTACCAAGATGCCTGTGTGTAGTATCTGAATGAAATTTTTATGTTGTGTCTGTGCTATTTATGTGTATGTTTCTATTTTGTTTTCTTTATATGAGAAAAGAGTCCTTGTAATCACAACACATTTCCATAAGGCATCAATAAAGCAGTCTTAGTCTTATATTTCTTTCTCTCTGTCTCTCTGTATATATATATAATTCTCTTCTTCCCCCAACTGTTTAAACGAGAAGTAAAGGAAAGATCACTCTCTTATTTCTGCGGATAGTCCACGAGAAAACAAGAGTAGTATTCACACTGCGGATGGCTGACTTCGCGCTACACTGTCGTTTAAATTTATCAAATCCTGTCCGCTCCCACCCCCTTTGTCTTGCTGTAGGTTTGGACTAGGTACTAATCTAAGTAGTTGTCACAATCATCAATGGTGATAAGATAGATGTCACGTTGAAGATTATCTTGATCTATATTGCACAATCAATGATCGTGGTTGCCGAGGATTTAGAAATCGTCAGTTGATAAGATGATCATTTAGAAGTTGCTAGTTGATAAGACGATCTAAGTATGTTATTATTAAATTCAATGAAGAAACTTCTCTTCGACAAATACAAATACTTTAATTCAGAACTTGAAAAAGGTATTCACAAATAATTACAATGGTTAAATGTACTTGAATAAAACATGAAATATATTTCTATTAGAATAATTGATCTACACAATAATATGATCATGTCATCTTTCTTTGAGTTCCAACACGAGACTGGCGGTCTTTCAGAGCTTTGGACGTTTTGCCATGTGACTAATATCTCTTTGCCACTTGGTTAATCAATCTGACCAATAAATACAGCTCAACGTACAATAATTAATATTTCTAACCAATCACATTTATTCCAAAACATAAGTTGTTGCATGCTGGAAATTCCCAAGGTAGCTGAAATTCTGCCGACAAAGCGTACGTGACAGTAGTCTACTATGTATTTATATAAAATAGCAGGGCCGGACTTATCCATTGTGGGGCCCTATGCGAAACGGATTTCGCGGGGCCAAGTTTGAGTAGGGAAGCGGATAATAAGTGAAATTTAAGAGTTTGTATTAGAAAATAAATTCGCATTTTATTCATTCTTTACAACGAACAGAAATACTTTACGAGTCTTTCGTGTAGCAAAGTCATACAGTATATCATAATAACTCTGTTTCCTACATAGATCACGCTCATTAGCAAGAATTATCAAATGTTTCAATCTATTTTTGAGAGTTGTTGACCTCAAGTAATTCTTCATTACCTTGAGGCGCGAAAAGCTTCTTTCACCAAATTAAACAATTACGGCTGATGCATAATGTCGCGCGTAAGATTGGCGTTTTCCATATTGAATGACACCCAAAATGAGAATTTTCGTGTATATATTTCCGAATATTTTAAGGACTTTTTCGTATATTTTGCGATTTCGGGATATTTCCAGGAGCTCCTGGTAAATCGTCAGTAGGGCGCGGGAAATCTGTTTGAAGCTATAAAAGGGTTGAATTTAATAATTTATAAACCTTGAATTAGAGCGGGTCCTATGAAAATGCGGGACCTATGAAAGTGCTGGGCCCACTGTTGTCGAATAGGTTGCAGTGGCCTAAGGCCGGCCCTGCAAAATAACGGCGTATGCCGACTAGTATTGTTATAAACCTGGTGGTGGCACAGATGGGGGTAGTAGTGTGGGTGTGTAGTCAGCCGACGCAAATCGCCCAAGGCCAGCGCTAGACGAGCGGTCAACCGTGACGAAATACGACGGTCAGCCGAGTCGAGTGTCAACATGACGGTTCGAGAGGGATCGGCGTCGTGAACAGAGCTCAGGAGCGTCACGAGTGATGTAGTCATCTGACCACACAGAATGGTCGAGCGACGTTCTGTCCGGTTCTAGAAGGCCAGCAGGGACCCTATATAAAGAGCGAAGGTATCAGAGACGAGGTGTGACAACTTCCCGATCTACAGTTCGTTACTACGGCTCAGTACAAGTCCGAGACGAGACGGAGAGACCAGTGCAAGAGTCGATACGGCGGTACGCTATTAACGGAGAGATATTTGTACAGTCGTGTGTTACGTGCTGCCAATTGTACAATATTGGCTGCTATTTATTGACATTAAACTGTTACGTTATTTGAAGCCCGGAGTTGTCAAGCTCTTTCAGTTGGTGGTGTAGTGTGGTGCAATTTGCAGCGAGCCTGGATAGGGAGATTCGTAACAACTGGTGTCAGAAGTGAGATCTGGCATTGCTACTACGAAAACGCTAGACCAACTCCTTGTAAAGGAACTGAGGCAAGAGCTCCGTGATCGAGATCTGAAGACGAGCGGAAATAAAGAAACCTTACAAGCACGCCTTAGGGAAGAGCTGATGAAGGAAAAAGATGAACCGGACACATATCTTTTTGAAGTCGAATCGGATTTTCGAGAACAGGTCACCAGTAGCAAGCAGGAACAGACCACCAGTATCATGCCGGAACAGATGGCAGCTATGCAGGAACAGATGGCAACTGTTCATGAGGAGATCGGTTGTATGCAAGAATAGATCACCAGAGGCAAGCATGGGCAAGTGGGAGCTGTTCGTGAGGAGATCGGTTCTATGCAAGAACATATGAACTCGGGGCTAGAAAACACCAACGACAAGATAGACGCGATGGACTCGGGAATCAAAACCGAGTTTTAAGGCCATGAACCAACGCATATATGCTGTGGGGGAAAGAATCACCAACATTGATGAGCAGATGAATCAGAGGGTCGACGCAGTGGAGAAGGCAATCGAAGAAATAAGAACGCAAGTTCACTGTAAGCACACTAATGCACCGGAGACAAATATGACGTCATTTGTGCCTGAAGTCATCGGGAAAATGAAGCCCCCCGTATTTGATGGTTCCGTGTCCTGGTCAGTGTACAAGAAGCAATTTGACGCAGCGGCTAAAGTTAACAAATGGAACAGCGAGGAGGAGAAAGCAACTGCCCTTGTGTTATCTTTAAGGGGAAAGGCCTCCGAATTGCTTCAGTCCTTACCAAACCAGCAAGACATCGCCGCTCTGGTACAGGCTATGGAATTCCGATACGGGAAGAACATCTGCAAGAAGTTTATCGAGTGCATCTGAAGACCCGACAATAGCGTCCCGATGAAACACTACAGGAGCTAGAGACAGACATCGACCGCCTGGCACATTTGGCCTACCCAACAGCCGAACACGATTTTCTTGACGTCATTATCACAGACGCTTTCATTGATGCGCTTCAAGACCCTGAATTAAAGAAAGCCACCAGAGTTAGTGGTAGAGCGTCGCATGAGGTTTGCGGGACATGTTCTCCGACAAAAAGAATTACGCATAAGAGATGCGAGACATCCTTGTACAACTTTGCGCCACACTTTCATGGAGGTCCTCAGAGCAGATGGAAAGAGGCTTCAGACATTGCCAGTGACAGATTTTTGTGGAAACAGCTTGCCAGCAAATGCGCGTAACGGAGAGTCTAAGTCAGTAAGAATAGCACATTAGGTTTTTGAAATAAAACTTTTTAATAGCAAAATAATGCTCTGTAGGTAGGCTACCTCAGAATGTGCATTTAGTTGGCTTTGAATACCAGAAATAGTGCTTTGCGGCGGGGCTCTCAGCGCTCCCCCAGACCCCTTGCAAGGACTAGGAGTCTACAATTTTTTCACTAACTCCAGGAAGAACCTATTCTAGGGCAAAAGAATGAAGGGTCAGAATGTAATAGAGATTAATTATGTACACACACACATCCATCCATACAAACATATATATATATATAATTTTCCGGGGGGGGGGCGAAAAAATCCCCCCCACCCCCCGAAAAAAAATCCTGGCTACCCCCATGATATATATTGATAGTAAAGTCTATTATATATATATATATATATGAGCGTAGCCGGAGATGGTTAGGGTTCCAACCCCCCCCCCCCAAATGACTGATTTTTTGCTTTGATTTTGTTTATTTTAGGTGAGATTTTAATACTAAACCATCACTTGCCCCAGCACAACTAAGGGAGTTTTGAGTTTAAAACCCCCTACCAGAGGGGTTCGAGTTTAAAGCCTCCTACCAGGGGGGTTTGAGTTTAAACCCCGGATAAAAAAAACAAAGCAAATAATACACTCAAAATGCTATGAGTGTAGTCATAAGGGGGTTTGAGTTTAAACTCCCCTCCAGTGGAGTTTGAAACTAAAAAATAACCTCTTCAATAAAAAAAAAAAGTAAGCTCACATATATCTATATAGATTTAGATATATAGATATATATAGATAGATATCTGGTATATATATATATATATATATTTATATAGGCACTGGATTAAGAACATGAACTTTAAAGGGGGAATAACCTCTAGTTGATTCGAATAACTGAGTGATCTAGATCTAGAAAGACTAGATCTATTAAATCTATAGATCTATATAGACGACAATATTTCAAAATAGATTCTAGAGATCTAATGCTACTATGAATCTACATTCTGCATATAGATCTAGTGTTCTATTTTAGATTTTACTAGACTAGATCTAGAGTCTAAATCTAGATAATAATATATTTTATATAAAAAAATATATTCTATCTAATATAGATCTACATAACATATTACATAGTCATAGAACAGATTAGATTATTTAGATATAATTAGGATTAGCCTAGCCCTGCCCCTAGGTCCTAGGTTATCTAGATCTACTACTGATGATCATCTAGTCTACTTCATTGACTTCAAGTAGTACTTCTAAATAATTTATTTTATATTAATACTAATCTACTAGTTTAGTAGCTAGAATAACTAGATCATTAGATCTAATCTATATTAGTATGTTAGATCTATAGTATATACGATATAGAAAGTCTAATCAATATATAATCTATATTCATAATATTGAAGTAGTGTAGAGTCTATATTGTAGTAATAATAAGGGCATTGTAGTATATTATATATAGTGTCATAATAAATTCTAGTTACTAGAGATCTAGATATCTATATTCAGGTGCGGACTGGCTATATGGGCTTACGGGCTAATGCCCGCTGGGCTGGTACCAAATGGGCCGGTCTGGTTGCGATTAAAGAAAAAAATAATTTTCCAATGCAGACAACTTAAAAAAAAGTGACATCAGCGAAACACAGATGCCCGAACACGTTTTCTTTTCTTTTTATTTATTTCTAATACTTAATTTTGTTTGAAATTCAACAAGAACATCAAAAAATGTACACTATACACTGTAGTCTGTACGTTAGACCGTACTTTTTGCTATGCACGAGTGGCATGTACTTCAACACTGCTTTGATGTCTTCAAGGTTGTATTTGGTCTGATCATTTTGTTGGTGGGCATGGACGTTTGATCGCACTCTCTTTTGTTTTCACGCCTTCCCTCTCCTGTGTTTTGATGGTTCCATTGTCAGTTAGCAAAAAAGAGGGATGAGAGAGGTTAAGTTAGAAAACATACATATAGATTTAGAAGGAAATGAGAAGGGTGACACACTCGCTAGGAGAGGGAGAACAAACTCACAATTAAACATTGCACTCTATCCAGAAGAAATGAAGAAACTAATAGTAAATAAAATAAATGAGAAATTGACAAGCTCTCGTCCGAATCACAAGAAAGATAATGCCTATTATAAGCTATCCCTAAAAGATCAACGTCTAATCTTACTAGTCAAGACTGGACACAACAGAATGAGACATGTACTTAAAATCCGTTCTCTTTACCGTGAGGCCTGTACAAGACACTGCCCCAAAACGTATGAATTGCGTAGGACGTAACTATCTTATGCTTTAATGAAACGTCTGTAATCTATTAGTAATACCAAAAAGTTTGAAACTCATCAAGGCTGCTATTATATTGTTTATAGTTTTCAGACTAAATACATGTATAAATAAAATACATTATTTAATCTTACGCAAGCATACATCCAGTTTTTGATGCGTTATCAAACTGTATACAGTTTGAAGAGAATTAGTCTTAGCCTACACCTATAATATGACACATTGGCTTGGCCTGGAGGAGGGGGGTTCAAATCTTTATTTGCCTCAGACCTCATTGTCTGAAAAGCCAGTGCAGCCAACTTATGCAAACTACATTCACCAAATTTCCTAAGCGTTGCCAAAAGGGGGTTTTGTGGTTATCCTCCCCCTCCAATACAAAAACTAAAGCAAAACTATAGTTATCACTTTCTACCAGTCGCTGGACTCCATTAATTAAGTGCAGTGAATAGCAGATTTGGTTTATGAATTTTTTAGCGGAAGAGCAGCAAACTAGTTGCACTGTCGATACATCAGAATGCATTTTTTAAAGCTTAAAATAACCGAAATAATGCTTCGCTTGAACCCAGCCGGAAGAGCTCACAGCGCTCTCCCCAGACCCTGTAGCTGTCCTTGGTTGTGTGTACTGTCTTTCCCTAATTAAAAGAAGAACCTATTCTAGGCTAAAAAAAACGCCTGAAAGGTCAGAATGTAATGAAGATTAATTACATACATATACTGCAGAGGGGGTAGAATAAAATCACCCCACACCTAAAAACTCCTGGTTACTCCCATGATATGACATGCCATTCATCTGTGGGCCAGTTTTTATGGTAATGCTTGGGCCAATTTTGATACCCAGTCCGCCCCTGTCTATATTTACTATTTTATTTTTACTTTATACTTTATAGAGTTTAGATCAGGCATGTTAACTCGTTTTCTTTGTCTTGATGCTTGACATCTTTCTGGGATACAAATTTATTAATATCGGGTGAAAGTGAAGTTTGTTTGCCACTGACACTATCATCACTGACGACAAATTTTGATCAGATAATCTCGAGCTGATTTGTAGCTTTCATTATAGAAAAGAACTGCTCACAGAGATCAGTGCTCGCAAAAATAATTAGAATTCTGGCTGCAAATTTCCGCAATTCAACGTATCGTTTAGGTAGATAACTAAATTTTGGTGCAGCCACTTCTTTTTATACCTCTCTTTCAATGAAGAATCTAACTGCTATTCTATCAGCTCTAGTTGCACATTACCAGCAGCATTTTCAGAAGCAAATGAAAATGGAGATAAAAACAACAAAAATTCTTGCTCTTATGAAACGATGTCATGACCACGGCCAGTACTAGCGATTCCAGGTGTAAGACATATTTACTAAATGTTGTAGCCGTATTTAATCTTTTTAGTTCCTGACACGTTGAGAAGTGAACAAGATTTTCTCTTCATATTTGGTCTATCCACTGTCATAATTTTGCTTGAAAGCACTTCACATGATCACATGCAGTTGTGACAATTTAGTGTTTACTTTGAAGTTTCAAATTCAAGTCTTGCAGAGAACAGACTTATCCTACTTAACAAACCTGAGGATAAACCAACATTTTTCTCAAGAGCCTGGCTAACATCAACCACTCCAGATCTAGCCTTTGCAACTGACAACTTATCCAAAAAGTGCACCAGAGAAGTTGCAGACCAGCTAGCCACCAGTGACCACAGACCCATATTGATCAGTATGGATAGCTCCTTCAAAATATCAGAAAACTCCACCATCCCCAGATGGAACTACAAAAAAGCCAACTGGCACCTATTCTCAAAGCTCACAGACCTATACACAACTTCAATAAACTGCAAATCAAATCAGGTTAATAAGTCATACTCAGCTTTCTCCAAAGCAATCCTCCTAGCAGCTAAGGAATCAATTCCTAGAGGAGCAAGAAAAGATTATATTCCCAACTGGTCTGATCACCTTCAACAACTCCACAATGCCACCATTGAAGCCAGAAACACAGTAGAAAATAACCCTTGTACAGAAAATAACATAAATCTAAAAGCAGCTAACGCAGTTTTCAGGAAAAATTACCTTTCCGCCATGAGGAAAAGTTGGCATGAAAAAACAGAACGGCTAAACGTAGATAGAGACGGCCACAAACTCTGGCGTATAGCCAAATGTCTCAACCAGGAAGAAAACAGAACAACTCCTATAGTAATAGAAAAGGACAACAAACCCCTGAAAGGCCAAGAAGCAGCAAATGAATTCATTAAGTTTTTCCAAAGCGTAGGAAAAATACAAATCAGTGAAAGTAGAAATAAAGATGTAAACTCAGAAATCCAAGATAGAATTAAAGAAAACAATCCAGCTTACTCCTTGGGAATGACCACTAATCTTAAAATGAAGGAGCTTGATGAATCCCTAAAAGTCCTCAAACCAAAACAAGCCCCGGGCCCAGACAAAATATCTAATGACATGCTTCTTCATTTGGGTCCTCAAGCCAAAAGAAAACTGCTACAAATATTCAATGCTAGCTGGAAATCTGGCAGAATTCCAAACATCTGGAAAAAAGCCATTATGATCCCTATACTAAAGCACGGCAAACCAAGAAACAAACTGGATAGCTACCGCCCCATCAGCCTCACTAGCTGTTCCTGCAAATTGATGGAAAGAGTGATAAATAGAAGGCTGACATGGATCCTTGAGTCAAATAACCTACTCACTGAAGCCCAGGCTGGCTTTAGAAAAGGCAGATCAACAGAAGATCAAATCGCCTTTATCACACAAGAAATAGAAGATGGCTTTCAAGAAAAGAAACCAACAACAATTGTGTGGGTTGACTTAGAAAAAGCATTTGACAAAGTCTGGGAACAAGGTCTCTTGCTCAAACTAATCCAGCATCACATATCCCACAGAATGTACAACTGGATAAAGGAATATCTAAATAATAGAAAAGCCTTTGTTTGCATGCAAGGACAAAGAAGCCACACAGTGGGTATTAAAAATGGTGTTCCCCAAGGAGGAGTCCTATCCCCAACACTTTTCTTAATATTCATAAACGATCTAAATCAAAACCTACCCAGAAAAGTTAAAAGCAGCATGTATGCAGATGACCTTGCCTTAATTAGCACAGAAGAATATGTAGGAACATCGAAATTCCGATTACAAGATGCTCTCGATATACTAAATAATTGGTCCAAAGACTGGGGCATGTCCATTAACACAAAAAAGACCACCTATACCATATTCTCACTGTCAACAAAACAGCAAACAATAAAATTAAAATTAGATAAGGAAGCTTTAGAAAAAAATGACAGCCCTACATACCTTGGAGTCACCTATGACCCGAGACTAACCTGGAAAAGCCAAATAGATAAAACACAGAGTAAAGGCATCCAGAGACTATCCCTCTTGAAAAAATTAGCTGGCACAGATTGGGGAGCAAATCACAACATCCTGAAAAAGACCTATACCAGTTACGTGAGACCTGTACTAGAATATGGTGCCACAGCATGGGGCTCAGCAGCCCAAACCAACCTAAGAAAAATAGACAAGGTTCAAAATATTGGTCTAAGGATAATGACAGGAGCAATCAAAACAACACCCATAAGAGCTATGGAGGAAACCGCTGCCCTGATCTCTCTGGATGAAAGAAGAGAAATAAAAATCCTTTCCCAATTCACTAAATTGGAAACCATGGAGAGGCAACCACTCAGAACAAAAATCCTCAAAACTGGCACCAAAAAACGTCTCAAAAGGACTAATTTCATACAGGAATCTCTAAACCTAAAAAAGAAACACCAACTTGAAAATATTACCCTGAAATCCTCGATACACTATAATGAATCCCCACCCTGGGACGAAAGCCCTCTTCCTACTATAAGGGACCATATTGAAAGCATTAAAAGAAAATCTGATTACAGACCAACAGAGCTCAAGAAAATAGTGAACTGTTTTCTACATAATAATTATCCTAGCAATCAGTGGATCAGAGTTTACACGGATGGCTCAACCCACAAAGCCACCACAAATGGAGGAGCTGGAATACTTATCGAATGGCCAGATGGAGGAAAACTAGAAAAATCCATTGCAACTGGAGAGCTCTCTGACAGTCACAGAGCAGAAAGGGAAGCACTAGCACTAGCTGCTACCATCCTAGCAAATCATCCAAGTTCCCCACACAGTCAGATTGTCTTACTAACCGATGCAAAAACAACCCTCCAAAGCCTGCAAATCTCTGATTCCTCATATATTAATAACCTCAAAACAGCACTTACAAAGCTCAACAACAATAGCAAAAAAACTGTAATTCAATGGATACCAGCTCATATAGAACTAGAAGGAAATGAGAAGGCTGACTCACTCGCCAAGAGTGGGAGAATTAACACACTAATAAACTCTGCACTCTATCCAGAAGAATTGAAGGAATTAATAGTAAATAAAATAAATGAGAAATGGACGAGCTCTCATCCAAATCACAAGAAAGATGACGCTTACTATAAGCTATCCCGACAAGACCAACGTCTAATCTTTCGACTCAGGACCGGACACAACAGAATGCGACAACACATGTACCGGAAACTCAAAATTGGAACCAGTGAAATCTGCCCATGTGGAGAATCACCAGAGAATACAGACCACGTCCTCCAAAACTGCTCTCTATACCAAGAGGCTCGTATAAGACATTGGCCCCAAATCACCCCAATAGAAAAGAAACTATATGGAGAGCTCCCTGATCTGGAAACCACTGCGCATTTCATCTCATGTATTGGTCTACTCATCTGAACACTCCAACATAATCAATGAGAACGAAGAAGAAGAAGAAAGTCTTGCAAGTGACCAAATTTAAAATTAGCATTAGTCTCTCTTATTTTTGCAAGTAGCTTTGCATCAAAACTTTTTCATAATGGTTAGTGCGCCATCAGTTGTTAGACTAGCTAGCTTTAGCAAAGGTAAATTGTACTGCAATATCACCTGTTATTTCTCAAAAACATCCTCGCTTGTTGTGGCGTTATGCATAGAACAAGTAGCTCCTCATGTATCTCAAAATTCCTGTCACAGGCCCTTATGAATATACCCAACTGTGCTACACCTGGCTTTCACTGCAGACTCAATCTCGTTGTTCAGTTTAACAAATACTATTTTTCAATTCAAGTAGCTTGTCATCTTTTATTTTCCAGCGTAATAGTGTGGAGTTGTGGTCAGTGTTAAGGCTAGATAAAATAGCAGGTTAAACACATCCACCAGTTTACGATGGCAGAGGATAAAAAGAGGATAAAAGAAAGTTCTTCATGAACATCATCATCATGAATTATGAATTAACTGCATTTACTAGTTATTTTGGTGATGAAACTGCAGATATCTAAGGCTCTGTCTTTGGGCATTTGGTTTGTTGATGGCGATTGTATTCGAGAAGACTACATTGTTTTTTTTCTTGTTGTTAAGAGAGATGCACTGTCTGTGTCTGACATCATTGTCAGCAAATACATAATGTACAGTATAGACAAACTACTTGGCCAAGGCTACAATGGCTGCCCCATGATGGCAAGCATTCAGAACTGTGTTTAGGCAAGGATTTGTAAAAAATATCCAAAAGCAGCCTTTGTTCATCTCACAAACTTATTATCAATAGCCTGAATGATGTTTCAGACAATGACGTTTCAGATATAAGCGAGAGTGTTGGTTCTAAATTTACCTTGAACCAGTTTCCCAGATTTTGAAGTTTGTCCAACTTTGCATAGCGGCCACTCAATAGCACATCAGCAGTCTCATTGACATTATCAAAACCAACTTGACCATGCTGAGGAACACTTCAGGGATGGCATGCTGAGGAAGGCAAGACTGCTAGTATTGAGTTGGTACTGCAGAGAATTTGCAGTTGACAGAAAAACAGAGATAAAAGATTATTATTATTTCTTGTTAGGGTGTGGAAAAAAATCACTCCCTCCCCGTTTAAAAGTTCTGGATCTGTTAGTGTATATAGTATATAGATCTAGATATATATTATTATTAGAATTTGTAACCTCTATATAATATATAGAGCTAGTCTAGAGACAATAAATGTAGATGTGTATAATAATATTATGTTTATTTTAATATATATATAAGTATATATTTATTTAATAATAATGTGTGTCTAATCTTGTATGTAAATGTATGTATATATATATATATATATTATATATGTGTGTGTATATATAAAAATATATAAATATATATATAAATATATGTGTGTGTGTATATATATGTATATGTATACATATAAATATATATATATATATTTATACACACACACATATATATATATATATATTTATATATTTTTATATATACACATATATACATATATATATATATATATACATTATAGATCTGTAAACTAGTAACATCTAGTCCTAGACTTCTATATATGATTACAATCTAGTGATTACAATCTATAGGTGAATGTCAACAGATTTATGTAATTAATAATGCATAGTCATATTAATTATATGATCATGGAAAGTGCATTAAGTATAATGCTGTTCTATACTATAACATGTAGTATTATATACTGTACTACTACAAGTAGTAGTAGTAGTAGTAGTACTTATTTTGAAATTGAATCTGGAAAAAAGGCAAAGACAAAGGTAAATATATCTATTTAGACTTAGAATTAGATTATAATACATACTGATATTGATAGATCTAGGTCTAAACCTCATCTATAAAATGTGGAGATCCTTACAAAGACAAAGGAGGTGTCCTGACAAAGAGAGTGTAAAGCAGAGATTAGAATCAAACCAATCTTATAAAATTCTGGTTCAGTTTGGTTCTATGTAAGTTCAGGTTTGATTCAGTTCAACCTATAGTTCAATTCAATTTATTAATTACTTGAAACATTACATAAATAAAGAAGAAAAAAACAAATAATGTGTTACTTATTAGCTATTGGGGTGCAGTGGCTGAATGGTTAAGTGCTTGGCTTCCGAACCTGGGGTACTAGGTTCAAATTTCAGTGAAGACTGGGATTTTTAAGGTGCCCCTGAGTCCACCCATCTCTAATGGGTACCTGCTTTAGTTGGGGAAAGTAAAGGAGGTTGGTCATTGTGCAGGCCACATGGCAGCTTGCTTTTTAACCATTGGCCAT
Organism: Biomphalaria sudanica; assembly: GCA_036873155.1. Lineage (NCBI taxonomy): Eukaryota > Metazoa > Mollusca > Gastropoda > Planorbidae > Biomphalaria > Biomphalaria sudanica. The sequence goes on along the minus strand of JAZGLO010004933.1, from coordinate 52,977 downwards.
AGAAACAGATGACCTTAACATCATCTGCCCCTTAGATTGCAAGGTCTGAAAGGGGAAACTTTACTTTTTTACTTTTCTACTAACTTTTGGAATTTTAAACATTAAAATTACAAATTGCTGGAGTTAAAGAAAATGTACAGTAAATGTAATGACTAATGATATGGTAGCATAAGTTGCATGTTTTAATTGAGAAATGTTTTTGGGTTTAGCCTACATTTGGGATCATTCATTGTCACTCCACACATTGCTTTAACATGGCAAACTCTTTGGCAGTCTCTTGAGTGAGATTACCCAACATAATTATGCACTGCTGGCAATATTTGCATCAGCAATAGCCAACAACTTTTTTGAAATCATGTCGTAAGCTTATGTTAAAAATCATACTCTTTCCAAATATGGAATGCATCACAGTCAGTTCGGGCAGTACCAAGTATTTTTAAGTTTGTGTTATCTCATTACTAACAGCATTAGTCTGTCATGATTCAGGATAAACTTTATTAATTTTATTATTTGAAGAAACTGTCTATATATATGCTTTGTTACTAACTATTGTGTTAAAAGACTTAATTTTGTCTATCATACTACACATTCTGGATAAATAAATTCAGTTCTTCTGCATTCACAAAAAAAACAAATATTTATAACAAGGCAATATAAAGGTTGAAAGTTGGTGCAACTGATGAATAATATATCTTTCTTCCAAGCTGAATAGCTTCCTTTAAGTAAAACATTTAGGTCAGTGTCTGAACCATTGATCTTACAGATTGACTTAATTTTCTGTATAAAGCGTATCATTTTAAATTGTCCAGGTTCTGCATTAATCGCTTTTATTTGTGATGTATTACATCTTTGCAGAGTTGTAGTTGGTACTGGTAACCATAATCCACATTGCTTTAACACAGCAAACTCTTTGGTAGTCTTTTGCAGTCTTTTGAATGAGATTAGACTACATAATTACACTCAGTTTTACAAAATTCAAATATATTTGTCTATTAAATTGTTATTATTGACTTTACTTAGTAAGCAATTACAGTACAGGAAGTGATGTGAAATTTATTGGAAATCTCAAATCCCTTTAGTTACAGTGAGGACAGTTTGTTTGTTCATATTGATAGTATTAAAGTTTGGGTTTGGTGAGGTTTGGGTTCAGTTTGGTTTATTTCCCATCTCAAGTGCCCAAGGCATTCAATTTGTTTTTTTAAGGACAATTAATTATCAATTGTATTTGCATTCTAGTCTATATATAGAACATCAATTATACGAATTAATTAGGAATGGAATTAGGAATGGATAACTGAATTAGGAATAGTGACAATTTTACAGAGAGTATAAAGAAAATTCTTATGGGGTATTGTGCCATATGTGTATATAAAATTATACAGAGGAAAGTTTTAAACGTAGTAGCAGCCCTTTATTGATATAAATAATCCCTAACCAACGTGCATCATCATGCTAGAGCACTTAGATATTGTACTGTAAAACAACAAAAACTCCAGTCCGGATATTTGACGCTCTGGTTAAATGACGTCAAGATAAACAATGTTCTACTGTATTACTCAATTAAAAATTACATTATTACCCATGTTTAAACAAAAACAAATTAAATTAAGCACCTCAAATTTAACTCGCAATATATATAATAATTGCAAGTGCTGTCTTCTTCTTTGACTTTTCCCCAGCTTAGAATGCAGTAGAAGGCTTCAATATTATTTAGTCCATCCATTACTTACTTCAATGGTTTTTAACCTGTACTTTTTTACTATGAAAAAAAAAGTGCGTTAGAGGCACCTGGAAAATAAATTTCTGAACTTCAGAATGCAGAAAAAAATTTACAGCACCTTCTCAAAACCCCCTGGCTGGCAGGGGATGGATAACCATGTCATTCCACTACTAACTTACAAAAGAACCTTTACAATGTACAAAATGAATGAAAGTTGATGACATTTTTTAAATTTTATAGCTTCATAATGTGTAAACCTAAAAAAAAACAACTTAAAAACATCTTAATCGAGTTATCAAATTTGAACTCTTGATTCTCCCTTTTTGCCACTAATTATCTTCTTTGTAAATTTCCCATTCAGCCCTTCTTTTTAGTCTTTTCTGGTTAAAAAAAGTTATAAGATTATTATTAAGTCTTGTTAAAGATTAAATAGTCTTGTTTTAATAGAAAATACTAATTAAAAGAAAAATCTTGATAAAAAAAAGATGAAAATGTTGATTACAATATTTAAAGAAACATTTCATTAATTGTATTTATTTTTGTCATTATCTTGTACAAAAGTTTTATCTTTTTGTCATTATTTTTTCTAGGCATTCAATAAAGAAGATGACAGTTTAACCAAATGTAAAGCCCAAATACCAAAATCTTTGATGTTTAACTATTATTACCACTACCAGGAAATCAATTCTGATATCAGCATTAGTGATATAAAATATAGTGAAGTTGAGCCAGCTCAAAGACATAAAACCTTAATGTTTAGTGGTGATATAAGTAAAAATTGTGAAACCTGTAAAAAAGATGCACTGTCCAATGTGCCAATTGACAGTTTATATACACGTAGCATAGAAGGAATTGAAGAAATGTTGGGTCAAGTTGAACATTCAGGCTCTAAAGTCCTAGAAAGACTAAGTGGTGTTATGACTCATGTAAGTACATTTTAATCTATTAAAATTTATGTCATACTTCTTAAGGCCCCTTTAAGTCCTAGCAGAGTTTTCTTGTGTAATAGTCTCTTATTGTAAATCAGAATCATGAATGCTGTTCAAATAATAGTAAAGTGGCCCTGTAAATTTTCCAGGTATTTTGATAACAACTGAGTATTACAACTAATTAAAGTGAAACTAACAGAATCTGCTTTAATTAGAAACTTAAAATTTCACACATAAATTGTAAAAAAATGTTTTTGTGCAAGATGTTACAGAATAACTCAAGGAGGCATTCTGTAGGACTGGTGTCTTCTCCATCCTGTGCGATGATGATATAATTTTGTAGACAAAAAGTGGATAGTTGGCAGACACTATTTCATTTAAGTTTATAAAATTTATAAGTAGTTTGTGTGTCAGTATATTTAAATTTTTCACCTACCAAGTCAAAATAAACGTAATGTAATATCATTAGAATTATCATTGCTTGGATTACAAAAAGTACTAATATTTGCATAAATCAGTATTCCTCAAAACACAGCACCTGATAATTGAGCAGTCTGATATATATATATAGTTCGTCCATCGTGGTTCGATGATGACCACTTTGTCATCCAGGGGGCTGAGGGTTTTGCACTGGGGTTTTATGCCTCCTCATGTGGCTGGTGAGACCCATGTGAGCCCGGAATGTTCAGCTGCACACTGGGCAGGTTGTTCCAGCTGGAGCTAGTGTCGTGGGCCTTGCTTTTCTTCTCTGGCGTTTTTCTTCTGCCAGCGTGGTTCTCTTTTCCTCAGCAACCTGCACGCAAGTTTTCACAGCACGACGCCATGATGCTCTGTCATGTGTCTCTGTCTCCCAGGTGGCTGGGTCTATGCTGAACGCCTTCAGAGAAGCTTTGAGGGTGTCCCTGAAGCGCTTTCTTTGACCACCTTGCGAGCGCTTTCCTTTGCTTAGTTGGCCATACAAGAGTCCTTTAGGGATGCGGTGGTCTTCCATTATGCAGACGTGTCCTGCCCATTGCAGCTGTGGATTGTATGGATGCTTTGCAGGCCTGCTCTTTAAAGGACTTCAGTATCTGGTATTTTGTCTTGCCATTTGACATTCAGTATTTTTCTTAGATATGTCATGTGAAGTGATTCAGTTTTTTTGCATGTTTACTGTACACTGTCCACGTTTCTGAGGCATAGGGCAATGCAGGGAGGATGACGGCTTGATAGATCCCTAGCTTTGTATTTGTAGTGATACAACGTCTGTTCCAGACATTTTTAGACAGTCTGCCATAGGGTGCACTGACCTTGGCTATACGCAGGTTGATTTCATTATCAATCTTTTTGTTTCTGGAGAGTGTGCTGCCAAAATATGTGAATCTGTCCACTGCGTTTATATCATGTCCATTTATCTTGATGCTTGGATCCGAGTAGGCTTTCGCAGGAGCAGGTAAATATAAGACTTCAGTCTTATTTGTGTTAATGGTAAAGCCAAAGTCACTGACAATGCTTTGCAGATCATTTTCAGAGCAGGCATTTAGGGCACAGCAAATAGCAAGTCCCTGATTACTGCTGAATTTGTTTTTGATTTTGCTTTGAGCCGCCTCTGGTTGAAAAGGGCACCATCAAATCTGTATGTTGTACTTATCCCATTGTTTTCTCTATCTGTAAATACATCTGTCAGCATAGCAGAGAACATGATACTGAACAGTGTAGGTGCTAGGACACTGCCTTGTTTTAACCCCGTTTGATACTTTGAAGGGCTCTGATGGTTCTCGACTTTCTTGGAGACGAGCCTTCATGCCATCATGAAATAATCTCACCATGGTTATGAATTTTCGTGGACAGCCATACTTTGACATAATCTTCCTGAGTCCTTCTCTGATAACAGTGTGGAATGCCTTTGTTAGGTCAACATATATTGAGAAGAGGTCAGCATTTTGTTCTTGATATTTTTCCTGGAGCTGCCTTGCCACAAAGATCATGTCAATGGTACCACGCTCTTTTCTGAAGCCGCACTGGCTTTCTGGTAGTAGACCATGTTCTATATGTTGCATGAGCGGATTTAGTAGGATGCCTGCAAGGATTTTCCAAGAAATAGAGAGAAGAGATATTCCTCTGTGGTTGTCGCAGATTTGGCGGTTTCCTTTTCATTTGTATAAATGGACAATTGTGGCATCTTTAAAGTCTTGTGGTATTGACTCTTGTTCCCACATAATTAAGAACAGCTCATGAAGTCTTTCAATCAGGGCTAATCCACCTTTTTTGCAGACCTCTGCGGTAATGGAGTCAGCTCCTGGGACTTTTCCGCTTGCGAGCTGTTGAATGGCAAGATCGGTTTCCTTTTGCGTAGAGGGGTCATCCATTTTTTCATTTATTGGTAACTTGACAACAAAATAGTAGGTAAAAATAACAACCTGCACTTATGCCAGAAAATAAAGAAATAAAGAAATTGACGTTTAGAACTTTACCATACAAGTACCAAAAAATAAATAATAATGAGGCATTGTCTTTGAGTTCCAAGAATGAATCAAGAATTAAGAATATTACATGCAACCCTGCATATTTTGTCACACCAGACTTAGCCAAAGCTGTTGTTCACCCAGATAATCAACTTCTCTTTCCATCATCGATGCTTGTCTTTGCCAGCAGCTTTTATTTATTTATTCAAATTCTGGTCGAATCAGGCTGTTTTGGCAAATCCGTTATAGCGTTGGATGTTTAGGTGCTAAATTTTGTAGACATATATTATAAATTACTATTATTGCATCTTTCAAAAGATTAATACATGTGTTTTTGTTTTTTAATGTGTACGTCTCTTCCATTTATGTATATATTTTTTTACAATTCGTCTATTCAGCTTTCATATTCATGGGTGGGCGAACACAGTTATCAAAAAGCTCAAACCATTTTCCTAGAAATTTGACGGTTTATGTATATATTAGGGAAAAGAATTTCTAGCTAATGGGCCACACTGGAAAAATTCTACTTTGACCATTATAATACTTTTGAAATATTATATTCTAATATTAATTTGGTCTTGAAAACATTTGTTTTCCATTTTTAGGAGTTTTTAAAAGTATTTTTTGTATTTTACTTGTTATGCATAAATTTATTTCTGAATATTTTGAATTATACTTTGTTATACTATCATATCTTTACTTGTCTCTAAAATTGTTTATGTTATGTGGGAAAAAATGTAGTTCATAAAGAATCTGGCTTTTAATTTGGTATGTGTGTTTATGTGTTTTATATTCATTTTCTTTAGTCAGACTGAAATAATTTTATAAAATTATACTTAGTAGATTATTATTGTTTTAAATCTTTCTGAAATGTAATGTAATTTATAAACAAACTATACCAAGATAAAACAATTGTAGAAAAAATCTATACAATTATTTTCTTTCACCACAAAAATACTTAAGTAATTCAAATAATCATCAGATTTTAAGTTATAAGTATTAATAGGTAAATTTCCTCAATTAACTTACTGATTTTGTCAATATCAGCGTTATTTTTATTTGGCTGGTCCCCTGGTAAAACCTGGTCATATAAAAGATACTGGGACCTAGGTAAGGTCACACTTGCACCTGATCTAAGCTTATATGAGAAAAGAGTCCTTGTATTCACAACAAATTTCCATAAGGATCAATAAAGCAGTCTTAGTCTTAGTAATGTGATAGTGGAAGTACTATTGCTTCACCTGAAAATGTCCTTTGGACTTATGGGTTTTCCATTTATTGTGTTCTCAGGTACTAATCTGACTTGTTATATATTGATTTATTTATTTTTACCTGTAATTAAAACTTTTTCTTATTATTAATAAAGTGATTTATTCTATTTTTTTTTTTTTTTTGACAATCAGGGCTTTATCATAAAAAAAAAAGTTTAGTATAAAAAGGTGTGTCTTTTCTATAATATCAATAAACTTCTTTCTTCAAAACGACCGTCACCAAAATGGCCATCACTAAATCGGCGTGTACCAAAATCTGGTACCCTTGGTCTACTTTAGATGAGTTTTCATGACTACTATTTATAGAATAAAGGATTTCAGATCTCAGATACTATTTATAAAATAAAGGATTTCAGATCTCAGAATTGTATCAACTTCACAGATTAAAAAAAAATCTACAATTTTAACTTTTGTATTCATTAAATTTTATGTTTGCAGATGGTGCATTCCAAAGATCAGATGTTGAAACGCCTTGATAAAGTCATGGACAGGGTTTCGGAGTCTGTGCTTGAGTCCAAAGACAGAGTTATTAAAGGGCTTGATTCTGTAATGGATAAGATGTCAGAGTCTAAGAGCATGATGATGGAAGAAATAGATTATGTCCTTGATAATTTGGCTCATTCAAAGGTTATTACAGATATAAAGGCCTTGCCTGGAGGTAAAACTAATTATTAGTTCTGTCCTATCAAATGCAGACGTGTCTGAGACATGACATTAAACTGCGCTCCTCTTTGCTTAGCACTTTTGGAGCTCAAAAGTGTCCTACTTCTTTTCTATCATTGTATCTGCCTCCTCTTTTCCTCAGTCTTCTTCTTATATAATACAGACGTTACTTCAAAAAAGAAGATGATTACGTCCTACGCGTCATGCATTTAGTCATGCATATTAACCAATGACTTAAATTCTGCCAAGTCACTGGTTTTTCTGGCTAGCTCAGGCAACCCATTCCATGCTCTAATAGCACTAGGGAAGAAGGAGTATTTGTACAAATTTGTCCTAGCATATGGGACGAGGAATGTGCCTTTATTTTTGTGTCTTTCAGAGTATTTTATTAAATTTTGTTTTTGTATTTGAAGATTATGGTTCAGTGTTTTATGTATAATTGCTACTTTACTTTTGAGTCTTCTGTCCTGAAGGCTTTCTAAATTTAGTGATTTTACTAATGGTGTTACCCTAGTCAAATGTGAATATTCGTTTGTTATGAATCTCACTGCTCTATTTTGTGTTTGTTCCAGTTTCTTAATGTTTTCTTGAGTTGAGGGGTCCCACACGGTGGATGCATATTCTATTATTGGCCTAACCAAGGTTAAATAACATTTTAGTTTTATGTTCTTATTTGATTTATAGAAATTTCTTTTAATAAACCCTAATGCTTTGTTGGATTTTTTTATAGTTTCATCAATATGTGGATTCCATGACAGTTTTTCATTTATTATAACACCTAGGTATTTTGAGTTTTTAGTCTGTGTTACTGGTTTGCCATGAATAAGATAAGTGGAATTAATTTGTTTAATTTTTTTTGTTACTCTTAACAACTGACATTTTTCTGGGTGGAAAGACATGCTCCAATTTGATTCCCATTTCTGTAATTCATCTAATTCTCTTTGTAAAATATCTGTGTCTTGTTTTGTTTTTATTGTTCTATATATTATGCAGTCGTCTGCAAATAATCTGACTTTTGTTCCTGAACTAATGCAATTTGGTAAATCATTTATGTAAATTAAAAATAGTAGTGGACCCAAGACTGTTCCTTGAGGTACACCTGAGTTTACTGTTATTGGTGTTGATTTAGAGCCATTTATTATTACAGTTTGTTCTCTCCCTATCAGAAAATCTTTAATCCACTGATGCAGTGGACCGTTAATGCCGAAATATTTTAATTTTTTAAGCAAACTATGGTGGTGAACTTTGTCAAAAGCCTTGGAAAAATCTAGTAAGATAGCATCTATTTGTTCACTATTATCTAAACCTTTTGAGAAATCATCAATTAGTCCTATTAGTTGTGTTTCACATGATCTATATTTCCTAAAGCCATGTTGGTATGGGGTGAGGACATTATGTTTGTCTAAGTGGTTTATGATGTTGCTACATATTATGTGTTCTAGTATTTTACATGTGATGCTGGTAAGTGATACTGGTCTGTAGTTTCCTGGATCAGATTTTTCTCCTTTTTTAAATAGGGGGGTGACATTAGCTTCTTTCCAGTCCTTTGGTACTCTGCCCTGGTTAAGCGATGCCTGAAAGAGTATTTTGAACACTGGGGCTAGCTCATTGCTTAGTTCTTTGAGTAATCTAGCTGGAATACCATCAGGTCCAGACGCTTTATTTGGTTTGGTGTTGGCTAATAGTTTTTTAATTCCATTTTCTTGTACTACTAAATCTTCTATGTTGTCTACTTGGTTCAAATTAAGAAATATGTCTTTGTCTCCTGGGGCTGAGAATGCTGATGCAAAGTATTTGTTTAGGATGTTTGCTTTAGTTTCATTATCATTATGTATTATGTTATGTTCATCTTTTAATGGCGCTATGCCTGTTGTTTCCATTTTCTTAGACTTAATGTATGACCATAGGTTTTTGTTGTTATCTTTAGATATTACATTGTTTATGTATTCACTCTGCAGCTGTCTGCTTACTTTTTGGGTTAGGTGTTTAATTTTTATATACTTTTTGTAAACTCTTTCTGCCTTGGTTTCTTTAAATTTTCTATATAGGTTTTCCTTCTGTTTACAAAGCTTCTTTAGTCTATTATTAAACCAGCATTTATTTATTTTGTTTGATGTGTATTTAGTTGGTATATGATTTTCTATAATGCTTTTAAGATGGTTTTTAATGAAATTCCAGAGGTCATCGACTGGTTGGTTAATGTCTTTTTCTAATAAGAATGTTTGTTGAAAGTTTAATGCAGCTTGGTGTAGTTGTGTTAGGTTACATTTATTCCAGAGTAAGATTTTTCTTTTGGTTTTTGTATTGGCTACTGCTTTTATCTGACTGTGTATTTTTATGATCTCATGGTCTGATAGACCAGGGATAATATCATAATCAACTACTAATCCAGGTCTGTTGGTTACCCATCACACTGTCTCCTTCTCGTAAAAATCTCCTCACGTCTTAGACCAGTCTGTTTGCAGTGGACTGCAACGGGTAAGGGGGGAGATCCTGGTATTTGAGTAGGTGCCTATCCGAGGATAAGTTACTACATCACAGTACTTTGGATCTAAGTTCCTCTAGACTTGAGGCCCAGATGGCCCTCTCTGAGTCAACCAGCTGGTCACTCTTTCCCAAACAACTGGAGGAAAGCCACAGTTATACCAATACCTAAACAAGGAAGAGATGGGTCTGACCCAGCTAACTGTTATGCCCAATAGCATTAACAAGCTGCATCTACAAAACCATGGAAAGGATGATAAATAATAGACTGATATGGTTTCTTGAGAGAAATAAATTAATCTCTAGCTACCATTGTGGATTCCAGCAGGGGTGGACAACAACTGACCACCTGTTCAGGCTGGAATCTTTCATCTGGAACGCATTATTAGACGAGAACATTTAGTAGCTGTATTTTTTGAGATCGAAAAGGCCTATCTATGACACTACCAGGAAACATGGAATTCTGTGGGACCTGGGGCTAAGGGGACACCTGCCCTGCTTAGTGAGGCAATTTCTAAAGGATTGGAATTTACAGGTTCTAGTGGGCAACTCCACTCTAGGGAACTGAAGAAGAGCTACGTAGATTGCGGCATCATTTACACTGAACGATCCAAGTTGGATGGAAAGGTCGCATGTGTCTGCTCTTTTAGGAACAAAACTATTTTCTGTAGACATCCCAATGGATGTTCCATCTTCACTGCCGAGTTACATGTAATCTCACTTGCACTTACGACTGTAAAAGTATCAGACCGGAGAAAATTCCTCATATGCTCTGACTCCAAATCTGCATTGCCAGCTTTTGGGCGGATGTAGACTGACATTCCATTGGTGCATAAAAGCCTAAAGCTTTTAGAGCAAATAACATCTGACCATAGGATGTCACTTTCATCTGGGTCCGCTCCCATGTGGGCATAGAGGGAAATGAAAAGACAGACAGAGAAGCAAAGAGAGCCCTAAATGAAGCGGTGTCAGGAACACTAATTCCCTGCTCAGTCCTGAGACAGAGTATAACCTATACCACCTACAGAGAGTGGCATGATCTGTGGGAGGTGGAGACCAATAACAAGCTAAGACTAATTGTGATGGATGTCAGGTGCTGTGATGGGTGTCAGGTGCCGGTCCACATCTAAGGGTCTGGCATGGCATGGAAGCACAACCATGTCTAGACTAAGGATTGGCCACACCTGCATCACACACTTCTTTGTACTAAAGGGAGAGGAACCCCTACTGTGTGAGTAGTGTGACTCCTATCTCACCCTAGAACACATCTTCGATGATTGCCCCAGATACCAGGATATTAGAGGGAAATATTTTGGAACAGACAACCTCAAAACACTGTTTGTTTGTGTTGATCTTGGAAAAATACTGGGCTTTATCCAGGAGGTGGGATCGACTACAAATATTTGAGTTGAGATTGGGCAAAGTACTTGTAAATATTACAACAGATTTCTATGATATTATAAATTTTTTAAATATTTGAGTTGTGAGTGAATCTTATTTTTAATAACTCAGGTTTGTAACTTTTAGCACTTGACCTCTAAAGTGGAAGTAACCCTTGAGGGATTATGGGCACCACATTGCCTAAATTGTGCTGATGTGCAAAAAACAACAACAGAATATGAAATGCAGACACATTCAACTGGATTACTTTTTTGTTCATATTGCAGTAGTTGTTGATCCTGGAATGGGAAAAAATGTAAATAACACTAAGTTTCAGTTTATAATAACCTGATCTTGATTTTTGTCAATTAATTTTTAACTAAAAGTTTAAATTTATATATATATTTAATTCTTTTTTTTCATTTCACTGGGTTATGTTATGCCAAATCTTGATTCTGTAGACTAGGTAAGAAAAAGAAAGTCACAATAAAGTAAAAATAAACTTGATGAAATTTACCTATTTAAATATAAGTTTTTATGCAGACATGATCCAAAGGAACACTTCGCGTTACATTTGGCACCAACACAGTTGCAGAAGTTGCCGAATGAAATTTCATAGTTGAATCTCCCAACGCCCAAGGGGTTTCAGTCCTGATGTTTCCTTGGTTGTCTTCTGAAGCCTTATTACTGCAAGGCAGCAGGGATTTGAAGTCTGAGTACCCCTCTCCTAGATTAATTGCCTTACTAGGTTGATGAGCTCCATCAGCCCAAAGTCACGTGGGCTTAGAGGGAAATGAATCGGCAGACAGAAGCAAAGAGCCCTAAATGGAGCGGTTGAGATGCATGGGCCACCCATGACCCCTTTATCTAAGGCCCAGGAATGCACTATGGAGAGGAAACTCTTGTGCTGCTGTAAAGCGGCTAAAACAACCCGGGAGACTACAGTTAAGGATTATAAGTCCAACTTGATTGGCGTAATGTATGGACACCACAGGTTATCTCTAGCGGTAGGAGAAGTCTTCTCACCTCAATCAACCTGGGCAGTCCCCAGACGGGTGCTGATCCGCCACAGCCTGCCTGCTCTAATGGGTGCTTAGAGCTTAGTTTAGCACCAAGAAACAAAAGAAGAAAAAGGAAAAAGAAAATTTGACTGTCCACATGGAACGTCAGGACAATGTGTCTCACAGATGACCTAAGGAAGGTTATGATGCAAGGAAGATGGCAGTCATAAACAACAAGCTGAAAAGACTACGCATTGACATTGCAGCTCTCCAAAGATGGCATGCTCCGCAAGGCTAATTACTCTTTCTTTTGGAAAGGAAAAGCACAGGATCAGACGCGAATGCATGTCAAGAACAGCCCCTCCAGTTGGTGGCTCCGAACGGCTACTAAGCATATTTATGATGACAACATCTGGAAAAGTCATTCTAATTAGTGCCTATGCCCCCACACTATGTTCGCTTCAGGAGGACAAAGACAAGTTCCATGAAGACCTTAAGGAAGCCATTGAGATCATTCATCAAAAAGAGCACATGGTTTTTCTAGGTGACCACACTACCTGGCTAGACTGCCTTGGACTTTTTGGAATCGGCAGGATGAATGAGAATGGACAAAGACTGCTTGAATTCTGCGCATACCATAAGCTTCAGGACAAAACCGCAGCACTGTGTCTCATGGAGGCATCCTAGGTCTGGGCAATGGCACCAGCTGGACATGATACTGACACGGAAAAGGGACACATACTGCTGAGATGTAGCTTTCAAAGTGCGGACTATGATACTGATCACACTTTAGTGTCCTGCCAGATATGACTGCTGCCTGCTAAGATGCACACATCTTAAGGAAAAAGAAAACCACGCCTGAATACTGCAAGCACAAAAAAATCCTGATCTTTCCATCGAATTTACAAACAAATTAGCTTTTAAAAACTTCTCAGTGACTGAGGTAGAAAAAAAGTTGGACCTTCAGACATGATGCTATGTACCAAACATCATCACTGGTCTTTGGGACAAAACAAAGAAAAATGAGGACGGGTTTGAAGCAAGTCTGCCAGAAATGGAAACTTACACCAGAAACAAGTAGCCATGCTAAGCTACAAGATGGAGGCCCCCCCCCCCCAAGCAACTTACAAGAGCTTAGATCTACAAGAAACAATTCCCAAAGAATAGCGAGACCGTGCAAAAAAATACAACAGGACCTATGTTAAAACTTCCAATCTTGTTCTGACTGTGGTAACATGTGAGGGCATGAAAAAAGTATTTGGACTTCACACCAGCAAGTGTGCCCCGCTCAAATAAATGATGGTTCAATCATCAGTCATCGTGCACTGCAAAAGGAGCGATGGGTTGAGCACTATGCAGAACTCTACCAGATTGAAAATGCCATCTCGCCTATTGCTTTGTCTAACTTTCCATCACTTTCAGTTTTGAAGGAATTAGACGAAACGCCCTCTGTAAAGGAACTGAGTACAGCCATTGACATACTTGCACCCGGGAAAGCACCTGGGAAAGCACCTGGATGAGATGATATTCCTGCAGAAGCCATTCAGGCTGGAAAGCACGCCCTAATCAAACCACTCCGTGAACTGCTAAGCTTATTCTGGGAGCAAGGAATGGCCACCCAAGAATTGAAGGATTCAAACATAGTAACTATTTACAAAAATAAAGTTGACCACTCCAATTGTAACAGTTATAGAGGCAATTTCTTTTCTTAGCATAGTTGGAAAGGCTTATGCTAGAGTAATACTGAAGCTGCTGCAGATCTTGGCAGAACGAGTTTACCCAGAACTTCAGTGTGACTTTAGGGCTGGTAGATCCCAATAGATATGATTTTCTCCCTACAGCAGCTACATGATAGCAAAAACAGTCCTTCTGTACAGCTTTTATTGACTTGACCAAGGCGTTTGACCTTATCAGCAGAACTGGTCTGTTTGGCGTATTAGAGTGAGAATCGGCTGTCCAGATAAGCAACTGAAACTAGTTTTAGTGTTACGAGCTGATGAGACTCTTAATTATGTACAACAAACTCATATATATATATATATATATATAGTATATTATAAATACTTTAATGTTGAGAAACAATTAATAATATATCAAAAATAACTTAGTTTACATTATTATATCTTGGATTCCTCTCTCCCTAACCCTTTCAACACGCATTCGCACCATTCCACATTCACGCTATGCTGCGCACGTAACCCCCCCCCCCTTGTTCGACAAGTTCGATGTATATCGAACTTCTATCAGCCCTTTTTCCAAACATAATAGTTAGCACTTTGAAATTCTAACTTCTCAATAACATTTACTACGAAACACAAGAACCCTAACAAAGTTCATATTAATTATACCAACATCTACATTCCAGCCGCAAACCAATAGTTAACAAACCTAGTCTATCTTGCTCTACACATATCCTAACCCCAACAACATGACCCTGCATATAATTAACTCACCACACTCATAATACCATAGATTTAAACCCAATGTCTATTTACTTCTTAGTATCATCAGGATTATATATAATGATTCTAGTCTTGACATTTGTTTTAGGTATTTCTATCACACCAATTTGATAATTTTCTTACAAAAGTAATAATATAATTATAATCACACAAAATAAAATACATTGTACAAAATCTACGTATCTACTTTATACTACTTATACTTTTTCACATTTCCTATGTTGCCTTTACAAAACTTCTATCATCTAGTTGCCTTAACATATATGTATAAGCAACAATGATACATAATTGATTACAAATGTATTTAGACAGTGTAGATTAAAACAATAATTAGTATCCATCATTACCCCTTTCTTATTATCTCTATATAATTCTAACATTATTTACATGCCATCCATTCAGTTTTCCCCCTTTGCAATAATGTCCCATTGTGATCCCACTACAGAATGGTCATCTGTACTGTTTCTTAGCCTGCTAATATCTCTCTCGTTTCTCATATACACCTCTCCACTATTGTACCTTAATTCCTTAACTGCCTAACTGTTGACACTGTCTCCTAATATGTCCCCTTCTCCTACAATTAAGCATAAGAAATATGGATTTGTACGTCTGAATGTGGGTTTATATCCCTGTACAACTGATTGCCTTTATTTCGAATATCACACCTTTATATTTTGCCTGCCTTTATTTCGAATATCACACCTTTACATTTTGCATGCCTTTATTTCGAATATCGCACCTTTATATTTTGCCTGCATTTATTTCGAATATCGCACCTTTATATTTTGCCTGCCTTTATTTCGAATATCACACCTTTATATTTTTCCTGCCTTTATTTCGAATATCACACCTTTATATTTTGCCAGTTTATTCCCTGTAGTGTCACTCTTTCTTTTATCACTCACTTTTTCTTGGTTTGTTTTCAACTTTTTCTCCGACATCTCTTTTTCAAACGCCAATTTCTCTCTTTCAATAGCAACTAATTCGTTTTTCTTTTCCCTTTCAATGGCTATCTTTTCGTTGTTTTTTTTTTCTTTCTTCATAGCTAATCTCTCCTTTTCTTTTTTCTTTCCATTGCTAATCTCTCCTCCTTTTCTCTTTCTCTTTTGTCCTCCATGTCTAATCTCTCCTTTTCTATGGCTAATCTTTCACTCTCCACCAACATTTCTTGCACGTATTTTCTTAGTTCTGATCCTTCAAGCTCCAACAACCTCCCCTCATGCTTCAACGCTGCTACCTCAGCCTTGTCCGCCATTATCTAGTTCTAATAGTCGAATCGAATCCTGTCTCTAGATCTAGAATTTAATATCTCTAATGTACGTAGGTTTTACCTTCACGTTGGGTGCCACTTGTTACGAGCTGATGAGACTCCTAATTATGTACAACAAACTCATATATATAGTAGATGATGAATACTATAATGTTGAGAAACCAGTAATAAAATGATGAATACTTTAATGTTGAGAAACCATTAATAAAATATCAATAATAACTTAGTTTACAATATTCCATCTTGGATTCCTCTCTCCCTAACCCTTTCAACACGCATTCGCACCATTCCACATTCACGCCATGATGCGCACGTAACTATCAGCTTTTCACGAAAATATGCAGGGCACTATACAGTTTGACAGTTTTGCCTCCAGGCCATTCTCCATCAAGATCGGAGTAAAACAACACTATTCGGTATCTTCTTTTCAGTTATACTCACCAGCGCTTTTAAATTTCTGGATGATGGATTATATATCCACAGTTGATCCAACGGAAAGCTATTTAACCTGGCACTCCTTAAAGACAAAATGAAGAGATGGCGTAACTTGATTAGGGAACTGCTGTTTGCCGATGTTGCGTGACTCCTATCTCATTTCCAAGAAGGATTACACAGGCTTGTGAATGCTCTGGCAGTTTAGGCTTACAATAAGCCTCTCCAAGACTGAAATCCTGGCACAAGATATTGCAACAATACCAGCGATACATACTGAAAATCACACACTTACGATGGTGCAGGAATTCACCTACTTGTGAACAACAATAGCCAGCAACCTAGATTTAGACACTGACCTGACAAAAAGAATAGGAAAGGCTTCTGCAGCAATGGCAAAACTCCCTAAGTGAATCTGGACAAATACAAAATTGACTATGTAGTCTACAATGCCTGTGTTCTGAGCACACTTCTTTATGGCAGTGAGAGCTGGGCAACTTACATGCATCAAGAGCATTAGATTAATTAGCTTCCACCTATGCTGCCTGCGACGCATAATGTGCATGTCTCTAACCAGGACATTTTGAAACGGGCCAATATGAACATCATCTATGCTTTTCTGACACAGAAAAGACTTCGCTGGCTCGGACACTCGCATGTCAGATGGAAGAATTCCTTAAGACATCCTACACGATGAGCTTGCGAAGGTAGTCAGACCTAAAGGCTGCCCAAGACTAACCTACAGAGATGTCTGCAAGCGAGACAAGAGAACCACATGCATCAACCAAAGTATGTGGGAGGAGATAGCCCAAGTCCGGACGGCATGGAGACAGACTGTACGTGCTGGTGCGAATTTCGCTGAGAGCAAAAGAAACGAAGCTGACCAGTCTGCCAGCGCTAGGACAGATGCATATAAATGCATGAACTGTGACAATCTCTACCGCTCCGGAATAGGCTTGATCAGTCACTCCAGATTCTGCCCCGTTTCATGGCGAAACCAAAGCCAGTGGCTCATCAGGGCGCATCCATTGTCTTCGGAGACAGAAGGAGCCATATACACTATGTATACATGCAGAGACAAATCTAAAGGAGTATGCACATTTAAGTCAACATAAAGATGATAGAACCCTTACAAAATACTGCTCCAATCCCACCACTCCATAAGCCTCAGAGCAAAAAGTTTGCAATGTATTGGGGCCAACATCCCATAAACCTTGCTTTGCTCCATTTTTCACCATATTTATATTGTAACTTTAAAATTTGGTATCCGGTTACTTTATCCCCAATTAATTTTTTTCCAACCATTATGCTGTTAAAACTTTGACTTTAATTATAAATACGGGGATCCACAGGTTACTATTTTGTTTAAGTGTGAACATATGTATATACTTTACAATTACATGAATACTATTAGGATTTATCGTAGCTACAGTCAAATGACTAAGTCCAAGCGACCGGCCAGTGTTAGTCACTGTTTTCCCCTTATTGGATCGCTTAACAATATTAAAGTTCATTTCCATGGTGATGACTTTCCTCTTCTTTGACACACTGCCATCAGAAGAGATTGCCTACGCTTGTTAGACATAATAAAAAGTAAAGGTTAACAAAATCAGAACACACATAAAAGAAAGAAAGATGAAGCAACAAGCCAAAATGGCGTACAATGCAACTTCCTCAGTCTACACCCGCATCACTGCGTATTCTTCCGCCATTCACAACTAATTATCACACATGAAGTTTACGTTTAGGGCTCAAAATCACTTGTAAAAACAACATTTTATATAGTACATCAACAGGGAAGATGTGTGGTAAGCACAAACACTGTAACTTGTGACTGACGTAATCCGAGCTTATTTATATTCTTGTTGATGCGGTTTATCTGTGATTTGTTTTCCCAACAACCTCTTTGTTGTAATAAAATTATGTTTTCCTTTTTTTCAGAAATAAAAGAATCATTCCTTTTGAGCGTGAGAAATAAAAGCTACATAGCTGCTGGGGTGCTGGTAGCAACAACAACAGCTGTATTAATTGCAGGGGCTCTATATTATGCCTGGTGCCATCAGGATACTTGGAATTACAGCATTGTTCCTATTGAAGAGTTACCTCATTCAAAAAGCAATGTTATTACTCATGTTGGGATTCAATTTGCAGATGGTAGTGCTGTTAGTAAAGGCATCACTTCTTGTTTTGTCAGTAAAAGTTCAAATATAATAAATATGAACAATAAACATATTTAATCATATGTTTTACTGTTTTATTTACTGGCGCTGAATTTAAAATATGTTTTCATCACAAGCCATGATTAGCAAGTTTACTGTGATATTACTATATTTTTTTTACTTCAGTTTTAGTTAATTTCTTAGAAAAGAAATATAATTATATTTACATCTTAAAAGTTAGAAATATAGCCATACTACTTTGCTCTAATAAAGTCTAATATCAAACTTACTCTTCATATCAAATTGTAGTGGTATATCCCTATTTACATATATATATATACATATATGTTTTTTCCTCTCATTACTTGTTTACAGTCTATATATATATTTGAAAGTGTGTAATTAATTGGACTATCAATGCAGTTTAAATGAAAAGAAGTTAAAATAAAGTTCCCCTTTAAGACATATAGGGCATTTGCCACCAGTGCCATAGGCCATCAGGATACTTTGTATTTTATTTCCTTGTAAAACTTAAATAGTTCTCTTATCTTTTTATTTTATTTCCTTGTTAAATTTAATTAGTTCTCTGGTCTGTTTATATTTTTCTCTAGTGCTCACTACACCACTTTACATATCTTTACTGTAACATGTTCTGCCTATTTTGCTGAAAATATGATGTTATTTATTAATCTTTGACATTATCTGTGACATTTTAAGTCTTGAGAAACAATATGTTCCCTTTGCAACTTAAAGTGTGACTAAAGAGGCCAATCCTTGATACATAGCTGTGGTCGCAGGTTGGGCATATGTAATGACCAGGCCCTGTTGCATTTTCACCCTTCTTTCTGCTTCTGTTGTGTATAGCATCTGCAATCCGAGACCCTTTATGCTTTCTCTCCATGTGGATCTATCCAGTGCCGCTTTTTCCCAGCTGCTAGTGTAGATTTTGAAGAGCTTTTTGTCGCGTTAGCATGCATCCGTATAACGTAAAAGTGGGCAACCAGGGGCTCTCCTGCCTTCTATTAGATCACCATACAGAATGTCTTGAGGAAGTCTACTTACTGGCATTCTACGAACGTGGCCAAGCCAGCCAAGGCGTCTGCTGCTGATAACAGAGCGAATGTCATGGCACCCTGCTCTTCCTAGCACTTCCTCATTTGGTTATTTTATCTTGCCACCTTATTTTAAAGATCCGCCTTAGGCACTGGAGATGGAAGACATTCAGCTTTTTTCCTGCCATGAGTAGGTTGACCATGTTTCACTTCCGTATAGCAAAGTGCTCATCACACAGGTCTGGTAGACTAATGCTTTAGTATTGTTAGTCAGCAATATGTTGCCCCACACTCTTTTCTGCCCATTGCTTTGGATATCATGTTGTTAATGTCTTTATGCAGTACAGCATTGTTGGATATGATGGAGCCAAGATAACAAAAGTGATCAACAATTTCTATTTAATGTTTACTTGAGGTGCAGTATTTGTGTTCTAAACTAGTATCTTAGTCTTGCTTTGACTAATATTTAAAGCCGAACTTCTGGCAAGCAGCAGATAGTTTGTCAACCAGGGACTGAAGCTGAATACCAGAATCAGCTGCATCATCTGTAACAGGAGTTCCCTGATAAGTATCTTCCTAACCTTGGTTTTTGCCCGCAGCCTTGATAAATTAAATTGTTTTCCAGAGGATCTTGTATGGAGAAATACATCTTCGTTGATGTCGTTGTACGCTTAATGCAGTAGACAGGAGAAGAATATGCCAGAGTAGGTGCGAGCACATATCCCTGCTTGACACCACTGCTAACCTCAAAAGGTGCTGATTGGGCTCCATTGAATTTGACAGTACATTTCGTTTCCTCGTGGAAGCACCCAATGATCTTCAGTAGTTTGGGAGGGCAACCTATTTTCCTTAGGAGTTTGAAAAGGCCACTTCTGCTGACCATGTTAAAAGCTCTAGTCAGATCAACAAAAAAATGTAGAGGGGTCTTTCTCTCTCTCTCTCTGAATTTCTCCTGCAGTAGTCGTAGAGAGGATATCATGTCTATGGTGGATCTACCACTCCTGAATCCTGAGACTCTGGGTAGACTCTAGAAGCTACCTCTCGCAGCCTGGAAAGTGCCACTCTAGCAAAGATTTTGCCAACTATGCTGAGAAGAGAGATACCCCTTTAATTGTTGCAGTCACTCCGAGCCCCTTTGTTCTTATATATTGTGACTGTGAGACATGACCTGCTTCCCAGCAGCGGCAGAGGAGATTATAGAGTTCAGGGAGTATGAGTGATTCGTTGACCTTAACTACTTCCGCTGGGATGCCATCACTCCCTGGAAATTTTCTATTTTTCATGCACTTTATAGATCACCAAGGCTCGGAAGCTCATCTAGGCATTCCAATACTGGAAGATCTTATAAAGAAGCCAGGGTGACATCGTCTACTGTATTCTGTGTGGCATAGACATCGAGGTAGTGTTCTGTCCATCGTTCTAGCTGCTTGTTTGATCTGTAATTTTTTCTCCAGATTTTCATAAAAGGGGGGGGGGCAGGCTTAGACACTGTTGGACCCAGGGCCGCTTTAATGCCACCAAACAGAGCGTTGCGGTTTCCTAAGTAGAGACTTTCTTGAATTCTGTTGCAGGTACCCTCAAAAAGTTGTTAGCACATTGTCTAGCCATTTGTTTTGCCTCTTTATTAGCAGTTTTGATGGCTTGCAAAGATTTAGGACTAGGCTTTGTTTTGTGAGAGAGGTGTGCAGATCGCATTTTCTCGTGCAGATCGCTTTTTCTCGATGCAAGGTTCCATTCTCTTCAAACCAGTCTACAATTTTGTGCTTTTGAGTCCCAAAGGCAGTAATTGCTGAACTATAGATTTATCTCTTAATTTCTCCCATCTGATAGAGATGTCTTCTTCATCACTCATTGGGGGGATTGAATTGTTCAAGAGCTCGCCAAAGAGTGCAGATTTCTCTGGGTCACCTACATGGTTGACATTAATTCGCCTAGATCTAGGTTGAATAGAAGTATAAGCCTTCTTGAGAAGTAGTTTGATCTTGCTTATCACAAGTGAATGGTCTGAGTTGCAGTCCGCACTATGGTATGAGAAGGTGTGGAAGACACTTTTCAATTCCATCCTTCGAGTGATACAGAGGTCAAGCTGGTGCCACCTTTTTTAGCGTGATTGCTGCCAAGAGACTTTGTGGCGTTCCTTGCCAGGGAAGTATGTATTTGTCACACATAGTTCATGAGAGCTACAGAACTCGAGTAGCCTTTGGCCATTGTCGTTGATTTTGCCAACACCATAAGGTCCCAAGCATTTTGGCCACGCATCATTTTCAGCACCAACTCGGGCATTAAAGTCTCCATTTATATAGAAGTGCTCGGACTATGGAATGTTTTTAATTACGTCCTCCAGAGCTTGAAAGAATCTGTCTTTGTCCTCTTCTGGTGCTGTAAGGGTTGGTGAGTAAGCACAGATTATATTAACTTTGCCTTGCGGTGATGCAAATTTCATGTGTGCTACTCTTTCATTGCCTATGGGGAACATCGCAATGCCGGGGAAGAGACTATTTCTTATTGCAAAGCCGACGCCATGTATTCTGGGGTTTTGTTCTGGTTTTCCTTGCCAGTAGAATGTATAGTTGCTTTCTGTAAGAGATCCACTATCTGCCAGTCTGGTTTCTTGCAATGTTTAGTTTGCTGAGTTCTCTGTCGATGATAGTTGTTTGACGCATGTCGGTGACGAGTTCAGGGTCAGTATGGAAGCCAGGACACATTGTCCGTATGTTCCAGCTTGCAAAATGCATTAATGTTGAGGGTTTTCTTTTGATTGTATTGGCAGGTGTGGGTGAGTAGCTTGCTTTTTCATTGAGTCTTAGCACCAAGCACCCAGTGGTGCGGCAAGCTGTGGCGGGATAGCACTTTATTGTCCGAGAGCTGCTCGGGCAGGCAGTAGCTATCCAGTGAGGCTGAAAAGCCTCTCTTACCATCAAGATTGGTCCCTGGCGTTCCAACTTACGCCAATTAGCTAGGAACTTATCACCGGTAACTACCACTCTCTGTGTTTTTTTCTTCAGAGGCATTACTGTCAGAGATGGAGTGACCTCACCATTGCTGGGGGAAAGCCTGGGTGGTAAATTTGCGAGTTCTGGGCAAAGGCACATGTTTCGTAATAAAACTAAAAAAAAAAAATTTTGGGGGGGCTAGAATGAACTTTATTTCCGCAATGTTTCATATTGTTTATAAAAAAATTGTTTGAATTGTTTACAAGTGTTGAAAAGTATTACTGCAATCCAGTTTCAACTTTTCTTCCATATGACGTATGACGCATCATTTCAGTGCTCTCTTAAAGTTGACAATCTCTGAATTTATGACTTGTGTTGAGTCCCTGTCTCTTCTATTCCTTAATTAGTACTACCATAATATTTGGAACAAAATGTCTGTAAAGTTATTGCCTTTTTAAAAAACTATTTTCAATGTTTAGGTTTTTTTAAAAAAGCGGAGTAGATACAAGAAATATACCTGAAATGCAAATAATAAAAAAAAAATAGTTTGCTTTTTTAACATTTAAACCTGTTCTTGATGTAAGTAGTTAATGCATTTGCGTCAGTTATTATTTTTGTTTATATTTGTCATATTATATTTTAGAATTTATGAAAATTATATTGTTTGAAAAAAAAATCTTAAAACAATGATTTTATTTTTTTTTAAGATTTCCTCATATGCAATATATTTTTTCTATTTATAGACCATTTTAGTTTCATTTATGATAGTACTTTTAATATCTTATTTTCCTATAATTCCGTTAATAGATATTCAAATTTTCATTTTTGTTTTGACTAAATTTTCATTTTAAATGAAAAATATTGTTTGAATAGACATAGACTAATTCTATTTTTAGCCTTTTTTGTTTTTACACCTGTATATGTTTTTATTTTTTAATATGAAAGTATAATAAAAATTCTCTTATGTATTGATGTAATTAAAAATATAAAGAACAAAGAATTATATTAATATTTTTGTTGTTGCTAAAAACATATTTTCTTAGTTCAGGTTATAACATAAGTTGTGCTCTATCCATTTTAAACCATCCAAAGTAAAGTTTTGTAATATCTATGACATAAAAAAAAATTGTTTTAAACGTGTTTTAAAAAACAGCAAACATTTGAAAACATTTGTAAGTTTCTTTTAACATCCTACATATAAATATGATTTAATTTAATTAAAAATTACATTTTAAGTAAACTCCTTTAAATATGCATATTTTTTAAATAGCAGTCTAATTGCCTTAGGTAAAAAAAAAAATATGTAAGTATTTTTGAAAAGCCATTAGTCTTGGCTAACTATACAATTATACCTCAAATATTTCTCAGTAATGCTAAATAATATGTGTAACATATGCTTTCAATATTGAAATTTTCTTAAGTTTATTGTTTACTGCTATTGAAAATATATTTGTGTCTAAATCCATAGTTTCCTTGCTATCAGCAAATTCTTTTCTCACAAACCAAATCAAAAGTGTGAAAGAAGCAGTGTTTATAATCCAAGAAAAACAAAAAACTAATGAGTGAGTGCCTTTTTCTTTTACAAAATGCATTGAGTGTCTTGTCAGACATGCATTTTGATCTAATATGCAAATATTATTAGGTGATGATGATGTTTGAAAAAACAAATTTGGAACAAACCTTTACAATATTTATCTGCTTGAGACCCCATTTTCATTTTATATTTACATTTGTATATGATACAGATTGGTTGTGATAGTTGTGTGTAAAATAATAGTATAAAAAATTGACTGTCTTAATTTGAATCAAAATGCTGGTTGGAGTTATTATTCACCCTATGTATTTTAAATTGTAAACAAACTTTTAAGTATTTACTGTACTTTTTTTTTATATTTGTTAAGACAGACTGTTAGTACCAGTGTGATATATTGTTACAAAATACAATTTGTTATAAAACTATTTCACCCTAAAAGCACATTTGTTATTATTTTATATTTTGTATACTTTAATTTAAGAATATTTTAAAATAAAATTGAATTTCCACTTTAAACACTGAGAGGAGTTAAATGTATGGGACCAGAGGCGTTTTGGGGGGTGTATGATGCCCCGTTATACGTAGAGGGGCTCTAAAAAATAAAAAGATTTTCTAGAAATTTTTCTTTTGAAAATTATTTTAACTAACCATCACTTCCCACTCGGGTTAAATCTGATGTATTCACCGTGTTGAATACAATGCACTGTGTTTATGACAATATGTCAATTGCAGAGATAACTACATGCAAAAATGGAAATGCGTATTTTGAGGAGCAAATGCGAATTTTCCTTAATATCAAGAAATATACCCAGGAAAGACTAAAATTAAATCATTCAAGCCCATAACATACATGAAAGGCACCTATCCTAAAGTTAACACAGCATAAAGTTATATAAGACATTTTGTACGTAAGTCAAAATATTTACACTTTGTCTTAGACTTTTGTAGACTATGTTAAAATGATAACGTTCTTGTCACTTGGCAATGATCTTATGATCATAATGCCTGTTGTGTACTTTGCATTCCATAATAGCGACAACAGAGCATTTAGCTGGATCAGTGATATCTAGTTTTATAAAGTAATTTTGTTTATTGGCAATTTCTTTAGAAGGTATCCAGCCACTGGAAATATTTTATATCACTCAGATTTTCTTCTTCCAGACCTTTTTTGCTATTAGCAATGAAAGCTTTGGCATCCTCTACAATCACTAATAACAAACATTTTAAATATGTTTTTTCAGGCCAATAATCCTAATTAGTCATTGAACTTGTTTCTAATATATAAAAGATTTGCTATTGAGTCTGCCTTAAATGCCCCTGATTTCATTCTTTGAACATAGGTCACCATAAGTAATGGAACCTATCTAGTCGCTAGTGAATATAACAGTAGCCACCACAGAAGATACATTCTGCAAGTTATGGTCATGGAACATCAGTTTAATTCTCTTTATCATGCTAAAAGAGAGATTAAACGAACCAAATGTTTCTTCTATGAAAACCTCTGCCCTTCTCACTTTCATCTAAAAAAAAAATCTAATCCGAATCTAGAATAGATCTAGATCTGTAAGCAGCTTCATTAACATTTGATTGTTGGAAATATTCCAGATGTAAAGGATATGGTAAATTGGAAGAAGTGTTACGGAATGAGTATTGAATATTACTCGATCCAAATATAAGGACTTCGATGCAGGACGTTTAAAACAATTATTCCAGTTACCAGATAAGGAAAAAAAAGGAAGAAGGATTAGCAGAAAACTCAATTAGAACTTAATGATGTAGTATTCAACAAGCAAAGGTTTAGTGTGGAATAAAAAAAATGACCAAGAACTGCGTCATTTGGCCCAGAAAGGAGGTAGAGGAGGAAGATTTTATATAAAAAGAGGAATTTTGGTAAAAGAAGTTGAGTCATGAGAAAGAAAAATTATTTAGGTTGTTGTACCAGCTGAATTTAGAAATGCTATAATGAAGAATGGGCATGATGAAGCATATGCAGGCCATATGGGGATCCACAAAACAAAACAAAGAATATTTAAGGATTTTTATTGGCCATCTATTAGTAAAGACATAATAAATTATGTAATGTCGTGCAAAGTATGTCAAATGAAAGGCGCTGAAAAAAATCAGCACCATTCCAAAAGGTATATATATAGTTCGTCCATCGTGGTTCGATGATGACCACTTTGTCATCCAGGGGGCTGAGGGCTTTGCACTGTGGTTTTATGCCTCCTCATGTGGCTGGTGAGACCCATGTGAGCCCGGAATGTTCAGCTGCACACTGGGCAGGTTGTTCCAGCTGGAGCTAGTGTCGTGGGCCTTGCTTTTTTTCTCTAGCGTTTTTCTTCTGCCAACGTGGTTCTCTTTTCCTCAGCAACCTGTGCGCCAGTTTTCACAGCGCGACGCCATGATGCTCTGTCAAGTGCCTCTGTCTCCCAGGTGGCTGGGTCTATGCTGAACACCTTCAGAGAAGCTTTGAGGGTGTCCCTGAGGCGCTTTTTTTGACCACCTTCTGAGCGCTTTCCTTCGCTTAGTTGGCCAAACAAGAGCCGTTTAGGGATGCAGTGGTCTTCCATTCTGCAGACGTGTCCTGTCTTGGGACTGCATCAGGATTGTATGGATGCTTTGCAGACCCGCTCTTCGAAGTATCTGGTATTTCTTCTTGCCATTTGACATTCAGTATTTTTCTTAGACATGACATGTTTAAGTGATTTAGTTTCTTTACATGTTTTCTGTACAATGTCCACGTTTCTGAGGGATAGAGCAATGCAGGGAGTATGACGGCTCGATCCTTAGCTTTGTATTGTGGTCTGTTCCAGACATTTTTAGACAGTCTGCCATATTTTGCGATATGCAGGTCGATTTCATTATCATTTTTTTCCGTTTCTGGAGAGTGTGCTGCCAAGATATGTTTATCTGTTCACTGCGTTTATATCATGTCCATTTATCTTGATGCTTGGATCGAGTAGGCTTTCCCAGGAGCAGGTAAATATAAGACTTCAGTATTATTTGTGTTAATGGTAAGGCCAAAGTTTGAGCATAGCTCTTGAGAAGTCACTGACAATGCTTTGCAGATCATTTTCAGAGCAAACATTTAGTGCACAGTTGTCAGCAAATAGCAAGTCCCTGATTACTGCTGAATTCGTTTTTGATTTTGCTTTGAGCCGCCTTGGGTTTAAAAGGCCACCATCAAATCTGTATGTTGTATTTATCCCGATGTTTTCTCTACCTGTGAATGCATCTGTCAGCATAGAACATGATACTGAACAGTGTAGATGTTTGGACACAGCCTTGTTTTACCCCGTGTGATACTTCGAAATGCTCCGATGGTTCTCCACTTTCTTGGACATGAGCCCTTTATACCATTATGGTGAGACTTTTTTCATGATGACATGAAGGCTGGTGTCCAAGAAAGTTGAGAACTATCAGAGCCCTTCGAAGTATCAAACGGGGTTACAAAAGATAGATATACAAGAAAGACCATTTAGTAAGATTGCAATTGATTTGATTGGACCTATGTCGGTCATATCAAATAGGGTCATCGATATATTCTAACTGTGATAGACGTGTGCTCAAGATGGTCAGAAGCTATTCCACTAAAAAGAATTTAAGCCAGGGCTATAGTACAAGCATTATATACATTATTTACAAGGTTTGGATTTCTGAAGAGGTACTGTCTTGGGGAACACAGTTCCAATGCCAACTAACATCATGTTTGGAATTTGGCAAAGGTTTACAGTCCCGTACCCTCGAAGAGCAAACGGTATTAGTGAACGGCACTACAAAGAAAGCGTTATCGAAAGTAGCAGATGACAATCCTTTCGCATACAGAGAGAGTCGTAACGAAACCACGGGTTTTTTTGCCATTTCAAATGATTTATGGAGGAAATCCACGAGGCCCAATGGCAATACTAAAAGAACTAATAGTCCCACAAGAACATGTTGTAAATAAGAAAGTTACGATATTGTGACAAAAACCAGAAATCAGGTTTGTGATGAAGGCATATGAAGAGTAAAAATATACTAGATAAAAATGAATAAAGGCAGTCTAGAGCAGGGGTCGGCAACCTGCGGATCTTTGGATGTGAAGCTGCGGCTCTTTATTATTTATTTTATCGAATTTTTAAAAAAATAGTTCTAAATCGTTTAAATAAGATTAGGCACCGATTATATCTCTCAGCCACTTTTATTTATTTCACCACACCCAATTACACGCGTCGTCACTGTCGTCAGTCCGTCGGAATCTCTCGAATGACGCCATCGTCGGATGTTCTATGTAGCTTTTAATTCGCTTTCGACGCAGGACAAATTAGCGTCTTCACCACTCGCTTTGGCTGTGACGTATAGTTTGTTGTCTCAAGTACATAAAGTAGAAGCGAATTATCTTCTCAAAGTTAGAGTAATCTAAAAGTAATGCTAATCTTGCAAGGTGTTCGGTACCACATGAAATTGCTCAAAAAGGCAAATCATTCACAGATGGTGAGAATGTCAAAGACTGATTTCTACGTGCATCTAAAGAACTGTTTTCGTGATTTAAAAAAAATTAAGAAAAAAAAACAACATAAATTAAAAAAAACAAAACAAGATTACAAAGAGAGTTTGTGTTGCCACACAAACTCAGAGGCGGCCTTTGTGAGACGGATCCCTGTCGGATACCCATATTTGCAAGGAATATTCAAGACGTGATTTTGTTTTATTGTTAAAAGTAATAATGTTTCAAATATTCATTTGACGTTGTAAAAAAAAAATCATGTAAAATCTCCTGCTGGTCGACGGAGGATGGCATCGAGACCGTAGAGATAATCAGTCCTGCGCGCTAACCGCACGACCAGGCATTGCTATTAACCTAATGACAAACTGGTTACAAACTAATAGCCTATTATTATAATATACCTACACATTACGGAATGACAACTACCGGATATGTACAATATGTCAGAAGAGCGATTTTAGATAATCTTTTGGTATTGAACATTTTCATTTAAATGGAACTAGAATGAGGATGTAGATCTACCTAAATTAAACTTCTAATTTAGCACTCTCAATATCTATATCTACAAGATCTAGATATAAATATATATTTGGGATAATGTAGATGTAATTTAGACAAGATTTATGTAAAAAAAAAACACTAGATAATCCAATAATAGACTAATTGCAATATTAAATTTTAAAATAGTAGATTAGCTTTTGTTGATATGGTGCGCAAAGGTGCACGCGTTCAATATAATAAAGTATTATTTTCCGCCATGACACTAATGGTTGTTGTTTGTTTATTGCTGACTGTGAATCTAGATCTTAATTACATGGTGGCAGCGGTGTTTTAATGATCAGAGGTAATCATTAATCAGTATATAAAGGTTTATTGTTTGCAATAATAAATAGGCAACAATTGAAGGCTACGCCCTGCAATGGCAGCTAGAAATTTCCTTCCTGTACCCGAGCCGCTCGAGGTAGAAGGAACATGGCCGCTAATTGGAAAAAGTTTCACTGAAGCTGGCGAAACTATGAGTTAGCCATTAAATTGTCAGAGGAGGTCAGAGTGGCCACCTTTCTAACAATTATAGGAACAAAAGCGATGGACAAATATGAAGGTCTTAAAATTGAGAAGGGAAAAGAAAGAAAGATGGAAGAAATAGTGAACACATTTAAAAGTTTTTGCATTGGAAAAACGAATGAAAACGTATGAGTGCTATGCTTTCATACTCGTGAACAGCAAGAAGGCGAGGATTGAAAAGTACATAACAATCTGAGAAGACTAGCAAAAAACGTGTAGTTTTGAACGCCTGGAAGATAGCTTGATTAGGGACAGAGTAGTTCTTGGTGTTAAACATGAATGCCTCAAAATGAAATTGTTACAAGATAGTAGTCTCACATTGGAAAGGTGCAGAGATATTTGCAGAGCATACGAGACCGCCAACAAACAGTTGAGACAAATACAAGCCGACCCTTCAATCATTGAGAAAGTATCAACACCCTCAAGAACAAACATTCAGAAAGGTAAATGCAGGTATTGTGAAGGATTCACGAATACATTAAGGAAAAGTGCCCTGCATGGGGTAAAATGTGCCTAGCGTGCAAGGAGAGACATCATTTTGCTGTGATGTGCAAAAGAAAACTCAGTAGGTGTCAGAGGGATATGTCTAACGATGAAAGACAGCTGCAGTCGGACACAAGAGATGATGTCATGATTGTAAAAAATGAATGGGTGATGTCTTTGGAGAACCACAAAACGAAAAGGATGACAGCAGTTATGACAGTGAATGGTCACCGTGTAAGGTTTCAAATGGATAGTGGAGCTGATGTAAATACCAACCAGGAAAAATACGTAAATAAGAATCAGATAGAAAAGACAACGCAAAGATTACTAATGTGGAATAAGACTGAATGAGCCCCATAGGGAAAGCCACTCTAACGACGAGAATGAGAAAACTAACAAAACATTTGAGGTGAAATATATAGTTGTACCAAAATAATCTAGCATGCCTTCTAGGTCATGAAACTTTAACAAGAATGAAGTTAATCAAAGTCAATAAAGAGAGGTTCATAGCATCAGTAGTGAATAACCAAGAAGAAGACTGTAGTCCGAAATTTACTGGTGATTGGGTGATTTAGGAGAAGTGTCTTTAAGATTGATAGCAGCATTAAGCCCAAGGTTCTACCGTGTAGAAAGATCCCTATTGCTTTATAAGAAAGAGTTAAGGAGGAGTTAAAGACCCTAGTGCAGAGAGGAATCATAGAACCAGTGATAGAGCCTAAGGGAGTAGGTGAGTCAGATGGCAATTGTGGAAAAAGCTAATGGAAAAATTAGGATCTGCATAGATCCACAAGCCCTGAATAAAGTTTTACTAAAGGAATTCTATAATCTTGCTACTTAGTTGACATATTGGCAGATTTGAACGATGCCAAAATATTGTGCAAGAAGCTTTCTGGCATGTCAGACTAGACACAGTGTCATCTAATTTGACAGCAATGATAACCCCTTTTGGTAGATACAAATGGAAACGATTACCATTTGGTCTCAAGTGAGTTCAGAATTTTTTCAGAGAAGATTAAATCTAGCACTAGAAGGACTTACGTTGATGATATTATAGTGGTAGGAAGAGGAAGAACGAAAGAAGAGGCACTCAGAAATCATGATATTAACTTAAGAGAGCTGATGAAGAGATGTCAAGAAAAGAAGATTAAACTGAACCACGAAAAGTCTGTTTTTAGAACAGCTGAGATTATTTTTTTTTGGGTCATATTATTACAGAAGCAGGAATAAAACCAGACCCAAACAAAGTATCTGCGATTTTGAGTTTGAATGCTCCAAAAGATATTTCATCAGTTCGAAGATTCTATGGCATGGTTCAATATCTTGCAAGATTTGTTCCAGACTTGTCGACAGATTTACAGCCCATAACAGAGTTGATCAGAAAGAACACACCATTTGTTTGGTCTGATCAATGCACACGAGCTTTCATCAAGATAAAACAGAAAATATCGACTCATGGCACACTGATATATTTGACCCTAACAAAGAGCTTACATTACAAGCAGATAGTAGCCAAAATGGGTTGGGAGCAGCGTTATTACAAGATGGCAGTCCAATAGCATAAGCTTCTAGATCATTAACTAATACTCAGAAAAGATGGGCACAGATTGAAAAAGAATTGTTGCAGTGGTTGCTGGTTTGGAACGTTTTGACCAGTATACATATGGCAGGACAGTTATAGTTCAGAATGACCATAAACTACTGGAAACATCCTTCAAAAACCACTCAGTTCTGCTCCGAGAAGGCTACAATTCTAATGATGCGTCTTTATCGTTACGATATTCAGTTTCAATATGTCAATGGCGAAAATTTATTCATAGCTGATACTTGAGTAGAGACCCATCAGAGGAAAAGAGTGATATCCCTGATGTTTGTATCATTACAGTCGGACTGGCAATAGCAGTGCTGGAGAAAGTCAGAATCGAGACAGAGAAAGATAGAACAATGCAAACATTATTCAGTAATAGTCTACCTGAACTAAAACAATATTTTTCACTAAGAGACATGTTAACATACGAAGACGGACTCTTGTTGAAAGGAGAACAAATAATCATACCGATATCACTTCGCAAGAAAATAGAAGAAAAACTCCATGCAGCACATCTGGGAGTAGACTCAATGAAAAGAAGAGCAAAAGAAACAGTTTTCTGGCCTGGATTTTCAACTTCGAATACAGGAAATAGCAAACTCATGTTACATTTGTCAGAAAACTAAACCAGCAAATCAGAGAGAAGAATTAATACAGCACGAAATAGGTTCTAATTTGTGGGACAAGATTGGAATTGATTTATTCCAATGTGTGACCAACAATATCTAGCTATAATGGACTATTATTCAAATGTCATAGAGGTAGAAAACATGCAGTTGACAACAACACACGCAATTATAAAGAAACTGAAAGTTTTATTTTCAAGATATGGTGTGCTCAAAGTCTGTATATCTGATAGCGGACCTCAGTTCACATCGGAATATTTTTCCAAATTTATGATGGAATGGGAGTGACTCATTTGAAATCCTCTCCAGGACACCATCAATCCAATGGAAAAGCTGAGTCAGCAGTTAAAATTTTGAAGAACATAATGAAGAAATCTAGAGAATCAAAGTCAGATAATTAGAAGCTCTTCTGGTATTTAGAAATTCTCCAAGGCAAGAGACAAATCTAAGCCCAGTTCAGATGTTTTTTGGTCGGATAACTCGAACACTGATACCAAACAAAAGGAGTAACATTAAAATTTCTACATGTCAAGAGAACATTATGAGAAGGAAAGAAAAACGCCAGATGAGTGTAAAAACATCTTATAATAAGAGGTCAAGAAATTTAAGTCAGCTGAGAACTGGACAGATGGTCTATTTCCAATCTCCTAATGACCCTACATGGAGACGCGGAAGAATCCAGTCTCAAGTCAATTAGAGAGCTTACATTTTTCGAGGTGACAATGGTGCAGTGTACCAAAGAAACAGAGTGCATATCAACCCGAACAGAGAAACAGAAGAAGATATATTTCCCGATACTGATGACAACATACAGGACAATAGAACTCATGATCAACACATTCGCCACTCATCAACTCATCATTCCCTGCGACCAAGGGATCAGTTGAAGAAACCGACAAGATTCAATGACTATGTGTCTTAATGAACTATTGAATGTTGATTTTTTTAAATATGATATGTTTCATATTCATGAAAGCGTATATATGTATCTTATGTTTTGTTGTTTATGTATGTTATGTTTTTTTCTATGATACTCCCCGAAATGTTTTTTTTTTTATTTTATTTTTTTTAAAGAAAAGGGGATGTTGATATGGTGCGCAAAGGTGCACGTGTTCAATATAATAAAGTATTATTCTCCGCCATGACACTAATGGTTGTTGTTTGTTTATTGCTGAATGTGAATCTAGATCTTAATTAACAACTTTAGTATTTATAACATTGCAATATTGACATATTGACAATCAAGACTTGAGAAATAAAAATCTACACTTTAAGTCTAGAAAAAATTTATAGATCTTGATCTAGTCTAAATCATGGCTGTCTGGTAGTGTGGTTTGCGCGCTGGACTATCGTTTGGATTCATCGATGGTCCTAGGGTCAAACCCTGCCCGCTCTAATCCCTCGTCGTCCTGCGGGAGGTTTGGACTACAACTCTGAAGAAACATCCGAAACATGCAAAATATCAAATATTCTAAACTAGACCAAGAAATTCTAGATCTAGTTTCTACAATGATTTTAATTAGAACTTAAATATAAATCTAGTTGTGAGCAGATCAGGAGGCGCTGAGTGAGAGAGACCTTTTATCTGCTCAACATTTATTTCATTTTTTACAGTAGGCAGATGGTAGCTCTACTGGGTGGGCCCAATCTGTGCACCTCGGTCTACGACCAAGGGGCTAGAGTCGCCTAAGCAACCAGACAGCACAATTAAACTAAACTAAAGTAATCTAGCTAACTAAAAGAACAAACTAAAAATAAAATAACCAACTGAATTTATAAATGAACTTATATACACTTTATTTACAACAAAGCAATAAAAATATAGGGGCATATGAAAATAAACTTTACGGAAACATCTAAACCAAAATAACTAAATAAACTAAATAAATAAAACTAAACAACTAATCAACCCTACTTAATCTATACTATTACAACTACAAACACTATCCAACAAACCAAACCCAAGTAAAACCACTAGTTAGCCCGATTCACAATAATACAATACACCAAAATATCCTACAAAACAATAAACCACTAATATAACCTACAAACAATAAATTACTGTAACTGACTTTTTAAAAATCTAACCTCACAACTACTAGATCAACAGGGCAGAATTATGTGTGAGCTTGCGCTCACAGAGCTATTTTTTTGTGTGTAATTTTTATAGGCTAGAGTTATTTTTATGTATTCTATTTTTTATAGGCTAGTGCCAGAATTAATATTTGTACTTCCGCTTTTTGTTATATGGGTTAGGGCGGGTAGTATAAATATTTAAATCCATGCTACATCCTGTACAGTTGACCAGCGGTCAGTAAAGTATATCACTGTCTGTGTGACAGCTGAAGATCTTTGTGGTCTGTCGTGTAATTATTTTATTATTCTGTACCTGGGACGGCCTGTAAGTGTAGAAATATTTTATATTTTCTTGTACTAGACCTATGTCACACTGTGTAAATATGCTAGATATATTTTAATTTAGTTTTATTTTCTAGTTGGCAGCTTTTGTTTTGAGCATGTTGATTTAAAGATAGCGGCGCCCATTAGTCCCGCTATGAGTGTTCTAGATCTAATAGAATATATGATTTTGTATTTATAGTTTTGCATTTATGTATTGCAGGCTATTGTTACTGCTGAATATAGCTGCTGAAATACATGCTGCTGTTTTAACGGCTGTATCTAATATTGCTGCTTTAAGCTGCTGCTGTAGATCTAGACTAGTCACGACTAGTGTTATTTTGTTTCTGTAGTGTTGCCTTAGTCGGCTTAGTGGCTTTTACTGTAGCTATAGTCTGTTCTTAGTGAATACTTATAGTAAGGTACTAAGGCTAAGATGTTCTTGTTTTAGATTTAGTTATGGGTTGGTTTTAGTAGTAGAATATTGTAGATCTAGACTAGTTTATTGTAGTGTGTTTGTGTAGAACTAGGTCTAGTGTAGTAGTTGTAGTTATTTAGTTAGATAGTTGGTTTGGTTAGTTTGTTGGTGTTTGGTAGTGGCGTAGATTTAGAGGGTTTTAGTTAGTTTCTGGGTTCAGTTGTAGTGGTTAGTGTATATATATTATATTTATTATTGATTTATTTTTATGTAAATAAAGTATCTTTTTGTTTTCTTTATCCTAAACTAAAGTTTGTTTCTTGCTTGAGTTAGTTAGTTTAGTCTAGTTGTCTGGTTGCTTAGGCGACTCTAGCCCCTTGGTCGTAGACTGAGGTGTCACAGATGAAACCCACCCAATCTGCCTACTGTATAAAATTTAATGTTGAGCAGAGAAAAGGTCTCACTCAGCGCCTCGTGACCTGTTCACACTAGGTCTAGGCATCATGGAGCGATTGGGTAGGGCAGGTAGGGCGCAGCCATCTTTTATACTGGTTAGAGCAATTATCCTAACATTATAATGTTAATGGAAATACTTTTAGAAACAAAAGATAATAAAATATAGATAGATCCTTAGCTTTGTATTGTGGTCTGTTCCAGACATTTTTAGACAGTCTGCCATATTTTGCGATATGCAGGTCGATTTCATTATCATTTTTTCCGTTTCTGGAGAGTGTGCTGCCAAGATATGTTTATCTGTTCACTGCGTTTATATCATGTCCATTTATCTTGATGCTTGGATCCGAGTAGGCTTTCCCAGGAGCAGGTAAATATAAGACTTCAGTATTATTTGTGTTAATGGTAAGGCCAAAGTTTGAGCATGCTCTTGAGAAGTCACTGACAATGCTTTGCAGATCATTTTCAGAGCAAACATTTAGTGCACAGTTGTCAGCAAATAGCAAGTCCCTGATTACTGCTGAATTCGTTTTTGATTTTGCTTTGAGCCGCCTTGGGTTTAAAAGGCCACCATCAAATCTGTATGTTGTATTTATCCCGATGTTTTCTCTACCTGTGAATGCATCTGTCAGCATAGAACATGATACTGAACAGTGTAGATGTTTGGACACAGCCTTGTTTTACCCCGTGTGATACTTCGAAATGCTCCGATGGTTCTCCACTTTCTTGGACATGAGCCTTTATACCATTATGGTGAGACTTTTTTCATGATGACATGAAGGCTGGTGTCCAAGAAAGTGAGAACTATCAGAGCCCTTCGAAGTATCTAACGGGGTTACAAAAGATAGATATACAAGAAAGACCATTTAGTAAGATTGCAATTGATTTGATTGGACCTATGTCGGTCATATCAAATAGGGGTCATCGATATATTCTAACTGTGATAGACGTGTGCTCAAGATGGTCAGAAGCTATTCCACTAAAAAGAATTTAAGCCAGGGCTATAGTACAAGCATTATATACATTATTTACAAGGTTTGGATTTTCTGAAGAGGTACTGTCTTGGGGAACACAGTTCCAATGCAACTAACATCATGTTTGGAATTTGGCAAAGGTTTACAGTCCCGTACCCTCGAAGAGCAACGGTATTTGTGAACGGCACTACAAAGAAAGCGTTATCGAAAGTAGCAGATGACAATCCTTTTCGCATACAGAGAGAGTCGTAACGAAACCACGGGTTTTTTGCCATTTCAAATGATTTAGGAGGAAATCCACGAGGCCCAATGGCAATACTAAAAGAACTAATAGTCCCACAAGAACATGTTGTAAATAAGGAAAGTTACGATATTGTGACAAAAACCAGAAATCAGGTTGTGATGAAGGCATATGAAGAGTAAAAATATACTAGATAAAAATGAATAAGGCAGTCTAGAGCAGGGGTCGGCAACCTGCGGATCTTTGGATGTGAAGCTGCGGCTCTTTATTATTTATTTTATCGAATTTTTAAAAAATAGTTCTAAATCGTTTAAATAAGATTAGGCACCGATTATATCTCTCAGCCACTTTTATTTATTTCACCACACCCAATTACACGCGTCGTCACTGTCGTCAGTCCGTCGGAATCTCTCGAATGACGCCATCGTCGGATGTTCTATGTAGCTTTTAATTCGCTTTCGACGCAGGACAAATTAGCGTCTTCACCACTCGCTTTGGCTGTGACGTATAGTTTGTTGTCTCAAGTACATAAAGTAGAAGCGAATTATCTTCTCAAAGTTAGAGTAATCTAAAAGTAATGCTAATCTTGCAAGGTGTTCGGTACCACATGAAATTGCTCAAAAAGGCAAATCATTCACAGATGGTGAGAATGTCAAAGACTGATTTCTACGTGCATCTAAAGAACTGTTTTCGTGATTTAAAAAAAAATTAAGAAAAAAAAACAACATAAATTAAAAAAAACAAAACAAGATTACAAAGAGAGTTTGTGTTGCCACACAAACTCAGAGGCGGCCTTTGTGAGACGGATCCCTGTCGGATACCCATATTTGCAAGGAATATTCAAGACGTGATTTTGTTTTGATTGTTAAAAGTAATAATGTTTCAAATATTCATTTGACGTTGTAAAAAAAAATTCATGTAAAATCTCCTGCTGGTCGACGGAGGATGGCATCGAGACCGTAGAGATAATCAGTCCTGCGCGCTAACCGCACGACCAGGCATTGCTATTAACCTAATGACAAACTGGTTACAAACTAATAGCCTATTATTTATAATATACCTACACATTACGGAATGACAACTACCGGATATGTACAATATGTCAGAAGAGCGATTTTAGATAATCTTTTGGTATTGAACATTTTCATTTAAATGGAACTAGAATGAGGATGTAGATCTACCTAAATTAAACTTCTAATTTAGCACTCTCAATATCTATATCTACAAGATCTAGATATAAAATATATATTTGGGATAATGTAGATGTAATTTAGACAAGATTTATGTAAAAAAAAACACTAGATAATCCAATAATAGACTAATTGCAATATTAAATTTTAAAATAGTAGATTAGCTTTTGTTGATATGGTGCGCAAAGGTGCACGCGTTCAATATAATAAAGTATTATTTTCCGCCATGACACTAATGGTTGTTGTTTGTTTATTGCTGACTGTGAATCTAGATCTTAATTAACATGGTGGCAGCGGTGTTTTAATGATCAGAGGTAATCATTAATCAGTATATAAAGGTTTATTGTTTGCAATAATAAATAGGCAACAATTGAAGGCTACGCCCTGCAATGGCAGCTAGAAATTTCCTTCCTGTACCCGAGCCGCTCGAGGTAGAAGGAAACATGGCCGCTAATTGGAAAAAGTTTCACTGAAGCTGGCGAAACTATGAGTTAGCCATTAAATTGTCGGAGGAGGTCAGAGTGGCCACCTTTCTAACAATTATAGGAACAAAAGCGATGGACATATATGAAGGTCTTAAAATTGAGAAGGGAAAAGAAAGAAAGATGGAAGAAATAGTGAACACATTTAAAAGTTTTTGCATTGGAAAAACGAATGAAACGTATGAGTGCTATGCTTTCAATACTCGTGAACAGCAAGAAGGCGAGGACATTGAAAAGTACATAACAAATCTGAGAAGACTAGCAAAAAACGTGTAGTTTTGAACGCCTGGAAGATAGCTTGATTAGGGACAGAGTAGTTCTTGGTGTTAAACATGAATGCCTCAAAATGAAATTGTTACAAGATAGTAGTCTCACATTGGAAAGGTGCAGAGATATTTGCAGAGCATACGAGACCGCCAACAAACAGTTGAGACAATACAAGCCGACCCTTCAATCATTGAGAAAGTATCAACACCCTCAAGAACAAACATTCAGAAAGGTAAATGCAGGTATTGTGGAAGGATTCACGAATACATTAAGGAAAAGTGCCCTGCATGGGGTAAAATGTGCCTAGCGTGCAAGGAGAGACATCATTTTGCTGTGATGTGCAAAAAGAAACTCAGTAGGTGTCAGAGGATATGTCTAACGATGAAAGACAGCTGCAGTCGGACACAAGAGATGATGTCATGATTGTAAAAAATGAATGGGTGATGTCTTTGGAGAACCACAAAACGAAAAGGATGACAGCAGTTATGACAGTGAATGGTCACCGTGTAAGGTTTCAAATGGATAGTGGAGCTGATGTAAATACCAACCAGGAAAAATACGTAAATAAGAATCAGATAGAAAAGACAACGCAAAGATTACTAATGTGGAATAAGACTGAAATGAGCCCCATAGGGAAAGCCACTCTAACGACGAGAAATGAGAAAACTAACAAAACATTTGAGGTGAAATATATAGTTGTACCAAATAATCTAGCATGCCTTCTAGGTCATGAAACTTTAACAAGAATGAAGTTAATCAAAGTCAATAAAGAGAGGTTCATAGCATCAGTAGTGAATAACCAAGAAGAAGACTGTAGTCCGAAATTTACTGGTGATTTGGGTGATTTAGGAGAAGTGTCTTTAAAGATTGATAGCAGCATTAAGCCCAAGGTTCTACCGTGTAGAAAGATCCCTATTGCTTTATAAGAAAGAGTTAAGGAGGAGTTAAAGACCCTAGTGCAGAGAGGAATCATAGAACCAGTGATAGAGCCTAAGGGAGTAGGTGAGTCAGATGGCAATTGTGGAAAAAGCTAATGGAAAAAATAGGATCTGCATAGATCCACAAGCCCTGAATAAAGTTTTACTAAAGGAATTCTATAATCTTGCTACTTTAGTTGACATAATTGGCAGATTTGAACGATGCCAAAATATTGTGCAAGAAGCTTTCTGGCATGTCAGACTAGACACAGTGTCATCTAATTTGACAGCAATGATAACCCCTTTTGGTAGATACAAATGGAAACGATTACCATTTGGTCTCAAAGTGAGTTCAGAATTTTTTCAGAGAAGATAAATCTAGCACTAGAAGGACTTACGTGATGATATTATAGTGGTAGGAAGAGGAAGAACGAAAGAAGAGGCACTCAGAAATCATGATATTAACTTAAGAGAGCTGATGAAGAGATGTCAAGAAAAGAAGATTAAACTGAACCACGAAAAGTCTGTTTTTAGAACAGCTGAGATTATTTTTTTTTGGGTCATATTATTACAGAAGCAGGAATAAAACCAGACCCAAACAAAGTATCTGCGATTTTGAGTTTGAATGCTCCAAAAGATATTTCATCAGTTCGAAGATTCTATGGCATGGTTCAATATCTTGCAAGATTTGTTCCAGACTTGTCGACAGATTTACAGCCCATAACAGAGTTGATCAGAAAGAACACACCATTTGTTTGGTCTGATCAATGCACACGAGCTTTCATCAAGATAAAACAGAAAATATCGACTCATGGCACACTGATATATTTGACCCTAACAAAGAGCTTACATTACAAGCAGATAGTAGCCAAAATGGGTTGGGAGCAGCGTTATTACAAGATGGCAGTCCAATAGCATAAGCTTCTAGATCATTAACTAATACTCAGAAAAGATGGGCACAGATTGAAAAAGAATTGTTGGCAGTGGTTGCTGGTTTGGAACGTTTTGACCAGTATACATATGGCAGGACAGTTATAGTTCAGAATGACCATAAACTACTGGAAAACATCCTTCAAAAACCACTCAGTTCTGCTCCGAGAAGGCTACAAATTCTAATGATGCGTCTTTATCGTTACGATATTCAGTTTCAATATGTCAATGGCGAAAATTTATTCATAGCTGATACTTTGAGTAGAGACCCATCAGAGGAAAAGAGTGATATCCCTGATGTTTGTATCATTACAGTCGGACTGGCAATAGCAGTGCTGGAGAAAGTCAGAATCGAGACAGAGAAAGATAGAACAATGCAAACATTATTCAGTAATAGTCT
Organism: Biomphalaria sudanica; assembly: GCA_036873155.1. NCBI lineage: Eukaryota > Metazoa > Mollusca > Gastropoda > Planorbidae > Biomphalaria > Biomphalaria sudanica. The sequence goes on along the minus strand of JAZGLO010004933.1, from coordinate 12,329 downwards.
ACCTGAACTAAAACAATATTTTTCACTAAGAGACATGTTAACATACGAAGACGGACTCTTGTTGAAAGGAGAACAAATAATCATACCGATATCACTTCGCAAGAAAATAGAAGAAAAACTCCATGCTGCACATCTGGGAGTAGACTCAATGAAAGAAGAGCAAAAGAAACAGTTTTCTGGCCTGGATTTTCAACTCGAATACAGGAAATAGCAAACTCATGTTACATTTGTCAGAAAACTAAACCAGCAAATCAGAGAGAAGAATTAATACAGCACGAAATAGGTTCTAATTTGTGGGACAAGATTGGAATTGATTTATTCCAAATGTGTGACCAACAATATCTAGCTATAATGGACTATTATTCAAATGTCATAGAGGTAGAAAACATGCAGTTGACAACAACACACGCAATTATAAAGAAACTGAAAGTTTTATTTTCAAGATATGGTGTGCTCAAAGTCTGTATATCTGATAGCGGACCTCAGTTCACATCGGAATATTTTTCCAAATTTATGATGGAATGGGGAGTGACTCATTTGAAATCCTCTCCAGGACACCATCAATCCAATGGAAAAGCTGAGTCAGCAGTTAAAATTTTGAAGAACATAATGAAGAAATCTAGAGAATCAAAGTCAGATAATTATGAAGCTCTTCTGGTATTTAGAAATTCTCCAAGGCAAGAGACAAATCTAAGCCCAGTTCAGATGTTTTTTGGTCGGATAACTCGAACACTGATACCAAACAAAAGGAGTAACATTAAAATTTCTACATGTCAAGAGAACATTATGAGAAGGAAAGAAAAACGCCAGATGAGTGTAAAAACATCTTATAATAAGAGGTCAAGAAATTTAAGTCAGCTGAGAACTGGACAGATGGTCTATTTCCAATCTCCTAATGACCCTACATGGAGACGCGGAAGAATCCAGTCTCAAGTCAATTAGAGAGCTTACATTTTTCGAGGTGACAATGGTGCAGTGTACCAAAGAAACAGAGTGCATATCAACCCGAACAGAGAAACAGAAGAAGATATATTTCCCGATACTGATGACAACATACAGGACAATAGAACTCATGATCAACACATTCGCCACTCATCAACTCATCATTCCCTGCGACCAAGGGATCAGTTGAAGAAACCGACAAGATTCAATGACTATGTGTCTTAATGAACTATTGAATGTTGATTTTTAAATATGATATGTTTCATATTCATGAAAGCGTATATATGTATCTTATGTTTTGTTGTTTATGTATGTTATGTTTTTTTTCTATGATACTCCCCGAAATGTTTTTTTTTTATTTTATTTTTTTTAAAGAAAAGGGGATGTTGATATGGTGCGCAAAGGTGCACGTGTTCAATATAATAAAGTATTATTCTCCGCCATGACACTAATGGTTGTTGTTTGTTTATTGCTGAATGTGAATCTAGATCTTAATTAACAACTTTAGTATTTTATAACATTGCAATATTGACATATTGACAATCAAGACTTGAGAAATAAAAATCTACACTTTAAGTCTAGAAAAAAATTATAGATCTTGATCTAGTCTAAATCATGGCTGTCTGGTAGTGTGGTTTGCGCGCTGGACTATCGTTTGGATTCATCGATGGTCCTAGGGTCAAACCCTGCCCGCTCTAATCCCTCGTCGTCCTGCGGGAGGTTTGGACTACAACTCTGAAGAAACATCCGAAACATGCAAAATATCAAATATTCTAAACTAGACCAAGAAATTCTAGATCTAGTTTCTACAATGATTTAATTAGAACTTAAATATAAATCTAGTTGTGAGCAGATCAGGAGGCGCTGAGTGAGAGAGACCTTTTATCTGCTCAACATTATTCATTTTTTACAGTAGGCAGATGGTAGCTCTACTGGGTGGGCCCAATCTGTGCACCTCGGTCTACGACCAAGGGGCTAGAGTCGCCTAAGCAACCAGACAGCACAATTAAACTAAACTAAAGTAATCTAGCTAACTAAAAGAACAAACTAAAAATAAAATAACCAACTGAATTTATAAAATGAACTTATATACACTTTATTTACAACAAAGCAATAAAAATATAGGGGCATATGAAAATAAACTTTACGGAAACAACTAAACCAAAATAACTAATAAACTAAATAAATAAAAACTAAACAACTAATCAACCCTACTTAATCTATACTATTACAACTACAAACACTATCCAACAAACCAAACCCAAGTAAAACCACTAGTTAGCCCGATTCACAATAATACAATACACCAAAATATCCTACAAAACAATAAACCACTAATATAACCTACAAACAATAAATTACTGTAACTGACTTTTTAAAAATCTAAACCTCACAACTACTAGATCAACAGGGCAGAATTATGTGTGAGCTTGCGCTCACAGAGCTATTTTTTGTGTGTAATTTTTATAGGCTAGAGTTATTTTTATGTATTCTATTTTTTATAGGCTAGTGCCAGAATTAATATTTGTACTTCCGCTTTTTGTTATATGGGTTAGGGCGGGTAGTATAAATATTTAAATCCATGCTACATCCTGTACAGTTGACCAGCGGTCAGTAAAGTATATCACTGTCTGTGTGACAGCTGAAGATCTTTGTGGTCTGTCGTGTAATTATTTTATTATTCTGTACCTGGGACGGCCTGTAAGTGTAGAAATATTTTATATTTTCTTGTACTAGACCTATGTCACACTGTGTAAATATGCTAGATATATTTTAATTTAGTTTTATTTTCTAGTTTGGCAGCTTTTGTTTTGAGCATGTTGATTTAAAGATAGGCGGCGCCCATTAGTCCCGCTATGAGTGTTCTAGATCTAATAGAATATATGATTTTGTATTTATAGTTTTGCATTTATGTATTGCAGGCTATTGTTACTGCTGAATATAGCTGCTGAAATACATGCTGCTGTTTTAACGGCTGTATCTAATATTGCTGCTTTAAGCTGCTGCTGTAGATCTAGACTAGTCACGACTAGTGTTATTTTGTTTCTGTAGTGTTGCCTTAGTCGGCTTAGTGGCTTTTACTGTAGCTATAGTCTGTTCTTAGTGAATACTTATAGTAAGGTACTAAGGCTAAGATGTTCTTGTTTTAGATTTAGTTATGGGTTGGTTTTAGTAGTAGAATATTGTAGATCTAGACTAGTTTATTGTAGTGTGTTTGTGTAGAACTAGGTCTAGTGTAGTAGTTGTAGTTATTTAGTTAGATAGTTGGTTTGGTTAGTTTGTTGGTGTTTGGTAGTGGCGTAGATTTAGAGGGTTTTAGTTAGTTTCTGGGTTCAGTTGTAGTGGTTAGTGTATATATATTATATTTTATTATTGATTTATTTTTATGTAAATAAAGTATCTTTTTGTTTCTTTATCCTAAACTAAAGTTTGTTTCTTGCTTGAGTTAGTTAGTTTAGTCTAGTTGTCTGGTTGCTTAGGCGACTCTAGCCCCTTGGTCGTAGACTGAGGTGTCACAGATGAAACCCACCCAATCTGCCTACTGTATAAAATTTAATGTTGAGCAGAGAAAAGGTCTCACTCAGCGCCTCGTGACCTGTTCACACTAGGTCTAGGCATCATGGAGCGATTGGGTAGGGCAGGTAGGGCGCAGCCATCTTTTATACTGGTTAGAGCAATTATCCTAACATTATAATGTTAATGGAAATACTTTTAGAAACAAAAGATAATAAAATATAGTATAGAAAAGCAATAAGGGGATCATTAAGGATGGCGCAGGGGGGGTGACGCTATCCAGATTAATGGAGCTTCCGGTTCCATCATAGACAATGACTCACTAATAGCCAGTGATGTGACGTTACATCTAAACAATGAAAACAAATCTAAAAACAATAAATCTAATTAAAAATAAAGTAAAACAAACGATTCCACAACTTATAGGCAGTCCACACAGAGAACAACACTAAAAAACTAATTTGCGGCTTGGTCAGACAGACCAGCTAATCAAGCACTGACCAGCGGTCAACGCCGGAAAAAGAAAAAACTGACAGCACCCTTTCTATTTATAGAGCCAGGTCATGACTCGTACGAACTAACTTTAAAGTTAAAGAGCTGGCGGGAATGCACACATGCAGCTTAGCACTAGCCTATAAAAGTAATTAAAATAAAATAGACATAAATAGCTCAGAGAGCGATAGCTCACAGTTGTAAAAATCTGACTCTAATGTAAAAAAAATCTAGATCTAGTGTAAAAAATCTAGCTCTAGTGTTTAAAAAAAATCTACATCTAGTGTAAAAAATCTAGATTAGATCGAAATCTAGCTATTATGTCTTTTTAAAATGCGAGTCACATTACGAGGTTTAATAAACATTACTATACCGAGTTGTTTTAGCATTGTATTTAAAGAATTTATTCCATATGACGTCAAGGGGAAAAAATCCACTACGTTACAGTGACGAAATGTTAGAGTTAATAGTCAATAAAGTTATTTGAAGCTGAAAGTTGAGTGAAGTTCTTTGCAGTGTTTTTATTTGTGCCTACTAATACATTTAGACAGAAGATTCAGAAATACGTAACAATAGCATCTTGTCAATAGTACCATACCATCGTCATGTCACTGTCTCAGTTGACATTGCATGATCTAAAGTTCACGTCATGTTAAGAGTTAAAAGACACGTGGAATTCTGATGTAGAAAACAGGAAGTAGAATGAATAAAGTTGACTTTGAGTTCAGTCAAGTCAAGTTAGTCAAGTGGTATTCTTTAAACCGGGTGGTCAAGTAATATTTTGGTTCGGGATGGACAGTAGCGACTTAGAAAAGTCTGTAGTAATTTCAGTTAGAAAGTAACTTGTCTTATCTTATATAATACAGACGTTACTTCAAAAAGAAGATGATTACGTCCTACGCGTCATGCATTTAGTCATGCATATTAACCAATGAACTAAATTCTGCCAAGTCACTGGTTTTTCTGGCTAGCTCAGGCAACCCATTCCATGCTCTAATAGCACTAGGGAAGAAGGAGTATTTGTACAAATTTGTCCTAGCATATGGGACGAGGAATGTGCCTTTATTTTTGTGTCTTTCAGAGTATTTTATTAAATTTTGTTTTGTATTTGAAGATTATGGTTCAGTGTTTTATGTATAATTGCTACTTTACTTTTGAGTCTTCTGTCCTGAAGGCTTTCTAAATTTAGTGATTTTACTAATGGTATTACCCTAGTCAAATGTGAATATTCGTTTGTTATGAATCTCACTGCTCTATTTTGTGTTTGTTCCAGTTTCTTAATGTTTTCTTGAGTTGAGGGGTCCCACACGGTGGATGCATATTCTATATTGGCCTAACCAAGGTTAAATAACATTTTAGTTTTATGTTCTTATTGATTTATAGAAATTTCTTTTATAAACCCTAATGCTTTGTTGGATTTTTTAAATAGTTTTCATCAATATGTGGATTCCATGACAGTTTTTCATTTATTATAACACCTAGGTATTTTGAGTTTTTAGTCTGTGTTACTGGTTTGCCATGAATAAGATAAGTGGAATTAATTTGTTTTAGTTTTTTTGTTACTCTTAACAACTGACATTTTTCTGGTGGAAAGACATGCTCCAATTTGATTCCCATTTCTGTAATTCATCTAATTCTCTTTGTAAAATATCTGTGTCTTGTTTTGTTTTTATTGTTCTATATATTATGCAATCGTCTGCAAAATAATCTGACTTTTGTTCCTGAACTAATGCAATTTGGTAAATCATTTATGTAAATTAAAAATAGTAGTGGACCAAGGACTGTTCCTTGAGGTACACCTGAGTTTACTGTTATTGGTGTTGATTTAGAGCATTTATTATTATAGTTTGTTCTCTCCCTATCAGAAAATCTTTAATCCACTGATGCAGTGGACCATTAATGCCGAAATATTTTAATTTTTAAGCAAACTATGGTGGTGAACTTTGTTAAAAGCCTTGGAAAAATCTAGTAAGATAGCATCTATTTGTTCATTATTATCTAAACCTTTTGAGAAATCATCAATTAGTCCTATTAGTTGTGTTTCACATGATCTATATTTCCTAAAGCCATGTTGGTATGGGGTGAGGACATTATGTTTGTCTAAGTGGTTTATGATGTTGCTACATATTATGTGTTCTAGTATTTTACATGTGATGCTGTAAGTGATACTGGTCTGTAGTTTCCTGGATCAGATTTTTCTCCTTTTTTAAATAGGGGGTGACATTAGCTTCTTTCCAGTCCTTTGGTACTCTGCCCTGGTTAAGCGATGCCTGAAAGAGTATTTTGAACACTGGGGCTAGCTCATTGCTTAGTTCTTTGAGTAATCTAGCTGGAATACCATCAGGTCCAGACGCTTTATTTGGTTTGGTGTTGGCTAATAGTTTTTTAATTCCATTTTCTTGTACTACTAAATCTTCTATGTTGTCTACTTGGTTCAAATTAAGAAATATGTCTTTGTCTCCTGGGGCTGAGAATGCTGATGCAAAGTATTTGTTTAGGATGTTTGCTTTAGTTTCATTATCATTATGTATTATGTTATGTTCATCTTTTAATGGCGCTATGCCTGTTGTTTCCATTTTCTTAGACTTAATGTATGACCATAGGTTTTTGTTGTTATCTTTAGATATTACATTGTTTATGTATTCACTCTGCAGCTGTCTGGCTTACTTTTTGGGTTAGGTGTTTAATTTTTATATACTTTTTGTAAACTCTTTCTGCCTTGGTTTCTTTAAATTTTCTATATAGGTTTTCCTTCTGTTTACAAAGCTTCTTTAGTCTATTATTAAACCAGCATTTATTTATTTTGTTTGATGTGTATTTAGTTGGTATATGATTTTCTATAATGCTTTTAAGATGGTTTTTAATGAAATTCCAGAGGTCATCGACTGGTTGGTTAATGTCTTTTTCTAATAAGAATGTTTGTTGAAATTTAATGCAGCTTGGTGTAGTTGTGTTAGGTTACATTTATTCCAGAGTAAGATTTTTCTTTTGGTTTTTGTATTGGCTACTGCTTTTATCTGACTGTGTATTTTTATGATCTCATGGTCTGATAGACCAGGGATAATATCATAATCAACTACTAATCCAGGTCTGTTGGTTTAAGAAGAGATCTAATGTGTTGTTTAATCTAGTTGGTTTTTTATTGATTTGATCTAAACTCAGGTTGTGTAAAGTTTCTATGAAAAGCTCATTTGTGAAAAGCTCAACTTGTGGGCAATTGTTGCCAGTGGTCTTTTTGAGACATGTATTAGTTAATCTATATTTCTTCACAGTGTTACCCGCTGAGATGCGGACGTGATTTGTAATTAACGTATTGGATATTTTTGATACCGCTGTTATGCGGATAGGATTGTTTATTATTTCTTGACCTGTAGCACTAACAAGGAGTGCAGTATTATTATTATAGTAGTAAAATAAACTTTATATTTGTCTGCTGAAACGGACTTAAGTCAGTTTATAGTATTGGTCTTGTCACGTGTCAAGAGTACTTCAGGAAGCAGAACCCAGCATTACACGTCATTCGCATTCTTCAACATTACACCATTCAACCTCATTTACAGTCAGTTTAAAGAATTGTTAAACGAAATAGAAAGTCAGTGTTCCGACCGTCTTCTTTACAATAAAGTGCGATGGCTTTCCAAAGGTAAGGTGTTGAAACTTTTTGCTTTGTGCTTGAATGAATTAAATACATTCCTAGATGGAAAAAAAAAGCATTAGTTACTCTGTATTAGAGAACGACAAATAGTTGCAAGCATTTTACTTTATCGTGGATATATAACAGAGAAATTAAATGAGCTGAATCTAAAACTGCAAGGAAAGGGAAACCTATCCTATTTTTAGTAGAAAAATTCTTTTGTTATGAAAAAAACTAATTCTTTTTTTGTAAGTAGAATATATTCATAGGTAAGTTACTTCATTTTCAATTTCTAAAGCAATATTGCAATAAAATCAGCGCAACTCTTGAACGAATTATTTCAGCATGGTTAGTTAAAAAATCAAAGATGAATTTCTTGACAGATTTGAGCAGTTCAAAACCAACAAAGCCATTCTAGCATTCCTAGTAAATCTTCTCAACACAAATAGTAACGAAATCCACATTGAACCATTAGAATTGATACTGAATCTCTAGAAATGCAAGTGATCGATTTAAAAACTAAAGCTTTCTGGAGTGGGAAATTTTTAAAGACTTAAAATTAAGTTGGTAAAGTCGGAGGTCCAGAAATGTATGTACGTAACGCAACAAAAAATGACAGCTTTGAAAGAAATGCCGCGAGCTGATTAGGTGATTGGAATAATCTTCCAGATTGCTACATTGAGGTGAAGAAGTTTGCGTTTGAAGTTCTGTCTATCTTCGAATGGACATATTCGTGCAAGCAAGCGTTCTCCTGCACAAATATAATTAAATGTAAAATAAGAAGACAACTATCAAATGAAAATTTAGAGTTTGAAACTGAAACCAGCTAAATGTGTTCAAACTTTCTAAAACGAATGCAAAGCCAACGCTCCGATTGAATTTAACTCAATTGTTTGTTATTATATATATGTACAATTAAAAAACTTTCTACTATTCAATCAAGATAAAAAAAAAACAAGATTACAAAGAGAGTTGTGTTGCCACACAAACTCAGAGGCGGCCCCCGTGGGAGACGGATCACTGTCGGATCCGCAAATTCGCTGGTCGACTGAGGATGGCATCGAGCAGGGTATGAAACCGAGACCGTAGAGATAATCAGTTCTGCGCGCTATCCGCACGACCAGGCATTGCTCTTAATCTAATGAAAAACTGGATACAAACTAATAGCCTATTATTGGTAATATACCTACACATTACGGAATGACAACTACCGGCTATGTACAATATGTCAGAAGAGCGATTTTAGATAATCTTTTGGTATTGAGCATTTTCATTTAGGCCTAAATGAAACTAGAATGAGGATGTAGATCTACCTAAATTAAACTACTAATTTAGCACTCTCAATATCTATATCTACTAGATCTAGATCTAAAATATATATTTGGGATAATGTAGATGAATTTAGATAAGATTTATATAAAAAAAAACACTAGATAATGAATTAATAGACTAATTGCAAATCTAAATATTAAAATTGTCACGTATTACGAATTGAATTCTACTTTTAAATGGCTTGCCTAGGGGAACGTGACAATAGAAAAAGGTAGTTGTGTCACTTATCTTAAGTCTGAATTTAATCAAAGACTTACAATGAATAACAAAAAAAAATGACACAAGAAATCGGAAGGTAAAATATCAACTTAATGTTTAATAAAATATAACTCGAATAGTACTTTTAACTGAATCACATAAAGCAAGAGAAAAAAAAAAACAAAACATTTACTCAATACAAAATGGAAGGGTTGACCAAAACCCTTTTACAAAAATGGCATGTAAAAATATTACAATACAAGAGTTTGAAAATATAATTACAAATACAAGCAAGGCCTTGAAAAAAAAATCTTAACTTACACGATCAATTGGTATACCACGCACGGGTCGCGCAATGTCTCCGCTATTCTGTCTCACGGCTGTCTCCGTATGTCTGTCCGTCAACGTTACGCGGGCGGTCTTTATATAATCTACCGCGCGTCGATCTCAGACAAATCTAGTAATTTCTAGAACCAAATAAGTCATCAATTTCCCAGATCTAGAACGCTCTGTAAAGAGACAGAAGAAAAAAAAAACAACACCATCCTTTCAACCAGAGGTACACACACAAGGACCGGTCACACTGTCTGTGTGGCTTGACGAATAAAAAAAAAACTTATTACACAAGGGGCAGACAACCTACCCGTCAACAAAACAATAGTATCTAGATACGTAACACCTCCCTCCTAAAAATAAAAAGTTTACATTTCCACGAAATGGAAATATTTTTAGAATAATTACAAAAATGATATTTACATTACAGAATGTATTTATCATGATATAATATATATAAAAAAATATACATCAAAATACTTTTTACAATCTAGATAAGGCATCGGCAATAACATTTTCGCTGCCTTTTATGTGTTTAAGATCTAGGTTGTACTCTTGTAAAAAATAAACTCCACCTGAGAAGTCGTTGGTTCTTGCCAGACATTTTGTGGATAAATGTAAGGGGATTGTGGTCAGTAAATACAACCAGTGGCCATCTGGACCCACGGATATAAAAATCAAAAGTGTTGTATAGAAGAATCAACCCAAGACATTCATTTTCCACAGTAGAATAATTTCTTTGATGTCTAGTAAATTTCTTGGAAAAGAAACAAATAGGGTGCTCTACTTGGAAATTATCTTCTTGGTAAAGGACTGACCAACACCTGTGTCACTGGCGTCAATAGCTAACCTAAAAGGTTTTCCGAAGTCAGGAGCCATCAAAATGGGGAAGCTAGATAATATCTGCTTAATTTGGTTAAAGGCTTTCTGACATTCATCCGTCCAAGTAAATCGGACGTTCTTTCTCAGGAGGTTTGTTAAAGGACTGGCAATGACAGAAAAATTTTCGCAAAATTTTCTATAATATCCAGACATTCCCAAAAATCTTCGGAGTTGTTTCCGATCAGCAGGGATAGGGAAAGCTTGGATAGCTTCTACTTTGGCCATTACAGGTTTCACCTGGCCTTGTCCTACAATATGGCATAAGTATTGGATGGAAGCCTGGCAAAAATCACTCTTATTCAGGTTAACAGTAATTTTTGCATGTAAAAGTTTAGTAAAAAGACAATGCAGTTGTTTACAATGGCTAGAAAAATCTTGGCTAAAAATTACTACATCGTCTATGTATGCTTGGCAATTCTCCATGTCAGCAAGCAGGGCATTTATCATTCTCTGGAAAGTGGCAGAGCATTCTTCATGCCAAATGGCATCACTTTGTATTGGTACAGACCATCAGGGGTGACAAAGTCGGAGATTTCCTTTGCCCTATCAGTCAGGGGAACCTGCCCAATAACCTGAAAGTAGGTCTATTTTGGTGATGTACTTAGCGTCACCAATACGATCTATGAGATCGTCTATCCTAGGGATAAAAAACGAATCGGTCTTTGTGACAGCATTTACCTTACGGTAGTCTGTACAAAAACGATAAGTCTTGTCCTGTTTAGGTATCAAGACATATGGGGAGCTCCAGCTACTGGAACTTGGTTCAATGAGGTCATTTTCAAGCATATACTTGATTTCTGACCTAAGTATGCAAGTTTTTCAGGGTTGACCCTGTAAGGATGCTGCTTGACTGGAGTAGCCTCGCCAACATCTACATCATGCATTATACATTAGTCTGTTTTGGTACATCAGAAAAAATGTCATAAAATTCATTAATGAGTTTCCTGATAACTGGCCTTTCTGTCGAAGACAGATGAGACAGTTTTACATCCAATTTTGTAATACAAAAGAATTAGGTATTTTGTATTGTCCAAATTTCTCCTTTACAATATCATCATCAATAGGAGAAACATGGCTATTTGAACAACTTTTGACTGTATTTAAAACACAATTACTCTTCTCTGAGTGATCTGGCCGAGATACATAAGGCTTCAGCATGTTTATATGACATAGCTGAGTCTTTTTCCTACGGTCAGGAGTTTTGATTGTGTAATTGAGGTCACTAATTTTGGTCTCAATTTCATAGGGACCAAAATATCTGGCTTGCAAGGGTTGACCTGGTATGGGCAAAAATTACAAGCACCTTATCCCCGGGAGAAAATTCTCTAACACGGGCCTTTCTATCATACCAGCGTTTCATGCTGGATTGGGTGTTTTGTAAATTATTTTTGGCCAGAACACAAGCATCATAAAGTCTAGTTTTAAACTTAATTACATATTCTACAAGTTCTTCAGTGGCTGTTGGTGACAACAAAGTCTCTTTTATACATTTCAAGGGACCGCGCACCGAATGGCCAAAGACTAAGTCAAAAGGGCTGAATCCCAACGATTCCTGGACGGATTCACGGGTTGCAAACAGCAGCATGTGGATTCCTTCGTCCCAGTCTTTTTCGTGCTCAAAGCAATAGGTTCGGATCATGTTCTTGAGAGTCTGATGGAATCGCTCAAGAGCGCCTTGCGACTCGGCATGATACGCACTTGACATGCAGTGTTTGATGCCCAACTGAGTCATGACTTGCTTGAAAAGATTGGCCGTGAAATTCGTTCCTTGGTCCGATTGGATGGACTTTGGTAGACCAAATAGAGTAAAGAACTTGATTAAGGCCTTCACAATGTTTGATGCTTTTATGTTCCTTAGAGGAATAGCCTCAGGAAAACGAGTTGAAGCACACATAATGGTCAACAGGTATTGGTTGCCAGCTTTTGTCCTTGGGAGAGGACCAACACAGTCAATAAGTACTCTGCTGAAAGGTTCTTCAAAGGCTGAAATCGGCTTCAGAGG